>VRYO01001269.1:39045982-39131508 GCA_009812075.1 Sialia sialis
AAAAAAAAAAAAAAAAAAAAAAAAAAAAAGGAGCAGGCGCTGCACCCGGTGGGGACTGGGCTGGAGCCTGGGGAAGAAGGTGCTCCTGCCGAGGGGGAAGGGAGACCAGCACAACCTTCCCTCCTTCCTTCCCAAGGAGTTTTTCCATGGAAGAACAGTGAAGGTCACCAGAGGGACCAAACAACCCTCGGTGGCTTTCCTGGGGGGAAGCCAGGAGTACCTGGAGGGGTCCCAGCTCCCTGTGCCATTCCAGTGGGAGCAGAAGATCCTCAGGATCATCTGGAGGGGAGGGAAAAGGCTGGGAAGGAACTTACTGGAGAATGGCGGGTTCATGGTTGCTTCCTAGAGGCAGGTTCCATGTCAGGGACGCGCTCTCGCTCCGTGTTCCCGAGGCAGAGGGCAGGACCAGGGGGATGACGGGCTCCACATCCCACCCCGCCACGCTCTCCCCGCGCCCACTGACTCCCACCACGGATTCAGCGTCCGTGGATTCTCATTCCCACCACGGATTCCGTGGATTCCCAGCTCGCCTTCTGTGCCGGTCCCTCTCCCCTTTTCCAAAGCCGGGAGCAGAACAATGGGCGAAAGCTGAGGGATATTTACTAACTGATAATCTCCCCACGTAGTGCAGCCGCCTGTTTTCTCCTGGCTGATAAAGATTGCAGAGCCAACCACTTCCACGGAATAAGGAGGGGGTAGATGCTGGATTTGGGGCTTGGATTAGGATTTTTTTCCCCTCCCTTTTCCCCTTCTGAAGCACTTACCGTTCACCTGCTGAGGGGAGTAGGCTTCTGATCCGGAATCCGGGGGAGAGTCCGGCAAAGTGCTGGGGAGCAATGAGAAAAGAAAAGGGAAAGTAATTTAAATGCAGTTTCCAGCACAACCAAGAGGTCCAGGTGGATGCAAGCACCCTCCAGGGAATCCAAGGTGCACGTGCAGGACATCCTGGACACCCAAAGTGTGTCCAGCTGGGATTGCCGTCACTTTCACTGTTTCCAGTGGAGCTCGGGAATAGGGACGTTTTGTTGAGCTGACAGTGAGAATTCCAGGGAAAGAAATCAAACAGAAATTTATCTGCTTCTCAGGGAAAGGTGTGCTTCCCATGGAAATGTCAGTGATCAAATGGAATGCACAGAGTTCTCTCCCCATCCTGAGAAGCTGTTCCAGGCCAGGCTGGAAAAGGCTTGGAGCAACTTGGGATAGTGGGAGGTGTCCCTGCCCATGGCCCATCCAAACAATTCCATGAGTCTATGAAATAGGAGGCTCTGGAAGACCTGGGAAACCCATTGGATAGATTTTGTCTGTACAAACCTGAGCACCACCACAGCTCCCTGGATTTATTCCAACACCACCAGGAGTAGGATTTGGCCCAGATTGTGAAACACAATCCAAAAAAAAATAAAAAGTGGGAGTTCCCAGCTGCCTTTTCCAGAACATCCATGGCTAGGGATGGCAGGACAGGGTCCTGTGTGGTGGCACAGAAGGGATAGGCAGGGAGACCATGGCACATTCCCATTTTCTACGAGAATTTTTTTCCATTCACCCATCCTACACTATCAGCTTTATGGATATGAAATAATCCCAGACAAATCCCAGTGCTTCTTGGATGAAAGCCAGCCAAAAAGCAAATGAATTGGGGAGGAAAAACACAGGACAAACTGCTCCAACTCTGCTCCTGACTGCATCCACAATTCCAGCTGGGAACCAGGATACAGGATCTTCCTGGACCAGAGAAGCCCAAGGCTCGTTAATTGGATTCTCCATGGGAAGTTGCACACAGCAGGGGCTGGAGAGGGATGAGGTAGGGTGATCCCAAAAAACCTCTTGCCATACTTCCTTCATCCTTCACCTTCCCTTGGAGCACTTTTCCATCATTCCGTTCCTATGCCTGGCTGGAGCATCTAATCCCAGCCTTACTTCCAGGCTCCTTGCCATGTGGGGTCTGAGTTCACACTGTATTTCCTATGGATTTATCAGGATTTATGCACCAGCAAGCCAAGTTTTGGCCAGTAACGAAAGGGAATAGCACAATTCAAGGAATCCAGGATGCTGGAAAAGGTGGACACTGAAGAATTCCCATAGGGAGGTAGCGTGGATGTGCCCAGTCCAAGGGAAGGGTTTGATGGTATCCACCACACTGCCCCTGAGCACATGATGGGATGCTTGGGCCAGGAAGAGGACTCCATTATCCTTGTGTGTCCCTTCCAGGATATTGCACGATTCTCCACCGGAAAAAGCCTGGCACAAAGGAGAAGAGTAATTCTGGGATCCTAAGGGAATGCTGCCATCAAAGCTGATCCAGTTCAGCTACATCCAAACAAGGTCTCCACCTCTGGCAGCAGGGTGTGATCCTTACTCATGACATCCTGCAGTATTCCAGATGCATCCAGAAGAAAAGGACATAAGGCATCACTTTATGCTTTTGATTCCCTCTAAACTCCAGGCATCCTTTTGGGATCATTGCAAGGGAAAATACCCTGGACTGGGAATAAAAGAAAGGCAGATTTTTTTCTTTTTGTTTTCCTGGGATGTCTTTCCAAGTTCATCCAAAGGGTGAAAGTCATTGGCTGAGTGTTCCCAATTTTGGGAATCCCCACGTTGTGCTTGCTGGCAACACTAGAGGGCACAAGGCAGAGAGAGAAGAGCCAGTCCTGGAGCCATCCTGGCCTCACTGTCCTTGCATCCACAATCCCATGGGAGAAGGCTGTCCAGGGCAAACACCACCTAAAGATCCAGGCTGGAGCACAGCACAGCACCTTGGGATGTTTCTATTCTCCTTCCATCCCAGAGAGCAGAAACCACATCCTTTCTCCTCTTGGGAATAACTCTAATAACTCTCCGGCTGGGTTCATCAGCAATCCTAAACCCTGCCTTTCCTCTTCCTTGGAGCTTGTTGAAAAAGGACACATCCAGCCCAGATCCATCTTCTCCTTCTCTGGAACAGAGCATCTACAACACCAGGCCATGAGAAGAACATCTCCCTGCCCAGTATAATGAACTATCCTCTGGGATAGTCATGGCAACCTCCTGGAGACTGAATTCTATCCCAGAGACTGGATTTTGCCTCATTCCAGTTTATTCTGTGTCTCTTCCTCCTTAAAAAACGCTCCAGCATTCTCCCACCTGTAGATGTCCATCAGAGGTATCCAGTACTCTACGATGGCATAGGGGATGCTCCCAAAAAACCTCTTGGGAAGCTTCAGAAGCTCCACTTGTCCAAAACCAAGGACTTACCACAGCACCCTCGCGTATCCCGCCATCCCATTCCCACTTACCCAGGTGCATAGGAAGCCTTGGGCTCTGATTTGATTGGAGGGACCACGTTGTTCAGGCAGTGGCCACCCAGGAAGCCCTTGGGCACCACCATCCCATTGTTGTTGTTGCAGTTGAGGTGAGCTCCATAGGCGGCTCCGCAGGGATTGGCCAGGAGGGGCCCATGCCGGATGGGGAGCTGGCTGCTGGCAGGAGGGAGGTGGAGGGGAGCGCTGGGAGAGGGATTGCTCACGCTGCTGATGGAGCTGGCGGGAGGCGCGGGGATGCCGGTGGAGCTGGAGGGCTGGGGGTGTGTGTAGCTGGCGGGAGCTGGGATCTCAGGGAAGCAGCTGAGGGAGAAAACGGGACAACATCAGAGGAACGGGTCAGCGGGACTGATGGAAGAGTCCAAAATCCACCCAGAAAGTTTTGAAGGGCCCAGGACAGCAACTTCAAGGAACGTGTAGCCATGCTCCAGCTTTACAGACCAGCTATGCCAAAGATCCCACTCCCTCCCTGCTCCCAGATTCCCTTGGTGCTCTCCAGGTCTACTCCCTTCCAAAGGAGGGAGATCCTTCCCTTCTCCACACTCATGTAGTCCTGGGGATTTAATCTGAGCTCGCAGTGCTCAGATTAAGAAAACGTGTTTATGGTGCCCTTGGGGAAATAAAGAGAGGGAGCAAAAAAGACTGGGAAAACCTGAAGGTAAGAAGCCAGGAAGTGACAGGAGTAAAGGCTAGGAACGATAAAGGATCAAAGAGCAATCCAGGAAGACTCTGGAGGGGTAGAGGTAATTCCTAAATGATTCCTCAAATTTCAGGGCAGGAAATTGCTCAACAGCTTTCCAGAGAAGTTGTGGCTGCCCCATCCCTGAAGATGTTCCAGGACAGGCTGGGCAGGGCTTGGAGCAACCTGGGATAGTGGAAGGTGTCCTGCCTATGGCAGGGGTGGAACTAGATGAGCTTTAAAGTTCCTTCCCACCCAAACCATTCCAGGATTCTGTGATTTCTCCATGGAAAATCACAGGGAACACTGTTCCTGCTATGGAGCAAGGGAAGGACTTACATCTCCGGAGAGTCTTCCTTGCTGATGTACTCTTCCAGGATGCTGGTGTCGATGTTGGATGGTTCCAGAGCTCCATTAATGTCGTGTCCTGGAGGGGAGAGGAGGTGGAAGCATGAGCTGGGAGAAGGACAGGAAAGGGCCTTGGAAGCACCACCAGACCCTTGTGCAGTCAAGGGACTGATCTGACAATCATGGAATCATGGAATGGGCTGGAAGGGAGCTTAAAGATCATCTCATTCCAACCCCCTGCCATGGACAGGGATGACTCACTAGATCAGCAGATCCCTGGGGATTGTCCATACCCACTGCATCCCAGTGCAAAGGAGATAGGACATGTGGGATGAGCCAGGGTGGGGACACAGACACATGGTGGGGACCAGATCCTTTGGGATCCCTTCCAACTGAGAACCTTTTAAGATTCCCTTTAGAGCCTTTGCAGAACACACTGGAATTTCTCCACTACAACTCTGGATGAAGCTCTCGACCTTCCTCCCTCTCCTCTGCTCCATGGGCAGGCAGTGGATTTCCCTGTCCTTTCTCCGGAGGGCTCCTCCTCCCTTCCCTGCCCTGTTCTAGGGAAGCTGGGCAGGGTTTTGTTGACAGAAAATCCTTCCTTTATCTGTCTCTCCCAAGTGGGAGTCCGGAGGCTGCCAGGGCCGGAGCCAGCCCGCGGTGCCAAAGGCACTGCCAAGAAAGTGGAAGAGAAGATCCAGCTCCCCCCGCTCCAATAAGGAAGTCAGTGAAAGACCATCCTGAAAGACCCCACGTGAAAGCCCAGGAGAAGCCGCTGACCCCCTGGATCCCCCAGGTTCCGGGGAAAGGTCACCCGCTGATCCGCAAAGGCCGGCCCGGGGGGCTCCAGCCCACCCTGGCCAATTGTAGCTCTCCCTCTGCAAATCCCTTTCATACCAAGACAGGCAAATCGGCAGAAATAAATCCAGCTAGGAATTCTGCCAAGAGGACAGGGTGGGTGTGGATACACAGGGATCTCTCTGCCTTAGAAACCTTGGCTGGAGTGGGGGGAAATCCTGGGTAACTGTTTGTTTTTGGGACATCTCCGTGGCAGAGCCCAGGGACCTGGGAGACAGGGTGAGGATGTTCTTCCATGTGAGATGGGATCCATCTGGAGCAGGGACACACAGGGCTGCTTCCAGGTGAGCACCGAGGTGAGGAGAGGGCGGAGCAGGCAGAGCCTCCGGGATCTCCAGCTGTGGAGCTGCAGATCCCAGGGGAGCACAGGCTTCTGTCCCGCCACTGCAACAGCCACATCCTGTCCCAAAGTTCCTGGGATGTGGTAGCTCCACCCTCTTGTCCTCGGTGTTATGGGAGCTCACTGATGGCCACGTGTCCCTCACTCATCCCTAAGGATCTCTGCTATAGCCTGCTCCCAACCCTTCACCACAAACTCATCTCTTCAAGCCCTCACTGTGATCCCATAACATCCCCAAAACCTCCTGCCAGGGATGAGCAACTCCAGGAGGGTGGCAATCCTCCCCGGGCTCCCTCTTAGCCAAAAAAACCCTGGGCTATAAATCACAGGATGCCTTTGGCAAATCCTCACCCCAAAGGTCTTGGGAACACTTGTCTTCATCCCAAGTTTCGGCATTGGGATCCACAATCAAAAAGGGTCCTTGGCCAATTTTTGTGACTTAGCCTATCCAAGAAAAGTCCAAGCCCAGCAGGTTTCTCTCGCACCTCCAAACTCCAGGAGATCCTCCGTGGTGGGAGAGGAGCCCAGGAATCCTCCAGGAAGGATGAGAAGCCCTCTACAGACAGTAGGATGCTGTGCTTCCCAATTTTCTGAGGGTGCTGAGGCCCTGGCACAGGTTGCCCAGAGAAGCTGTGGCTGCCCCATCCCTGGAAGGGTTCCAGGCTGGGCTGGATGGGGTTTGGAGTAACCTGGGATAGCGGAAGGTGTCCCTGGCCATGGCAAGAGGGTGGAAGTGAATGAGCTTTACAGTCCTTCCAACTCAAACCATTCCAGGACTCCTCTGCTTCCCTGAAGTCACCTTGAGGAGGGCGAGATAAGCCCGGTGACGTGAGAGGTGCGTCAGGGCTGGAGGGGAGATGTGGCTGCCCACCAGAAACCAAGGACCTTCCCCTGCTCCAGGACAGTGGGATTTGCACAAATCCAGGGATATCAGGGCAGGGACAAGGAATGTCCCACTGCCCAGAGCTCCCATGCAGCCAGGCTCTTACCAAAGGCAGCTTAGGTGATTAATTAGAAGCTAATTCTGCTCCATAGTCACGAGATGCCATCGGCACCGACCTTCCCTCCCCCTCCCAAGTGGGGATTAGTGGGAAGCCACCGAGGAGGGAAGCTCAACACCCACATGGCTCTGCACGGGACAGGCTCCCACTTCTCATCCCAGCAAAGAAAGATGGAGGAGCTCAGGGAAGCACTCAGCTCATCCATCCCAAACCTGCCAGGTCCCTAAATCCCATCCTCCTCCTGTCCCTGGCATTGCCACGCTGCTTTCCCACCATGTCACCGCTCCTCTTCCCAACCCTTCTCCGGGAAAAGAGCTGTGGCAATCCCAAAAAACCCCAACCTCTGCCTGAAGAACAAGAAGTTAAAATCCTCAGCACCTTCCTCGTGAGTGGAGCCAGGCGGGCTGAGGCCCCCGGACGTGTGAGAATGTCAGGAATCCCAATGTTTGGACTGGTTTTCTCTGCCTTCCCCAAACCTCCAAACACGCTCCACATCCCAAAGGAGGTGCTTCCCACCCCATTGCCTCCTCCCTGCCCCTGCTCCGACCAGCTCATCCCTCCTGGTGGCACCTTCCCAGCTCCCTATCCCAGTTGTGGGTGCTCCCAGAGGTGGGCATGGGGCCATAGGGCTTGGAAAGAGTTAACGGAGTTATCCTCTGTGAACTGTCATATTTACAGGTCTGAGGGATTTAACCCGGAATTTTCCTAGAGTGATAGGCTGAGAAGTTTATGGAATTTCTATTTATAACAGTCTCCCCTCCCTCTTCAATTTCTACTCTGTTGCCTGTCTTCAAATCACCCCTAATCCTGCCTGGGTCACCTGGGGGTGGGAGGAAGGGAGAGAGCTGGAGAACTTCATCCCGGGATGCGCTAACACGAACCAGATGTGGGAAGCTGGAGATGACAACGAGGTCAGCGCTCCGCAGGGGCTGGGGAACATCAGCCAGGGGTGGGGGGACACTGGGGAGGAGGAGAAGGAGGAGGAGAAGAGGCTGTGCCAAGCCCAGAGCTCCCCAGTGCCATTGGAACCACGTACCGGAGAATTTTCGGGGAAAACTGAGGCAGGGAACAACCTGGGAGGTGATAAAATATCCAAACTGGTGCAGGGTGGAATAGGATGAGGAGAGCCCAGGAGCTTCTGGTTCCATGTGATCCCTCTCCTCATGGTCCTCCAGCACGTGCCGGAGCAGCAGTGGGATACATTGATGAGGATGGATTCCTCACCCGGCGTGAGGCTCCACCAGGATGCCACAGCAGTGCCAGTGCCTGGCGAGGCGGAGAGCCCCGGCACATCCCTGCGCTCATCCCTGTCCGCGCACCGGGGCTCGGTTGTGCAATCCTCAAGCCAGGCTGCAGCATCGGCACATTCCCGGGGCCCCGCGCCGCTCCTCACCCCCTTCTCCCTCCTGCCGTGTTTATCCTTCGGCCCGGGGGGATTGGCTGCCGGCCTGGCCGCGAGCACCAGGAATCCGGGCCATGGCAAACAAACCAAACACCGCCTAAGCCCTGGGAGCCGCGGGGCCAGCGCTCGGCTTCGCAGCTTCTTCCATCCTGGACGGCTCTGTCACGCAGGGAGAAGCCGCTCCAGCTGGGAATAGCATCCTTCCCATGCCTGCCACTTCGGCAAACCCAGAGACTTGGGCTGCACACCTGGGCACGGCTGCTTCCCAAAGGAACGGTGGGATGACGTCCCTATTGCCTGCCCCATGTGCCCACCCCTGTGCTGCTTCCATCCCCTCCGGTGACCCTGGAGGAGCCCCTGGCTCCCCCTGGATCCCGGGCCAGCATTCCTGCTTAATTAATGCTCTTTATTACCTGACTGGGATGATAACCAGCCCCCAAACGGGGCTCCGGAGTGGGACACGGAGCCAGCGCTCCCACAGCCCCCAAAGACCCCCCAGAGCCAAGTCCCGGCTGTCCAAGGCACTTCTGGGGATCCCAGGCTTTTTCTCTGAACCACAGCCCCTCCTCATCCCATTACTGTCATCCTCTGCTCCCCTCGGGAATATCATCCTCGAGCAGTTTCCCTTGGATTAGGACACCTTTTGTCCATACACATCCCAGCACGGTCCATGTCCCTTCCCATCACAAAAGGTGGGGCTGTCCCAGGCAATGCTGATGTTCATCCATCCCGTGTCCCATCCTGGGGACATTCCCTAGCCAGCCCATCCCCAAGGACAGCCCTGTCCTTCCAAAGCAAAGGGGCAGCTCCTGCACACCCTGCTCCTACCAGAGCAAAAAACACAAGGTTGAAATTCCAACTAATTCCACACCAAAAACATAGCTCTGGGATCCGTGGGGTAAGATCCCAAGGAAAACACCAAACTGAGGGGTAAGGATTTGAAGGTTTGTGAGAATTTGGTTGTCACTGAATTAAAATGAACTGATCAACAGAGCAATGGATATAGGCTTGGAACAGACACATCCTGCCCAACCTTCTCCAGGAGGGGCCAGGATTGTCCCCAGCCCACCCACACCTGACCCCCTGCTTCCTGGGAGTTCTTGGTGAGCTCCCAGCCGACATCCCTCCTCCCAAATCCTAGCCCTCTGCATTCCTCGAGAAACTACCCCATGCCAAGCAGAGCAGAATTCAGGGAAAGCAGCAATCAGCAACAGGGATACAGGAGAGTGGGATTTAGACAAACCCCCAGATTCAGGGAGAAAAGAGCATTTCCAGGGTGTCCTGGAAGACTCAGGAGCAACAACCTGGGTAACAGTGAGCCAGCTCCAGAGGCAACACACTTGGAATAATGAACTAGCCTGGAGGGAAGTACAACCAAACCCATGGCAGGGGGCTGGAATGGGATGATCCTTAAGGTGCTTTCCAAGCCAAACCATTCCAGGATTCCCTGAATATCCACTGTCCAGAGGCAGCAGCATCTCCCTGGAGAGCTCTCTCTGCTCCTACATAATCACACAACTCCTTACCTTACATCCACAGATTAATATATTTGGCAAAAGCGCCTTTGGACGAGGTGGACAAAACTCTGGGTAACACCCCAAACTCAGGGATAAGGAGGTAACACCCTCCATTCCCCATTTCCAAGAGGAAAAAATGGTGGGAATCATCCCAAGGCTCAGGAAGTGCCAGAGGAGCCAGAGGAAATTATCCTGCTGTGCCATGGCAGGCCATGGGCATATTCCTTGGGAAGCTCTGCAGGAAAAGGAGGCAGGAATGATGATCCTCTCTCCCAAACTTCCCTGAGCCCTTCCTCTGAGCACCTTCTCTCCTGGAATTTCCCCCCATCTCCCTTCACCAGAGCTGTTCTCCCTCCTGCATCCCTTTCTCCTGGCAGCTCCCCACCCTTGTCCTGGCCTTTCCCCCGCCCTTGCCAGCTGTGAACCTTGGCATGGATGGAGCCATTGTCCTGGGAGCAGGGGGCCGAGGAGGAGGAGGGGAAGGTGTGAGAGGGGACACAGAGGCGCGTTTGTCCCTGTCCCCGCGGCCGTCAATGCCGCGCTTGTCCATTCATGCTCTCCGAGGGCAGGAACAGCAGCTCCATTTGGGAGGCTCCAAGGTGCCTGCCCAGGGGGGCACATTGCCCTGTTTGTTTGGAGACAACGCCTTTATCTCCCTTCCCGGGATGAGGGTGTTGGAGCAGGGACAACAGGACCGGACGAGGCCACTTCATCCGGCGGCTCCTGCTGCACAAGGCCAGGGCCTCATCCTTGGGGACAACTGGGACAGGGAAAAGCTCCCGAGGATCCCTTCTGCTGGGGTGCCTCACCTGACACCTCGACTTACCCAGACTGCAACTCTGGGGGGACAGGAGGGACATTTTCCACAGGATTACACAATGTGGATGAGCTCCTGGACACTGCCACGGTGGTGAAGGTCCATATCCATATCCCACACCATTCCCTCAGAGTGGATTATTGCCAGAATGGATAAAAAATTAGTAATATAATTAGCAGCTACATACCAGCACCAAGAAGAGACTCAATCCAGCTGCCCAGAGCTTTCCCATGCTTGGCAGTGACCAGGAGAGGGAATACTCAGGGAAGCACAAAGAGTTGACAAAGCTGATGGCAGATCCTGAGCTGTGATCCTGCTGCTCTTCTACTTCCAAGGAAAGAACCCAAGGATGCAGTCCCTGGACATCGACCTTGCTGCAGGACAACACTGAGGTTCTGGAAAGGCTCTTAGGGAATCTGGAGATCCAGGATGAGCTGTGATCAGCCCAATTCTAAGACATTCACACCACACACACAGGGAACTCAGGATAACTCAGGATTTGGAGAGGTGCTGCCTTCTCCTGGAAACCGCCCCAGCACAAAACAATCCTTAGGGAGGGAGGTGAAGAATGGAACAGCACCAGGATTCAGGAGCAGAGGCAGCCAAGCATCACTGGGAACACCGTGTCCAGATCGGACACATCATTCCCTCCCTTCCAGCTGGGAGGCACCAAGGTCTGTCCAGGCTGGACAATCTCCAGAGGAGACTGGGAAGAAAATGCAGAGCCATTTATCTAGATGGGATTTTTTCCAGAGCTTGGGAAAGGCCATCTGAAGTTTTGTGCAACCACCACGGACCTTTCACAAGGAGGAGCATTGGGTGACCGGGGTTTTCCTGCTGCTCACACGGCTGGGATGTTTGCTCCAGGGTTGTCTCCCAAGTAAATCACAAGGGGTGTCAAAAGCTTCCTCAGCCAGGTGGCACAAAGCACCCAAGGAGGATTCCACTTTTCCCAGGATCTAACACGACCAATAAAAGTGGAACAGATCCAGGGCTGTCATTTCTGTCTCCATGATCCCTTGGACAGTCTTTTTAAGATCCCTTCCAAACCAAAGCATTCCAGGTTCTGCACAATTGAACTCATTATTGAAACCCCAAAATTCCCTAGGGATTACTGCCATGGTGGCTATTCCCACATCTACTTTTCACAGTAAATCGAGGTTTCTTTTCTTTTAAAAAAAAAACCTTGTTTGCCTTTTCTGACCAACTCTGAGCCATCCTGGAACATATTTCCTGCTCCAGGGATTTAGCAAACACTTCCCAGACAATACAGCCAAGATACCAAACGTGCTGCTTGGATCCCGTCCATCCCATGCACTCCCTGGGTGTTCCCGGGATCACTTCAAAGCACTGGGCTGGCTGGAGAGGCCCAAATCCAGAGGGAAGGCTCCTGGCACGCTGCCTGAGGACGTGCCATGGGGAGGAAAGGATCAGGAGGTACCTTGGGAAGGTGGGAATGAGTTGTCTCCAAATTAAATACCAGGCACAAGGATTTTCCCTAGCAGAGAGTCCAGGAAGGGACCGGGGTCAAGAACATTCCAGGGGGACCTTCTTGGTCTCCACAGCTCCCTGACAGGAGCCAGGTGGGGATCAGGCTCTGCTCCCAAGGAACACAGGACAGGACAAAATAGCCTCAAATTGCACCAGGGGAGGTTTAAGTTGGATATTAGGGAAAATTCCTTCATGGAAAGGGTTGTAAAGCATTGGAACAGGCTCCACTGGTGGAGTTCCCATCCCTGGAGGGATTTAAAATCTGTGTGGATGTGGCACTTGGGGACATCGGATAGTGATGGTCTTGGTAGTGCCAGGGGAATGGCTGGACTGGATGATCCCAGGGGGATTTTCCAACCGAAATGACTCCACGATTCCATGACCTCTGCTCAAATGAGGTGAAAGAAACTCCCAAGATTCCTGGCCCCTGGTTTCTGTTCCATCACCTCTGCAAGGGATTCTATGGATACAAGAAAGGAAGAGGTGGCAAAGCCCTTTTCTCCTGGCAAAACTGGGATGGTGACCTCAATCTCATGGATAAACTCTCTGTAGCAGTGGGAAAAAGCATTTGGAGCTAATCCCTGCTGCAACACAACCAGCAACAAGGGAAAAACACCTCAACGACATGAGAATGGGGAACGGTTCAACTCCATAATCCTGCAGGGTTTTCCAACTCAAACCCAGCTTCTTACAGGTTGGAAATCCTATAAAAATCCCTCTCAGTGATTATTCCTGACCTGCTGCATCCACAGATGCCCTATGCTGTCCAGAGCCACACCACATGTGCTTAAAAACCAGGAAGTACGAAAGGTCCCTACCTTGACATTCCACAGCCCGTCCCGTTTGGGATGGCTTTGTCCAGTTTGTCCAGTTCCTCTTCCCGAGAACACCAGCAGAACTTCCAGCATCCAAACTCCTCATCCCAGGCTGTGAAAGCTGTTCCCAGCCTGCAGGTCCTCTCAGGGCTGTTCCCTGCATCCCTGCGGCTCCTCAACACCACGAGGTGAGTTTTGGAATGTCATTTATCACCCAGCATGTGTTGGGTTGGAAGGGACTTTAAGGATGATCCAGTCCCCCTTTTCCATGGGCAGGGACACCTCCAATTAGTCCAGGTTACTCCAAGCCCTGTCCAAGCCAGGCTTGGCCTTCCCTACACATCAACCTCTCCATTCCAATACCTCTTCACAAAAACTGAACTAAAGCAAGACAGAGCAGAGGGGACATGGACAGGTAGGATTCCCCACTGCCTAGAATGTCTCAGATTTTGGGATGGATGCAATCTCACCTGGGATAACTCCATGTCTGTTCACGAGAGGAGTACTGACCGCATTATCAGCAAGCAGCCAACCGTAAAAAGGTGTGATGGCCCTTACAGGGCTTCGTTTTCCAAGTTTTCCTTTACTTAAGCAGGTGTTTCATTCCCAATAAAGCCAAAGCGTCCTTTTGAGTGCTTCCACAAATCAATGTCCATAAACCCTGGCTTGTCATAACACAGGAGATAAGCTAAGATCCAGGAGGCTGATAAGATGTTTGCTTTCCTGTTTATGTGGATTTCGAGCAATTGGCACTCAGGAGTAAAAGCCATAAATGATGTGGATGCCCCGACCCCTGGAAGCGTTCAAGGCCAGGCTGGATGGGACTTGAAACAACCTGGGATAGTGAAAGCTGTCCTTGCCCATGGAACAAGACGGGATTTAAGATCCCTTCCAACTTAAACCATTCCAGGTTTCTGTAAATCGATGAACGAAACCTCCAGTTCTTTGGAAATCCCACCTGAGTCTTCCAAAAAATCCTGTTCCATGCCCATCCCATGCCCTCTGCACGGTCTCCTCCCCACCAAAATACTTTGGTAGGAAAACAAGAACTATTTGCTACTCCATAGCAAAGTTGGGGTGATACCAAAGACTCTATGGAAAAAAGTAGGGAAAAATCAAATCAATCCCAGCAAAAATTTCTTTAATGCCTGGTTTTTACACCCGGGCTGGATCCAAGAACTCTGAGGCTGTTTAAAACTTCAGCCTTGGCTTTTCCAACCAGTTCTCTTCCCCATCACCCCAAAAACCAGGGAAATACACATGTTCACACTTGGGGACCTTTGTGGACAGGGAATTCCACAAGAATTCTGTCTGTTTGCAGCCAGGCCTGGCCACTCTTCCCACCCTTCCCTCTCCCTGTTTGGAGTAACAGCCCCAAAGCAGCCAAAGTTCAGTGAGATAAGTGGTGGACCCTGAGTGTCATGTTACATTTTCTCTCGGGAAGGAGGCTTTTCCTTCAAATGTGCCTTAAACGCACTCCAGGTGCTGCTGGAAGCCGGCCTGGAGCACAGGATCCTGGGCTGGCTACATCATCCACCACCACAGGATCAGGGAGAAGGTGTCATGGATGGGGGTGGAACTGGATGATCTTTAATGTCCCTTCCAACCCAAAGAATTCCACAATTACATGGAGGAATGGGGAGAAGGAGGGTGTGTTGGGTAAGCACGAGCATGCCAAGCGTGCCAGTCAGTTGTAATAAAAAGACATATCCATGAAAATACAAGTGCAGTGTCCAATCATAGAATCCTGGAGTGGTTTGGGTTGGATAGATCTTTAAAGGTCATCAAAGATCCATTCCCTGCCATGGGCAGGGACACCTTCCACGACTCCAGGCTGCTCCAAGCCTTGTCCAACCTGGTCTTGGACACTTACAGGGATCAATCTACCCTCTGCTTCTCAGAGCTCCCATTTACCTCCACAGCAGCAGGACACCTCCCTGGCTCTCTACTACTGTCTCATCCCTGTCCATCCCTAGTCCTGGTATCCTTCTGGAAATGCCCCATGCTGAGGGTTGTTTCTCCTGAATGATGCTCGAGCACGAGATGGACACCCAGAAAGCACTGGCTTGGCCCCAAAAGCCATGAGACCGCTCCTGTTTGTGTCTCCAGCCACAGCTGCTCCCTTGTCCTCTGGCACGGCACATGCTGGTTAATCATTCCTCAGGCACATTCAGTGTCCCAGGATTCTTATCAGAGAGTGCAAAGTCCAATCAGCAACTCCACTGGGAAGAGGCAGGAGGGTTCCCCGGCAAGGGCGGCAAAGCTGTGCCAGAGCAACACCATTCCCAGGCTGGATACACGAGAGGGATGCCAAGGCATGGGCTGGGAAGTGCCCATGAGTCCACCTGCACTTTAGTAGCATGGCTTCCAGCTGTGGATTATGGAGCCCTGGAATGGCTTGGGTTGGAAGCAACTGGAAGGATCATCCACTCTCTGCTACGGGCAGGGACACCTTCCACTACTTCAGGTTGCTCCAAGCCCCATCCAACCTGGCCTTGGACACTTCCAGGGATGGGGGAGCCACAGTTTCTCTGGGCAACCTGTTCCACCACCCTCAGCAACAGATCACTGCAGCCATTCCTACCAGGAGGAATCCATAAGGCCCCTATCCAGAAGAGGGAAAGCAGAGCAGGATCCCATGCCCAGGAGCCATTTAATTCTCTCTTTCTGGCAGCTGGGATGACTGTCCTGGAAGGGCTCTTGCTGATGAGGTTGAGGAAGCAGAATGAAACCTGTCCATCCAGCATCCCAAGACTCCTCTTGACCACGATTCCTTTCCCATATCCCTGCAGGCAGCAGTGCTTCCACACCCCATCCCACGCACTGGCTCAGCCAGAACTCTGTGTCACCTTTTCCATCCTGGTCACACCTCCAGCACAACTCCTCTAGTCTGCTCCAACTGCCACCTCTTCCTGAAGCTTTTCCCTGCCTGTGTCTGGCCATTGCTTCCAGGGCACCAGCCTATGGAAGAGGCATTCCCCAGGACACAGGAACAGCTCCTCCTCATGGAACCTCGTGCTGACATCGCCTTTCCAAATCCCAACCTGTGCTTCATCAGGCTTTACCACCTTCTCAAGAACAGTTCTCTGGCCTCACTCCACCTGGATGTCTCTTGACCTTTTCCCAGGATAAAGGAGTTTTGGGGTCCAGGATAAAGGAGTTTTGGGGAAATGGGAGGGAGAAGCACCAGCACAACCATCACAAAACCATGCCAGAAGTGGCAGTGTTTGGCACCAGCCTTTCCCTGAGGAGCGGACAAGGATAAGTCTTTTGGCTGAACAGACTCCAGGAATCTCCTACTCGGATGGATGTGGCAGCTTCCCCCAGTGTCCAGGAATGCCAGCTGGGTGTGGCGATGAGCTCAAGGGAATATTTTTGTCTCTTCCCTGCTCTGCTCAGGCCCTGGGATAGAGCTGGACTCAGCACCATCCTCACGTCACCTGCTCCTGTTGAGGGCTGATCAAGCCAGGTGGGCAGGGAAGCTTCAAACAGAGGGAAGAGAAAGGAGAACCAGGGAACAATCCCCTTGGGAAGAGAGATGGAGAGGCAGAGAGGAAAGCAAGGCAAGCGATGGAGGGGCTGGGGGGTCCATGCCATTACCTGCTCGGATCCAGCGCATCCTGAGCATGGTGAGAGCCGATGTCAAGCTCCTGCTGTATCCCTGCTCTCTCCCTGTGTCATTATTCCCTGAGCTCAGCTCCTCCAGCTCCCAGGCTGCTGCTGCCTGCTGGTTTTTCTATTCCCTCCAGGAAGAGTGGGAGGGCCGGGGAGGCGGCCGGGCGGCTGCTGCTCCGCACTGGGATTTGGGACCGCGGGGGGATTACCCGCAGGGATGGTCATGTGTTAGTGCTGTACCAGCTTCCCCAGGCCCATTCCGGCACGGGCTGACTCCCGGCTCCCAAAGAACTCCAGGCAAAGCCTCTTACCTTCCCAGGGCGCCAGCCAGGCCCCGCAGTGACTGTCACCTGCACCGCCACCCCATCCCAAGCCGCTCCTCCCGCAACCAGGGATCGTGCGGAGCTTTTCCAAGGTGCTCACCCCCTGCCACTGCTGCTCCGTGTGGGAAAAGCTCTCTCTAGCATCACACCTCAGGAGCAGATTTGGGGCAGGCAGTGGGTGATGAGCGAGCAGGAAGTCTGAAAAGAACCAGTTTTAAAAGGCATTCCATGAAAAGTGATATGTGCTGCTCCATGTAGTTGCATTTCTGTGTCAAGCCCAGGACACCAGGACACACCTCCCAGGTTCCACTGTCCTCCTGCCCCTTCTGTTCCCAGTTTTTAGCCTCAAGACATCCCAAAGCAACCAGAGGACTTGGGAGCAGCCCCTGGATTCTCATGGATGCCCAGCAAATTCCTTCTCCACTCATTCCCACCACCACCAATTCTCCCTTTTGGCCCAGCATGGGGGACAAGGGGCAATCCCAGCTGTCCTGGGGTCACCTCACTGGCTCAGCTCCAGTATTTGATATTCCTTCATCCAAGGAAAACAGGGAAACGCTCCAGACCTCTTCCTACAGGGTGACATTTCCTCCTTACAGGCACCAAGTACTCCATAATCAAAATCACCAGGAGTGTTAACAACACCAGGAACATGGGAACAGGCTGTCCAGAGAAGTTGTGGAGGACAGAGGGAGGGTTTAGATGGGATATTGGGAAGAAATCCCTCTCTGAGAGGGCGGTGAGGCCCTGGAGTGGATTTTCCTGACAAGCTGTGGCTGCCCCATCTCTGGAATGTCCAAGGCTGGATGGGGATTGGAGCAACCTGGGATACTGGAAGATGTCCCTGCCCATGTGGGACTGGATGATCCTTAAGGTCCCTTCCCACCCAAACCAATCCAGGATCCATGATCACACACATCCAAACATTTCCATAGGCAAAACCATCCACTCGTGGTGACTCCAAGCTCAGAGATTCCTGTGTACACACAGCTGCTCTACAGACAACATTCCCAGTGTTCCAGCCACTTATGCTCCATGAAAACCTGTGGAGCTGTTGGAAAACCTTCATGGAAATCTTCCCCTTCTGCCGAACCAACTCTTGTCTTTCCTAGCTCCACCTCGACCCCAAACCTGCTCAGCTCCCAGTGCTTGCTCTCCTTCCCCTGCTCCTTTCCCGAATTCCGGCTCCCCAGCCCCCGCCGGCCCCACTCTGCACATCTTTCCCGCTGTACATTCTTCCTCAAGCCCTTATCTCGTAAATTAGCCGGGAGAGGGATCCCAAATAGCTGAGCCGTGGCGTAAGCGTTTCCCTGAGGCAGGGGCGGGCTGGAGCAAGGGAAAGGTTGGGAGCAGGATGCCAGCCAAGGGTCAGACGCTGTCAACTCCCTCCTTTTCCTTTGAATCCAAACACAAACGCTCCAGGAACACTCCCCAAACCCATGGAAATCTCCTTTCCCTCCCCTGCCAGACCCCCCCTGGCATCCCATGCTCACTGCTCCAGGATTTTTGCCTGAGCTCTCCTCAGCAGCATGGTTCTGAGCACCTCCAAGCACATGGATCAGAGTTTGGAAAGATCCCAGAGTGGGAAGGATGATCCACGAGGAGCATCCAAGTCCAACTCCTGCCCCTGCACAGGACAGTCCCAAAAATTCCACCCTTTGCCTGAGGATAAGAACAATCTTCCTAATACAGGAGAAGCCCAGCTTGAGGACACTCAATATGGAAAGCCAGGATCGCATTCCCAGCACCTTCATCCCAGGAAAGCTTGAAATTATTCCCAATGCATCTTTTCCCTAGCCCATGCCAAATACCAGAGCAAAGCCTGGGATCTTTCCCATTGTTTTTCTGCTTCTCCATATTCACACACCTCACATCTCACAAAGTGCAGCCAGCCATTTTCCAGGGAAATAAGGATATCTGGGAAAACAAGGATTCCCAGGGAAACAAGGATAGCCATGGAAGTAAATATATCCAGGAAAACAAGGATATCTAGGGATACAAGGACACCCAGAACAAAGGGTACCCAGGAAAACAAAGACATTCATGGAAACAAATATATCCAGGAAAACAAGGATACCCAGGAAACAAAAATACACAAGGAAATAAGGATATCCAGGAGAATGAAGATATCCAGGGAAACAAGGATATTCAGGGAAACAAAGGGTACCCAGGAACATAAAGAAATACTGCCCGAGCAAACACCAAGGAAAATTTAGGAAAATCCAGGTCCATCTCTCACGGCTGAGAAAACCAATCAGACCTGAGATTTTGGGAACACTTGCTTCCCAAAACAAGCCTGGCTCTGCAAATAGGATCAGCCAAATTCCGGGATTTGGTATGACCACAGGCACCGATTCCTCCCCAGCTCCACCAGCACAGCCCCCACTCCCAAACGTCTCCATGAGGAGCCCAGTTAATCCTTGTCTGACACTGGGAAATACCAAGGGCTCGGGGATTCCTCTTAAGTTTTCTGGGATTGCTTACAGCAGGCTCAGATCCTGGGATAATCAGAGTCAAGCAAAGGAAAGAGAATTCTCAAATTATTCCACGGTTCTCAGCCTGCAGGAAGAAATCTCTTCAGTGATGGGATGATCCGTAAGAAGAAGAAAATAGTTCACTCCAAGGGAAAAACAGGTTGGAAAATGATTTCTTTATGATGGGAACTCAGTGATAAATTTTAAAGGAGTGATGGGATAATTAATTTATTCCTGTAAATTATTAAATTCCAACAGAACTATTGTTTACCACTTCCAAAAACCATTAATTCCTCAGAAGGGCTAGATTCCAGAGCAAATCCAACTCCATGCCGTGATTTAAGGCCCTGACCTTCACTCCCAAAAAAACCAGAGGATCAGTTTGGCCTCAGAATTCCTCGGAGCAACACCTAGGAGCAGCAATTCCTGGTGGTAAAACTTTCTTTTCTTCCCTTCTCCCCTTCCGGCTCTGTGTCGGAACAGAAGCTCTGGAATAACAGCGGGAAAAGGATTGAGCTGCCCAAACAAAGTTGTGCTCCGTGGAGTATTTGGCTCAGAGAGATTTTAGGAAGGCTTTTATAGCTGAGGGTAAGAAATGCCCTTCAGGCACAGCTTCCTTGATCCTGGATTTTTACGGGGACAGGATGGTTTTGGTTCAAGAGAAAAAGAAAGAAGGAAAAAGAGATAAATAAAGGGAGAAAGGAGGAGGGGAAAGGGAGAAAGGAGGAGGAAAAAGGGAGAAAAGAGGAGGAAAAAGAGAGAAAGTAGGATGAAAAAGGGAAGAAAATGAAAAAATAAGAAAGAAAGGGGGAAATCAGAGAGGAAGAATGCCAGGATGGCTGAGGTTGTCAGGGATCTCTTGGAGTCATCTTGCTTGAGCAGGATCAACCCCAGAACCCAGAAAGAACAGGGAAACAGTAGAAGGAAGAAATCTCCACATTATAGTAAAGATGCTCTGGGGAGAGGGAGAAATCCCAAGTCTCCAACGGGAGAGACAGAGCTGATCCATAAATAACATTGGGATACTGAGCCAAAACTGTGCAGGACTCCCAGGAGTTGCCCAGCACCCCCAGAATGGGAAGTGGGAGAGGAGGATTTAAGAGTTAGGCCCAGAACGAAACCCTAAAACCAAAGGAAACCCTGGAAAGCTGCAGGGAACATGGGCTGGGAGTGGCTGATAAGAGCCCTCATGGTGAGGCTTCCCATCCTCACTAATCCTGGGGCTCCTGGGAATCTGGGATCATGGCTGGAAATAACAGGAGGTGCTTTTTCCTTTGAAGAAGTGCCTTACTGAGAGATCACATGGATGCTGGGAGAGACAGAAGCGAGGAGGAAGCAGCTCAAGCTTCCACTCACTTTCAAGAGCATCTTCTGGTCCCACTTCCCAGGATAAAGCCTTCTACCAGCCAAAGAACCCACAGGGACACCACTGGCCTGCCCCAACTGCCCCTGGGGGCTCACTGCACAATCTCACTGCTCCAAAGGGGATCGTAGCTCTGGAGCTGATCCATCCCAGGACCTGCTGGGGCAACGGAGCCTCGCCAGGATGGGCATTATTCCCTCAAGTAGCACATCCCCATGCCAGGGACTCATCCCAAAGGACACAGACTGCGGCAACTAAACCTTGGCCTGGCGAGCCAAGTGACCCGCTGGAAAACAAGGGAGAGAAACAAAGCAACAAGGGGGAAAGAGAAGGAACCAACCAGTCCACAAGGAAGAGCGGAGCGTGCCAAGAAGGCCAGAGCAGGGAAGGGAGCAGGAACAACAACGGGATCAGGCTCCCAGCAACACATCCCAGTTCAGCCATGAGCAACCACATTTCATCCGACACAGGCCAAATTTGCTTCCCGACCACTTTCCCACCCTGGTGGGAAGGGGAGTGATCCGCAGCCATGCAGTGTCCACAAGGATCCAGGCTCCAGAAAACATCTAGGATCCGCAGCCCAGAGCCAGTGCCATGAGCCTGCTCCTGCTCCAAGGATGGTGGGGGACATTCCAAGCTCCTTGTTGGGCTCGCAGTGTGAATCTAACGCACGGCACAACACAATTCCCAGGATATCCAGCTTGGCATCCACAGTGGGCACTGGAGGATGCACAGATGCCTCTGGAGTGTGCCCTGGGACAGGGATCTGTGCCGTTCCAGAGCTGGACAAGGCTAGGATGGTATGGAGCCTGGCTGGGAGAGCTGGGATTGCTTAGCCTGGAGAAGGGCAAGCTCCAGGAAGACTTTGGAGCCCCCTCCAGTGCCTAAAGGGACTCCAGGAGAGCTGGAGAGGGACTTTGGCAAAGGGCCTGGAGTGACAGGACAAGGGGGAATGTCTTCCCAACTGCCAGAAAACAGGGCTAGACGGGATGTTGAGTAGGGTATAAAGGGTGCTGAGGTGACGGAACGGGCTTCCCAGAGAAACTGTGGCTGCCCCCTCCTTGGAAGTATCCAAGGCCAGGTCAGACGGGGCTCGCGGCAACCTGGGATAGTGGAAGGTGTCCCTGACCACGGCAGGGGTAGCACTGGCTGAACCTTAAGCTCCCTTCCCTCCCACACCATTGCAAGGCGCGCTCCTCTGGAGCATCCCTGGTGAGCAGGGCTGGGAATCCCGGGCTCGAGGCTGGGAATCCCGGGATGGCGTTTACCTTCGAAGAAGCGCTGCAGAGCCTCCGTCTCGTCCACCACCTCCATGGCTGGGCCATGCACGGGCCGGCCCCGGCTCAATCCGTGCGGCTGCAGGGGAGCATCGCCCCGGCCCGGGGGGCTCCGCCGCCACCCCCGAGCGCCGTCCGAGCGCCGTGCGAGCCCCTGCGAGCCCCGAGCGAGCCCCGCTCTCAGCGCCGGGCTCCCGCTGCCCGTGCCCAGCTCGCCCGCCCGATGCCCATCGGCGTCCGCCCAGCGCTGCCCCGGACTTGGGCTGCTGCGAGCGCTCCTCCCTCTTCCCCTGCTGCCCTCCCTCTTGCCCTCCCCTTCTCTCCTTCTTTCCCTCCCCTCTTTCCCTGCCCTTCCCCGCCCGCTGCTCCTCCCTCCTCCGCCCGGCGCCGCGCCCGGGGCACCCCCGCGCAGGGGGTTTGGCAAC
The DNA here is from genome assembly GCA_009812075.1 of Sialia sialis. Taxonomy (NCBI): domain Eukaryota; kingdom Metazoa; phylum Chordata; class Aves; order Passeriformes; family Turdidae; genus Sialia; species Sialia sialis. The sequence goes on from VRYO01001269.1 coordinate 39,068,030, forward strand.
GCCGCCGAGCCCCCAGGTTGCCAAAAAAGCCACCTAAAAACAGCCCCGAGACGCCGGGAGGAGCCTCTGAACTAAAAATGCAGTCACGAAGTGCGACAAACCAGCTTTTAAGCCCCAAAACCCAGTCCCCAAGCCCCCAAAAACCAGCCCCTAAGCCTCCAAAAACCAGCCACTAAGCCCCATAAAACCAGCTACTAAACCACCCAAAAACCAGCCACTAAAGCACCCAAAACCAGTCCCTAATCCCCCCAAAAACCAGCTACTAAAGCACCAGAACCCAGCCCCTAAGGCCCCAAAACCAGTTACCAAAGCACCAAAAATCTGTGCACAAAGCACCAAGAAAAAAGGAGCCAGAAAACAAAACGCCAGGCACAAACTACCAAACTCTGTCCAGCTACAAAGCACCAAAAATTGTGCACAAGGCACCAAAACCCTTCACAAAGCACCAAACTCCCCTCACAGAACACCAAAATCTGCCACAAAGTCACGAGGAGCCAAAAAAAAATCACACAAAAGCCGCCAAAAATCCAGCCACAAACCACTGGGAAAAAAAGCACCGACACAGCAGCAAATCCAGCCACAAAGCACTAAAATAAAAGAGCCCCAAGCCACCAAAAATCCAGCCACAAACTACCAAAATCTGTCCAGAAACCACAAAAACCCCAAAACTACACAGCACTAAAACATGGCCACAAGCTACCAAATGTCACGAGCCACCAAAATCCATCCAGAAACCACAAAAAACCAGCCACAGAGTACCAAAAATCTGTTCACAGAGCACCAAAAACACTCACAAAGCGCCAAAATCCCTCATAAAGCACCAAAATCTGTCCCCAAAGTCACAAGGTACCAAAAAAGAGCCACAAACCATCAAAAATAACAAAAATCCATCCAGAAGCTACAAATACCCAGTCACAAAATTACAAAATCCACCGAACCCACCACAAATTATAAAACTGTAGCCACAAACCAACAAACCTGCTCATAAAACCAGCCCTGAGGCACAGAATCCAACCACAAACCACCAAAATCCTCCCACAGATTCCAAAACCAGCCACAAATCACCAGAACACAGTTTTTTTTAAAGACACAAATTATTGAAATCCAGGTACAAATTACAAAACAAGGAAATCCCCAAAATCCAGCCTCACATTCCAGCCACAGACCACAAAACCAACTGCAAATCACCAAAAACCAGCTGCAGATCACCCTAAAACAGCCCCAAATCACCAAAATCCCACCTCAAATCAACAAAATCCAGCCCCAAATCACCCTGAACACCAAATCCAGCCCTAAATCATCCAAATCCAGCTGCACACCACCAAAATCCAGTCCCAAACCACTAGAATCCAGCCCTAAATCCACCAAAAATTAGCCCTCAAATCACCCAAATCCAGTCCCAAATCACCCTAAACCATTCCCAAATCACCTTAAACCAGCCACAAGCACCAAATCCGGCCTCAAATCAGCCTAAACCAGTTGCAAATCACCAAAATCCAGCCCCAAACACCAAATTCAGCCCTGAATTATCCAAATCCAGCTGCAAACCACTGAAATCCAGCTCTAAATCATCCAAATCCAGCCCCAAATAATTCAAATCCAGCTGCAAACCTCCAAAATCCAGCCTCAAATCATCCTAACTCTGCCCCCACCACCAAATCCAGCCCTGAATAATCCAAATCCAGCCCCAAATCATGCAAACCCAGCCCAAGACCACCCCAAACCAGCTGCAAACCACCAAAATCCAGCCACAGATCACCCTAAATCAGCCCAGACCACCAAATCCTGTCCTAAATCCTCCAAACCCAGCCCCAAATCAATAAACCCAGTCCCAAATCCCACCTCAAACCCCAAGCCCTGCCCCCACCACCAAATCCATCCCCAAATCATCCAAACCCAGCCCCAAATACCACCCCAAACCCCAACCCCTGCCCCTTTGGGGGAAGGCCCAGCTGTGGTTTGTTCTCCCCAGATGTTCCCACAATCCCCAATAACGCCCAACTCCCCCCTTTCCCCCCCACCTCTGCCACCCCATAATGACTCCAATCAAATAAATAAGGGCCCGCTGGGAATAATGTCCATGAAGTTCCGAGTTCTCGGAGCGCCGGGGCCTGCCAGCCCCAAACTGTGGGGCCTTTCTGCTGCGGGCCAGCCAGGGCACAATGAGGGATTGTCCAGCCCCACATCCCAATTGAGAAGGGCAGATTCTCCGGGATATATAAATATATTTATCTTTCTCCCACAGCTGTGCAGTGACCAATTCTTCTCCCGGGAGAGGAGGGGGATTGAGGATTGGGGACAGTAATGGGTCTATTATTTCGGGATGGAGAGAACGAGCCCTTTTTTCGCCTCTCTCTCTCCACATTAAGACAATTGTTATTCCCTGCTCCCCTTGTTCCTGCTCTCAGCCCCCCGTTTCGGGCACAAGCTGCGTGGGAAGGAAGGGAAATTAAAGGAAAGTGGATTTTTCCCGGGAAGCTGAGCGTCAACCCAGCCTAAACTCTGTCAGATGTTGGTCTGTAATAGTTAATTAAATAAAGATCAGATCCAGCACTAAAGCCAGAATCGGACTGGATGATCCTCAGGGGGTCTTTTCCAACTCAGGATATTGAATCCTAGAATGCATGATTCTGTCCTTTAGAGTCCTGGAATCATTCCCCATACTTTTATGGATTCATAAAATCATCATTTGTACAATCACATTTTGTGATTCTACGATTTAGAATCCCAGAATCCTGGAATGGTTTGCCTTGGGAGGGAATTTAAAGCTCATCCATGGAATTATTGAGCTGGGAATAGCCCCAGGCCATGAGAACCTGCTTTACTACTCCAGAGCCTTGTCCCTGTGTCCCTCGCCCTGCACTGGGAAAATCCCAGCTGGAACTCACTTTCCCCACAGAAAGATCCCAGCATCCAAAGGGCAGAGTTCCACACTATTCTGGCTCAAATATCCAACATAGTTGAATATTTGGGATATATTCTTGACTGAGAGAATTCATCTTCCTCTTCTATCCCTGTCATTCCCACCCACTCCCAAAAATTCCCTTGTACTCAACTTTGTTTGCACTAAAATACTTCTTTTTATACGACAGGGTGACTTCAACTTGGCATGACCCAAAGCATCAAGTTGCTTCCTTAATCTCCTTCTCCACTGAAGGACAGATTCCTAGAGAACTCATCTTGAGGGACAGACATCATGGGATCCTGGAGTGATTTGTATGGGAAGTGGCCTTAAAGCCCATCCAGTTCCACCAGCACTTCCACAAGTTCCTGCCCGTGATGGCGTTGGAACTTACAGCCAGGTCCAAGGAGAAGCAAAAGATTTGGGAAAAGATCCTGAGCCTGGATTTGGATACCTCTGGATTGTCCATGTTGGACTTGGCCTGGGATTCCCTATCCTGAAGTGCAAAATCCTGTGGAGCAACTAATTTACAATAAAAATAGGATGTTTCCCTTCTTTCTTTAGGGATAATGTCAACATTCCCAACTTCCCATGAGACAGCTCCTGAGTGCCACGCACCCATTACCAGACAGGAAAATCCCTTTGGGAACAATTCATTAAGGATTCAAATCCTCAAATTTGAGGGTTCTGCCCTCACCAAGTGGCTGCCATTTCCAGAATGCCCTCCTCTGGATGTGTCCCTAGGAATCTTTGCTCCTTCCCATCTTTCCTCCTTCCCTGGTGCCTAAATCGAGGTGTGGATGATCCATGTCCTTCTCACCAGAGATTTCCTCCTGCCTCCCAGTCCCACTCAGCTCCCACTCCCCCATGGAATGCTGCTCTTTCCCTTCCTGGACCTCATTAAAGGGAAAAGACACAGTGGAAAAACACACCAAGGGATGGAGCCAACCTCATCCATACGGGATGGTCCAGCTCCCTTCCTGCAGTGAGCTGAGGATGGACTCGTGTGATCCCCAGAAGATCCTAGAGAGCTCTGAATCCCCAAAAATCAAAGGTATTGCTTTGATCCATAGAGAACATCTCCAGTGGATCCAAACTCAGTCCCTCACTGGTCTTCCTTTCTCCTGCCCTCCACATTTCCCATACTTTTCCCCCTTGCCAACCGCTTCTGGGTCGTGCTCCCTGCAAACTCGGCTCTCCCCATCCCACGTGGCTCGCTGGGAGCATGAGCCAGGAAGGGGTGGAGGGATATTGCTTGGGATATTACTCATCAAAGGTGTGGCCGGGGCTCCCTCCGGCGCCGAATTTCAAAGTCCAGTTTCCAACAAAACAGTAATTCAGGAATCTCCTCCTCCCTTACCGCATCCCTCCCCCAAATCCCAACCTCCAGCGGAGGTTCCCAGGCATGACTGGAAGGATTTGGAGTCTATTTTTAACTTTTTCCACCCACTCTGAGCATGGATACCTCAGTCTCTGGAATGGCACCAGAATCATCGATCTGTTTCACATGAGGCGCAGCTGAGCAGGGATCGTGGATCCAGAGATATCCAATGGATGTAAGACCTGTTTCTCCTGGTACTGCTGTTCCAAAGAATATTTGGAATCTCCTACTCACAAACCATCCCAATCCAGGCACAAATTCCATAAATCCCAGATGGTTTGGGTGGGAAGGGACCTCAAAGGTCATCCCATTCCACCATTCCATCATGGGCAGGGGGACACCTTCCACTATCCCAGGCTGCTGCAAGCTTTGTCCAATCTGGATTTGATGCTCCCAGGAATGAAGCAGCCCCAGCTTCTCTGGGAAATCCTTTCCAACCCCCAGGGAAGCTCCTACCTTGCTGGAGGCGGAAGCAGAGCTCCCTCTGTTATCTCTTCCAGGCAGGATACGCGCGCGGATCAATCCCTTCCTGGTTATCCATTAACTCCAAAGGGTTTGTTCCCGAGACGGAGAGAACACCTCCATTGATTTATAAAGGAATAAAGGACTGTCCTCAGGAAGGCACGCACATCCTGGGAGCTGGAAGCATGAGGGCTTAACTCAGGCCTGGAGCAGGGACCCACCCGCTCCCAGTAGGGACATCCAGGCTCCATAGGAAATCCCTGTCCACTCCACCAAGACAAACAAGGCCACAAGGGCTGGATATTGCTTTCCAAGGAAGTTCTGTGGTGGGAGGAAAATGCAAATGCTGCTGGAAGAGGCCAGGAATTACTTCTGGACCATCACCCTCAGATCACAGTTTCTTTCCCTCTTTTCCAATGGAAATAGAACCTGGACTGCCTGGTAAAACCCTGAGGAACTATTTGTGCCATGCTGGTTTCCATTGAATTAATTAACAATTAGATCTCAGCTTTAGTTAATTAAATATTCCCATTATTTTCCCTCATTTTCTTTGCCTGCTGGCGAACACTCCAAAAATTGTTGGAAAATTTGGATGTTTTTCTGTAGTTCCCGGTTTTTTGTCAATGAATTGGAAACTACTTTTCTCAATAAGCTGGAATTCTTTTTCTAAGGCCACCAACACACCCAGCAGCCAGAGAATCTCCTTGGAAAACATTACTACATCCCTAAGGAAGGCTTTTAATAGGTTTTATAGCAGCATCCCCCATTCCTGCTGCATCCACATCCATATATTTTCGTCCTTAAAAACTGAATTAAAGCAGCCTCTCCTAAACATGGATTATTCCGTGTTTATCCAAGGATAGCAGCCAGAGTTAGATGTTTTTCTTCCCCAGGAGAGGAAGGGTTTCCAGAAGAGCCAAAATCCTTTTATGAGGCTGATATAGCTCCGGGTAGGAAAAAAAATCCCACCAAGCCATCCCAAAACATCAGGCACTTCAGCATTCCAGCACATTTTATAGGCATTTTTATAGGAACTCAGTAGTTCAGCCACCTTTGAGCTCTTAATTCCCTGATAGTCCCTTCAGGAGCAGCCATAAAAACAATTCCATGCAGCCATTAATAGGATTACACACTTCCAGGCATTGCTTTTCTCCCTGGATTTCTCCTGGCTGGTCAGTGAACTCCAGGACTTCTCCTGCCCTTATTCCCCAACCCTGCAGGGCATGGAGCTTTCCCTTTTCTAGAACATGAATTATGTGGAATCATTCAGCTGGGAGGAGCTCTCAGGCAGTGAGATCCTGCTTTACAATTCCAGAGCCATGTTCTGCAGGACACTGGGAAAATCCCAGTTTGGACTCACACAGCTCACAGAACAATCGCATCTTCATCTTCATCCACACTGCTCAGGCTAGAATATCCAATAGATGGAATATATGGGATATATCCTTGACTGACAGTACACATGCTCCTCTTCTATCCCTGTCATTCCCATCCACTCCCAAGAAATTCCCTGTTTGTAGTAAAATTCTTTTTTGGTTGAATTTAACTTGGAATAACTCAAAGCATCCAGTTCCTTCCTTAATTTTCTTCTCCACAGGAGAGATTCCTAGAACTCATCTCAAGGGATAGAGATCCTGGAATGGTTTGGATGGGAAGGGACCTTAAAGATCCAGTTCTATCCCTGCCATGGGCAGGGACACCTTCCACTACTTTCAGGGCAACTACCAGCTTGCTCCAACCTGGCCATGGGATAGCAAATCCACAACCTCTGGATGTTCCCCCAAGTGTTTTCCCTGCACCAAAGGCTGAGATCCAGAGCAGAGAGAGCTGGAGAAGAAAGTCAACCCCCAGTGATTCCCCAGATTCTTCCCAAGACCTGTAGTCCCAATTCCCTGGTGTCCTTCCCACCTCTCCAACTCACGCACTGCCCTTTAAGGCAGAAACCTCAGGCAATTCCCAACCATCTGTGTCCAGGACATCCTTGGCAACAGTCACGTACTCCAGCCATGCTTCCAACATCCATTTTATACAGAGTGCCATAGAATATACAGAAAATTTATATACATCCATGTTTCTGGAATTAGGTTATAATTCATCCAGATCTTTCTTTACAGTGGGATTAGTTTGGATCTTTTGTACAGAGGTACAAAAAAAGTCACATGGAGAATGAAGGGCACATGAGGAGTGCTTGAGTTTCCTTGGAATCTTCATGCTGGGGCAGCTCAGAGCAGTGATTCAGAGGGCAGCATTCCTTGGATGAGCATAGGGATGCAGGATGCTGGGTTGTTTCCCTCCCAGTTGCATATCCAAGTGCTCCAAGCCCTGCCGGAAGCAGTGGGAATGCCTCAGAGCTCCCTTGAAGGGCTGGTTCTCCCAAAAGTGCCAAAGGCTTCAGCTCTAAGAAGGCAATTAGGATCCAGCAGGAAATGAATCCAGAGGTATCCTGCTCTGAGCTGCCCCAGCACGGGATTGAACACAGGTGACAGGCAGGAAGGGCTTTTCCAGAGAGGCAGAGCCAAAGGAAAGGGGCTTGCAGGGCACAACATTCCAGACAGGCCATCCCCAATTATCCCTGTGCCATTAGGAATTCTGCTTAGCGCCAGAAGCTCCAGAGTATTCCCTGGACTTGTGGAGGAAAAAATGGGAAGCAGGAGCTCCAGGTGAGGCCACTTTGCCACCACCAAGCTCTGGGGACATCCCAGGAAAGGAGTTAGGACCTAAAGGCTGTGGCAGTGTCCTAGGAAAAGCCCTGCTGGGATCCCTTGTACACAAACTTCCCAAAATTGGATATCCCGGCAGGAAAGGTGCCACCCCCACCTGGGAATTCCAACTCTGAGCCATCAGAACTGCACAAAGCCCAGGATGGGAAGCAGGGAAGGGGAATCCAAAGAAAAACCAACGTCAAGGCTTGTTCCATTGTTGCAAGAATTTTCAGGAATCAAGAGGTAAAGACAGGGAGAGGTTCCCCTCAACCCACAGGTGTGCTGGGAAGGTGGGAAAGTTGGGACATGGAGCATGGTGTGACATGGTGATGTCAGAGGGATTGGACACAACAAGGAAAGCAGGGGAAATTCCCAGGGAGCCTACCTTTGGAAGGGGGCTGCTCCAGAGCCAGGGAGAAACACCGTGTGGGTTGGAGGAAATTGCCTGCCTCAGGTCAAGATTTGCTTTTGGCACTTGGATACGACCTCAGGAGGCAGGGAAAAGTGGGAAGATGTGGGAAGTCCTGGCTGAGGCAGAATGGGAGAGCTCAGGAGCAAGGGCAGCTCTTACAAGGCCTTGTCCACACTTCCATACTACCAGAGAAGTGGGAAAGGAAGGTGGGAGATGTCTGATCCCAGAAATCTGGGACCTGAAGCCAGGGAGAACAAAGGCACAACAGGTATGAACTCAAAAACCATGGAAAACGCAATGGGAATGGAGACAGCAAAGCACTCGGAGGCTGATGATGATTTCCTATGACAAAGCAAGGAATTGCCCTAATCCTTGGCTGTTTGGAATTTCCAGCCCTTAAGCAGCTCCTTGGAGCTGGAAGAAGGGGAAAGACATCAGTGACTGCTGATCCAGTCCCTTTCCCATCCCTCTCTTGATCCCTAACTCCCCTGTGGATCTGACTGTAGAGCAAAGGACTCCCAGACTGAATCCCAGCTTCCAGCTGCAATATTCCTTCCTCTCCTTCTTCCCGCAGCTGCCAAGGATGGGTAGTGTTTGCCTCCAGCAGGATCCATGCAGCATTGCTTCCTCCACACAGGAGCCATGAGAGGGAGCTTTGGCTCAAGGAATGAGGCTCTTCCTGAAATCCAGCAGTTCTTCCCAAAAATCAGACTGCACAGGCTGTGGGAAAAAAGCAATGAGCCCAATTCCAGGCAGTGCTTTCCAGCTGCTTCCTTCTGAGGAATTTCTCAGCAGAGCAATCCATGCAGAGGTGCTGTTGCAATTCCAACCTTCCCTTTCCTGCAGCACCGTAACACTGCAAGCAGGAAATCACAGAATTCCAGAAGCACTTGGAAGCTCCCACCCGCTGTGATGGGCAAGGAGACATCTTTCCCTAGCCCAGCTTGTTCCAAACCTTATCCAACCTGGCCTGGAATATTTCCAGGCATGAGGAATCCACACCACCCTAGGCAATGTTTGGATGTTCCTCAGAGGCTGCAGTTACAACCACTATCCCTCAAACCCGTGGGAATTAAACATTACTGTTCCTATCCTGCAAAGCCAGAATGTCCTATTGTCAAGGGAAGGATATCCCAGAATGGATAAAGATAAACCCAGCATGGAGGGAAGCTCCAGCCCAGCAATTCCCAAGACAAATTCAGTAGGGCTCTGCTGCCCATGGAAATTCAATGGAGGTTTTTCGATGCAGCCTCAAAACACAAATCCAAACATACCCCTTCCAGCAATAATTAATCCCACCTAATTCCCACTGCCAGGGGTAATCCTGATTATTCATTATTCCTATGTCCCAATTTGTAAATGAACGCTGTGTGGGTGATTCCATGGAAATAATATTATCTGCCTGCAGGAAAAGAGCAGCAAAAGCTGGGAAAACATCAAAGTGCATGGAGAATGTGTTAGATACTGATCCTGTATCCCCGCACTTGGAACTTTTCCTCCTTCTTACATGCCCTTGAAAACAGATTTCTGCTGTGGCCAATCAACTGGTCCTGGAATCTAAACATCCTAAAAGAATACAATTGGGAATCATGGAATTCTATATCCAGACTCCCCACCCTCTGCCATCTCAGTCCTCTGCAGAGGCCAAAATACTTCCTACAAATCCTGTCTGCTTTGGGAAAAAAGTTCCTAAAAAATTCCAAGAATCCCATTTAACTGCTTTGGAATAGTTTTCCCATGTTTCCCATGTGCTACCAAGGATGTGGAATCAGCACCCTGAGAGAAGGGAGGGATGAGGTGGCTCCTGAAATAGGTGAGAAGAACAGGAAGCATAGAAAAGAGGGAAGTTTTAGGAGGAAATGAATATTCCAAATGGAGAAGGCAGCCCCAAAGGAGAAGGAATAATGATAAATTTTGGAAAAGGGCTGGTATATCCTCAGCACTCAGGACTCTTCCCAAATTTTGGCACTGCTGCAATGAAAGTAACACTAAAATCAATTTATTGGTGCAGAAGAGCCTCAGCTCCATTCCTCTGCCAAGAAACTCTTGGAACACTTGGTGTTGGAAAGGACCTTTGAAAGTCACTTGGTCCAAGAAGAAGGATCAGAACGGATTTTAAGGATGAGGCATTGAATGGGTGACCTGTTGGCCAGGCTGGGATCTGGGGTGTCAGGCACTTCCAGCACTGCCTCTGCACAGGGTGGAACATCCTGTTGGAATATCATGGGAATATCCGAAGATCAGAAGGCACAAAGCTGAAGAGGAAGAAGCAGAAGCCAAGAGATTCGGAAAACTGGAGATGCTTCGTATTCCCAAGGACAGAGCAGGAAGAGAAAGCAGGAAGTGTGTACAGTACAGATGAAGGAGGTAGCTGCAGCTTTAACATTTATTTCAGCATTCCAGGTGTGCTTTTCCAGGAGGAAATGGGAGATCAGCCTTTCCAAATGCCCAGATAGCAAAGGAGTGATGGGAATGGAGACACAGAATGCTGGGGATCAAGACACAGAAACATTTAAAGCAGAAATAATTCCAAGAACGTGGATTTCATTAGGGGGGACTGGGATCATATTTGTTTGTCAACAAAAACCAGGAATTATCCATGACGGAATACAATGAGAACCTTCGAGGGGCTCTTTCGTGCCTTTACTCCTTGACCTATGGCAAGCCCAGCTCCCAGGAATTACGTACTTCCAGGCTTTTCCAAAGTCCAGTCATCACAGAGCAAAAAAAATGCAGCATTCCAGACTGCTTCCTGTCAGGGCAAGGGAAGGCCATTCCCATAGGATACAGTTCCAATGGCACAGAGAAGGAAACAGTCACCCAAGGATTGAATCTTCCAGACATGGCAGAGGAACATCAGGGAAGGGACTTTCTAGTGCAACATTTGAGCCATGGAACATCAGCAGGTTCCCACTGGAACAACTTCAGGAGGGAGATATTCCACTTTTCCTCACCTGGAGGTACCTCCCACCAGTAGTTCCATCTAATCCCAGGTATCCATGTCACTCCCAGGGATGGAGATGATCCTTTTCCTTAATGTTTTAAAGTGCTTTGCAGATCCCAAGCTCTGCCTTAGTGCTAAGGGTTTATTCCTGCCGGGAATAAGGACAGGAATGAGCTCCTTATCCCGACTCTTGGGCCAGGAGGGGAGCTAGCCCGCTAGCCCCAGCCTCCTTGCCCCTCAGCTCCCCTTTTCCCCTCAAACTTTCCCAGATTTTTGTGCGTATTCCTGAAAAATCACCTCAGTCGTGTTTCCTGAGTGCAGGAATTCCTCCTTACCCTGTGCTATGCTCCCAAACCCCCTGCTCCTTTTTTAAGGACTTAGAAAAACAAAAAGAACTTCTGGTTGCTCAGAATAAGAGGACTTTTCCTTCTCCAAATCCCTCTGAATCCAGAGGAGCTCCCTCCCTCTAATTCCACTCAGGGAAAGGTCACCTTTGGAACCTTAAACCACAAGGATAACGTTTTCCTGGCTGCTTGAAGCACTTCTGAAGGCTCTGAAACGGGTAAGGAGCAGGGTATGGAGCATTCCACGCTGGATGGAGTGAGATATCAGCACCTGGAACCAGAATCCAGTGGAATTCCGTGCACCCAGGGTTATTTACATCAATGCACACTGGTTATAAAGTGCTCCTCGATGGCATCAGATCCCACTGGCTCCTGGGAAGCACAACTCTGACCCATCCCGGGGCTTCTGGATCCCACATGGACAACAGGAATCCCAGGATTTGCCAGGAGCTGAGCTCCTGGAGAGCACAGCATCCTCCCCCAATGGAAATTGCACTGCTAAGGAGGGGAAAAGGGAGCTATCACGGGATTCTAAGGAAGTTAAACCAGGAATTTCTTTCCCAGGGAGGGAGGATGGAGCTCCAGGAAGAGCCATCGGTAACTGCTGAGCTTTTTCACAGGGAGTTTTGGCAGCTCAAGGCCTTTTCCAGGTCCCAAGAATGTTTCATTTCCTATTATAGGTAGTTTTCCTCCTGCTCCCATCATTGGAAAACCTGCCTGGAGAGGCGGAGCAGGATCCTCTGGGCCCGGAGGCTCAGGTAGTTTTCCTAACAACTTGCTCAATCTTTCCTACATGGAATTGTGCAGGTGGGGAGAGGGTGGAAGAGGGGGTAGGCAGTTCCTCCTGAATCCAAGCCACTTGGGAAGCAGGAGCTTGGAATTCTGCCTGCCCATCCTCTCTTCCCTCAGTCCCCAGAGGCAACAGCACAGGAAGGAGATGATGACTATGGATTTTCCTTCCCTATTTCCTTAATAAATACCTTCCAACCAGCTCTGCAGCTCTGTAAACATACAAGAGATTGCAACACTGGGAAAAAAAATCCATCTTTTCCCTGAATTCCCAATGACAGAGGCTGGCACTGATCCATGGATGCTGCTTGTGGGTGGTGTGAGGACCCCCAAGGATCCAGGAGAGACTCCCAAACTCCACAGGGGCATGAAAAATAACGCTGGGTGCATTGTGCAGTTGATCCATCCGCATCCATGCAGCTCTGAGATGAGAATCCTGGCAGTCCCACGGGAATGTCGCCAGCTCAGAGGAGTCCAGGGAACCAAGGAGTGATGGGTATGATATCCAGGAGAACTTTCTGCCAAAGGAGGGATGTGGCAGAGGGTCTGGGCTCTTGGGAACAGCGTCCTTCCCTCTCAGGAGTGCTCGGGGGAGAGAAACCATGGTGCCAGCCCCATTCCTGCTGCGCCTGGCCAGGAAGGGGGGAACTGGATTTGGGGGGAATACAGCCCCAATGGCTTTAAAACAGGAGTGTCCTACAAAAGCAATCCCCATGGAAGTGTGCCGAATTGGATCTTGGGCCGGATCCGTGGTAGTGCAACAGGGCCCAAAGTCTCAATCCGCTCATTTCCCAAACCATCGGCTCGGTCCTGACAGGAGGGATCTGGCCCAGCCCCCTCCTGCTTCCATCTATCCCGGTATCTCACTCCCAAACTCAGCAGGTGCCCCAGGGCAAGGAATCTGCCTCTGGAATGAGACAGGCTGAGGTAGGGAACTTTAGTGCCTCAGACTCTCTCAGGCCCCATGGGGCAAAGCTTCTCCCAGCTCCAAGCACAGGATTCCAGCACAATCCATCCTCCAGACACCACCACTGTGTCACCCCAGAAAGGATTTTTCCAGCTGTCTCCTCTGATCCCAACTGCCCGATGACAGCCTCCTCCATGGATTATCCCACTGGGATCATTCCATCCCGTTCCCCTGCACTAAAGGGCCGAAATCATGAGGTCGTCCTGCTTGGCAGGGCTGGTTACGTGTCCAGAGGGGGTGGAAGTCCGGATTTTGTCCGTGGCCAGGCATTCCTGGCTGCTCACACCCGTGGGAGTGATATCCATGAGTTCTCCGGATGAACTAAGGGGAAAAGAGGGCGACACAGAGATTCCTGACGAAGGATCCGTCGAGCCTGCAAACAACCTCGGCGGCTTTGGGACTAAGTTAGGCTCGTACTGTGCCCTCAGCAGGATCTCCTGGTCGCTGACGGATTTGGGAATCTCCGCAAAGTCGCTGGAGCTGTCCGATACCATCATGCAGTAAATGTCCTGGAAGGAGCTGCTTTTGCTGTCCAGGTTGAAGAGGCTGTCAATGAACTCGGCGAATTCCAGCACCTGGGGACTGGGAACATCAGCCAGGCGGCCGTTGTGGAGCGCTGGGTCCTCCCGAGGGGACAAGGACGCGCGCTCTCCCTCGCTCCCGGTGCCCTCGGCGCTGCAGCGGCGCTGGGGGGTGGTGCCGCCACTGTTGAGGACGTTTTCCGGGGGCTGCGTCTCCTGGGAATGCTTGGAGAGGCTGTCAGCAGCCAGCAGCTCTGTCCGGGAGCTGAGGGAAGGGTTTTCCTCAGGGATAGCGGGGTCTATATAAAAGCAGTGTGTCTCGTCCTTCTCCATGACCGCATGGAGGCTGGGGGAGCCCCGAATGCTCCGGAAACCGGAGGAGCGCCGGGAATCAAAGCTGTAGATGGATTCGTTGTCGGAGAGGCTCTCCATGGTGGCCAGAGGGGCGCGGCGGTCCTGGAGCTCCACGGAGAGACGTTCCTTAGTGTCCAGGAGAAGCAGCTCCACAGGGTCCTTCTGCACGGGAGAAAGTGGTTTCGTCTCGTAGAATCCCTCCAGGCTGATTTCTGAATGGGATTTGCTCCTGCAACGGGAAACAGAGAACATGAGACGGCAGAATTCCAGAACAGCCAGAGGATCCAACGGTTCATCACACAGCTCCTCCAACTAGAGCATCCACAACTCCAGCAAATCTCTTCTCGCTCCATCCTCCCAGCTGGAAATATCACAAACGGATTCTCACTCTGCAAACTCCAGTTCTTGCCTTTGTCCCTTTTTTCCTGGCTCACTAAATCCTTCTCCCTGCCCAGAGAGGCTGTGGACTATCCATGATAGTGTTTCAGGTTGGATGGGGCTTGGAGCAACCTGTGGAATACACCTGACAGTGTTCCAGGCTGGACAGGGCTTAGAGCTGGACTGGTGGAAGGTGTCCCTGCCCATGGCAGGGGTTGGAACTGGGTGATTCTTAAATCCCTTCCAACCCAAAGCAAATTTGGCTCCAAGTTTTACCTTGGGAAAAAAGTAAAACTTTTTCTGTCTGGAAAAAGAGAAAAAAAGGAAGTTTATTCTGTACCTTTTCCTGACCTTGCTGCACTCAAACTCCTAAGCAACATAAGGGAGTTTTTTCCCCTGACATTCCACAAAAAATTCTGAAGCTTTAACTCCCACAAAGGCAGCCCATGGATCTATCTTTCACACTAACATGGATCATTACAATGCCATCAAAAGGAAGAGGCCCCACCCCTGGAGCTACTATTCCATGAAAAATCTCTCCTTACTTGGTACTGCTGTTCCTCCTGTCTGCTGAGATTGGTCCAGTTCCAATCTGCACAGTGGGACAGCTGGGCAAGGGCTGGCTCTGGAATATCAGCTCCGGGGTGAGATCCACTTCTGTAGGACTCACCATCACTTTGGCTGCGGAAAGCAGAGCTGTTTTCCCCTTATTGTAGTTCTCCAAGACCTGTCCAAGGAAAGCAGAGGAACAGCAGGGATTGACTGGAGGCTTTCAAAGAGCTGAATTGGCCTCTTTCTTCCCAGAGCCTTCTGGAAGTACAGGGAAATAAAAGATTAGACGGATAAATCCTGACGCATCCCTGGATGTCATCTGGGGTCCAGTTTAATGGCAGCTTCTGGAATGAACCATCACCACCCATCCTCATGTTACTCTGACATTAAATTTGGAAACAGGAGCATCTGGGATTTTTGGAATTCCATTACCAGACCTCACTACGTTTTACTCCAATACCCTGTGCAAGACTGACCAGGAGCATCCCCTTTTTTCCTCTTCTCCAAAATAAATGGCTTGGTGTATTTAACCAGCAGCATTCCAGGGCAAGGCTGGCTTGTCCCAGTGTTTCTTGGGGTGGCAATTCCCTGCCTTACCTTGTTGAGCCCTTCCATGACCACGTAGGGGAGGTGTTCGTGCAGCATGGCCGGAGAGATGATCACCTCGTTGAAGGCTTTGTTGTCCCCCCAGATGGCAAAGTAGGTGGGCTCCTCCTGCTCACAGCAGCTGGAAAAGGAGTCCAGACAACAGGAAATTGGGATAGAAGAGCAGGGCATTTTTTTGGCACACGGAAACAGCAGGATGCAGAGGGAGAAAAAGAGAAAAAACAGAGAGTGAAGCTGTTAAAATATTGCCCCAAAATCCTGCATTATCCAACAGGGACATGATCATCCATGGGCTAATCATCATCTAAAGAGGAATAAGACTTTGGACAAGGGCCTGCAATAATGGGAAAAGGGGGAGCAGCGTTTAAAGATGGTGAGTTTAGATTAGATATTGGGAAAGAATTCTTTCCTGTCAGGGTGCAGAAACCCTGGCACAGGTTGTGCAGAGAAGCTGTGGCTGCCTAACCCATGGAAATGTTTCAGGCCAGGCTGGATGGGCTTGGAGCAACCTGGGATAGTGGAAGGTGTTCCTGGCCATGGCAGGGGGTAGAAATGGGTGATCATAAGTCCTTTCCAACCTGAACCACTACAGCATTCCGTGTGCTGGTTTAGATTAGATATTGGAAGAAACTCTTCCTTATGAGGGTGGTGAGACTGGAAAATTGGGATGGATTTCCAAGGGAAGCTGTGGCTGCCCCATCTCTGGAAGTGTTCAAATCCAGGCTGGACAGGGCTTGGAGCAATCTGGTCTGGTGGAAGGCATCCCAGCCCATGGATCTCCACAGTCCCTTCCAGCCCAAATCTCCACAGTCCCTTCCAGCCCAAATCATTCCATAACTCTGCCAGCAGACACAACCACTGTCCCCGTGAGACGGTGGGGAAGAAAACCCCCTTCCCCTTGTGTCAGGGAGTTTTCCAGCAAGAATTCCAGCAGGAATTGCAGGACTCACCAGCACTGCTCTGCAGGGTGGTTGTGCACCACGTGGATGATGCGGCCAGGAGGGTACAGGGGGGTGCTGGCACTCAGGGCGATGGTTAGGTCACTGGGATGTGTCCAGAGCCGGTTGCTCGTCACCGAGTTCTCCTCTGGCTCCTCAGGCAGCTCTGATTTGGGAATGCATTTGGTGGCCCCCACAATGATCCGCCACTGTTCCCACAAAGAGAGAGGAGCATTTGAGGAGAGAAAAGCAAAAATAAAGCAGAATTGCCTCATAGGATGTGAGAGGTTTAAAGAATTTCAGAGGCAAGATATTCCCTGTTTTGTTTCACACAGGAGGGACTTGCCTAAGGAAGGTGTGTGAAACACCAACAGAGATGTCCAGGAAAAACACAGTGACATTTGGAATAAACAAGGAACAGTGCAAGGACAGGAAAACAGGGTAGCTGTAGACAGAGATGACCCAAGTGTTTCTGAAAGTTGGTTTTCCTTTCCCAATTATATATGCACTCCAGGTAAATTCCATCACACATTATCCCTACAAATCTTCATATTTTATGGGTTTTTTTCCATCTTGGTGCAATGGTGAAGACTGGGGAGGGATAACTTCCCACAATTCCTATCTCCAAGACACAAGCAGACCATTTATCCTGGAATAGCATCACCCCAACGCTCTGAGAAGCACAGCTGCTGTATTTTCGGTCTGTTCCCAGTTTTAACTGGCCAGGAAAAGCCACACTTGGACTACAGACTTTAAAAGAGGCTCAGACAGAAAATTCCCTGCTCAGTTATTTGAGATCTGTGATGGTGAAGTTTCAGCAAGTGAGCCAAAATGATCCCACTGAGCTCTCCAGCTCTTTCCATCATTCCTCTGGTTCCCTAAATAATGATCCTGAGGAGACCTGGAGAAAAATCACCCTTCCTGCCACTAAAATTCCCCATCCCTGCTCAGAGACCTTTCCAGGTGTTGGTTCTTCCCACTTACCTTTGGTTTGGTGCTTCTCTGGAGAACATCCAGAAGCTGCCGGCGAAATCCCTCCAGCTGAGAGAGCCCAATCCTGGAAGAGAGGAAGATGTGATCATGGAAAAGAGGAAGATGTGACTCTGGAAAAGAAGGTGTGGTTATGGAAAAGAGGAAGATGTGATTCTGGAAGAGATGAAGATGTGATTCTGGAGAAGAAGTGAGTTTAGAAAAGAAGAAAATTTGGATTATGGAAGAGGGGGAAATGTGTTCACAACACCTGGGCAGGAAACAGGACAAGAAGGATACAGAGCACAGAAAAACAAGGCATTGTGTTCAAAAGGACACTATAAGGATACAACATGGAGCAGATGGATTCAGAGGTGGGCTGTGGCATCCCCTAGGAGCAGGAGCCAGTGAGAGACCCCAGGAAACAACTGGGACAATCATCAGGATAAGATCAGTGAACAGGAAGGAGGGAGGTGATGACAGAATACAGAACAGAACAGTTGAGCTGGAAAAGTGTCCTGGAGCTGAACGACACCACTGAGCACATGCAGGATGGACAGGATCATGGCATCCAGGTAAATTCCCAGTTGCCTGGCTCCTGCTCCAAATCTCTCTCAGCAGAACAGGAGATGGGGAAGGTGAGGAATGCCAAGGCACAAGGAATGAGCTGGTTCAGAGATGAGGTGACACGGAACAGGCATTCTGGGATAAACTGGTCCAAATGAAGTGGCAGCATGTCCAGGACAGGGCCAAGATAACACAGGAAACCAGGAAGGTGGCACACCTGATATTCCAGGTACCAAAAGGAGGGATTCCAGAGGTAGGACATTCCCCCTTTTCTTTCGCACAGGAGAGATTTGCCCACAGAAACCCCAACAGAAGTGTCCAGGAAAAACACAGTGACACAAGGAATGAGGAAGATAAACAGGGAACAAGAAAAGGACAGGAAAATGAGGAAACTGGAGACAGATGATCTAAGTGTTTCAAACAGGAAACAGATGATTTCGGACAGAACAACAGAGATTCATCAAAGAATTGAGACACTTCTCCACTTGCCTGGGCACCAGATCTTTGCCAAGCACTACGGCAGTCACAAACTCCTTGGAATACTCCATGGCATCCTCACTGGAAGAGAAACAGGAGCAAGAAGAAGCAAACAGCGTTTCATTCCCAATTCAGTGGCAGAGAAACCAGGGGCATAAACTCCAACCCAAGCTGCTCCAGGCCTTGGGGATTTGCACCTTGTGGAAGAAGAGCCTGATCTCCACATCCCACAGCCCAACCATTCCCCTACACATGACACTGGATATAGCTAGGAAAGGAAATGCTTGAACTCAATGCCTCAGTCATTTTCCAATAGTTTGGGAATGGCAGGACAGCCAAAGAAGATATCCCATGCTCCTGAGGCTACAATGTAGGATGAAATATCCCAATATTTGGGAGAATTCAGATGGCAAATTTCTGCAGGAACCTGACTTCCAAGACAAGAAGAAAGAAATCAAGATTCCCACTCTGAGTTTCCTAGAGATATTCCCAACCAGTTACCATGGGCAGAGGCTGCCTCACTGACTTAGGGACGATCCTGTGCATGACACAAGCCAGGAGCTACCAACATCCAGGAGTGGAAGTTTAGACCAGAAGGTTGTACAACTCTCCTGAAATATCCTCCTCTGTAGCTCTGTGGCTGCAGAAGATCTGAGAATACTACAGTAAGGAATGCCAGCATCCTGATCCAGCAGCAGGATGGTTTAAAACACTTGGCTGCTCCTGGGATATGATGCAGGAACTACCACAAGAAGCTTCTCACAATCCATAGCTGATCCCAGTGGATCAGCTTGGTGTCTGTCAGGACTAGGAAGACCTTACCTCACTTCCCAGCAACCCAACGGGATGTTTTGTTTGGGAATAACATGACCAGAAGGTCTGTTCCCATCTATAATGGGAAAGATTCACCATTAATCTCTCCCTGGTTTTGCTCCACAGCCAAGGGAGAGAAACCAGAACTATTCCTGTGACCAATTTTAGGCTGCAGAATGACAGAAATCACAACTCAATTCCTGTTTCTTTGGAAAAGGAGTCCAAACAACTGGATAAGCTGCTGCAGATACCTACATTTGGTCAAGTATCTCCCTTATTTCCATCTATTCAGTGGGAGTGGGCAGAAAGTAAGGAAATTGCACCCATTTCCCATTAAAATTAGAGCCAGGGATAATTCCATTTTAAACCAGAATATCTGGGAAAGCGGCCATCTGCCATCTTAACTTGAATTCCAAACTATATCCCAGAAGACACACTCTGCTTCTCCAGGCTGCCTGCCTATTTCACTGTTCCCCAGAGCCTCACAAACAGGATCCAGCGTATCCCAGGTGCATCCCAACACCTACCTGAGCAGCCCACCTGGGGGGGAATAGGCAAAGCACTTCAGGGATGGATACTGGGGACGCAGCAGGAAGGACAGGATGGCAGCTGTGCCAGCTCCAAGGGAATGCCCAACCACAATCAAGCCATAGTGTTTTGTTCCTCTTCCCTAAAAGAACATGGAAACAACAAGGAATCTAGATCAAGTTGGAAATTAAATTGAATTTATCCCCCAAATCTCCCCCTGTTTCTATACACGAACACTCCAAATTCCAGCTGAACAGCTCCTTGCTTGTTCTGAACTATGGAATCATCATGGAATCCCAGAATGGTTTACGTTGAAGAGGAAGGGAGAGATCATACCATTCCATCCCCTGCCATAGGCAGGGACACCTTCCACTACCTCAGGTTATTCCCAGTCCTGTCCAACCTGGCCTGGAACACTTCCAGGGATAGGGCAGATATTGCTTTTCTGGGAAACTTGTGCCAGGGCCTCACTGGAGGCTGGAATTCATTCACTTCTGGAATTCTATATTTGACCTACTGGGACTTCCCTGAAAGAAAGAAGGTGGGAAGAAAAAGAAAGGCACACCAGCTACTTGAATTATTTAGGGTTTGATGGGAGCCTTTTGTCCCTCCTGATAACATCCAAGCTCACACAGAAAGTGTCTCTACACCCACTGGATACTTTTCTCTGGAATATCTGTCCTTGGCAGCTGTCAGAAACAAGGTCCTGGGCTGGTGGGACCTGAGATGGCACTTATGGACCTAAAGCCAGAAAAAATTCTCCTGAGTAATAGAACAACTCCCATTTTCCTCTTCAAGGCAGAGGAATGAAGCTCCATCCCAAAAAGCTTGATGCTGGCTTCTCTCTTCCTCCATCAATCAAATATCCCAAGGCAGCACTTCAACAACTATTTCCAACATATAATCCAAGGTAAATTGCTTCCCAACACCTCCCTTGAGGCCTGTGACATCTCCCTGCCACCAGGAATGTGCCCACAGGGACAGACAGCATGGCATTCCAAAGAAAATCTCCATAAAAATGAGATTTTAGTTCCTGCTGATTTGGTTTTAATGCTCCCTGTCCTTCACTGCCACCACGTGGGACTTCCTGCTGCAGGAAAAGGAAAATAATCAGGAGCTCTGGAGTATTGGTGCTTTCAAAATAAAAAAAAAGCCTTGCAGGATGTCTCAATGAGGCTTGGAGCAACCTGAACTTGGGGAATATTCTCTGCTCGTGGCAGGGGGTGAAATGAGATGAGCTTTAAGGTCCCTTCCAACCCAAACCATTCCATGAATGAGTAACTAGCTGGAAATCCAGAGGGATGAGAGTTAAAGGAAAACCTGAGAAATGAATACAACATACTCAGGGACATGGAGACTCCCTTAAAACCAAGTTTTTTATGGAAATCTCATCCTCTGTGCAGAGGCAGCTCATACTCACCAAATCTCGTCCAAAAGCTTGGGACAGCACCATCTCCTGCTCTAACTTCTTCTTGATGTACTCAGCAGACAGCACCATTCCCTGTGGGAAGACACAGCAGAATGTAAATGGGATCTCAACATCCAGGAGCCACAAGGTGAGGAAGCTCCGGAATGTCCCTCAGCCTGGATCAGGATGGAGGGAGAACTGACTCCCCTCTGCATTTCCAAAGTTTTGGTGCTTAAGGAGTAAAGGCAGTTCTTAATTAGGGAACACTCCAAGGGGCTATTCCTGCGCTTTTAGAGGGAAAACTACCCCAAATCCAATTAACTTAAACACAGGATTGTGGACTTGGTACTTCAGGCCCTGAGACCTGGGGCAGAACAAAGAAATAGACTTGGATATTCTAAATATTGGGGTTTTAAAAGCCAAATTATCCTATTCCAGGTAAATCTGGGCAGGAGTTTTCCATTTAAACTTGGGAATAAAAGTGTGAATTACTCTAATAGAGATAATAATACAAACACTGGAGGGGAAAGTGGCAGCATTAGGAATTAGATCCTGCCTTCTCCAGCCATCAATATTAAAGGAAGACATTCGTTCCAAATTTTTAAAGGTTTTTATTCCCTAGAAGTTAATGAGTGCTGGAAGATGGGAAAGATCACATCTGGGTCTAAACATTCTTCCTCTCTGCTGAGGAGTGTTTTTCTATCTGTGTGGTGATTCCAAATGTAGCTGATCCAATTCCAAGGGCAGTTATAAAAAAGCAACCGGAATTTGCTTTGTTGCATAAATTCCTGATGATGCCACAGTTTAACTCATTGGGAAATGAGCCTGAACTCCAAAACATGGGGGAAATGGGGAAAATCAACTCCTTGGCTGTTTTCCTTTAAATCCCCTATCTTAAAATGGTGTAAGTACAATGGGAATGTTATTGGGGGCTCATTCTTCATCTCAGAGATATAAAAAGATTCCTGGCTCCAAAAACAAAGAAAAAATATATAAATAATAATATATAAAACCTCAGTTATCCCAGAGAACTGGATTGGGGGTTGGAGTTAAACACAGCAGGATAATCAGAGGGGAAAATGGAGGAAGAGCTGAGAGGGAAAATGGCGGGAGGAAGACGAGGGGCCAGAAATTTGGTGGGAGAATCTAAATCAGGGATAAATCTAAATCAAGGATAAGTCAGGAATAACAGTACTGACTCTCTTGCATTAATATCACTTCATCAAGCCCTCACAGATCAAGTTTTATACCACTCTTAAGAATTTCTTGGATCATTTCAAAGAGGGGCAGAAAGACATTAGAGAAGCCAGTGAGGAAAAAGAAAGCAAAGAAACATGGAATTTTCCTGAGTATCTGAAATGTCTTTGATCCCAATGTGGATACTGGAAAAGGGAAGCAGCACAGCAGAGACCCCACTCCAAGGAAATGAGATCTATGGGATGCTGGCACCACCAAAAAGCACCACAGTGGTTGTGTCTTATCCCAGCTCCCAGCAGCTCCCCAACTTTCAGAAGAGTCTCCATTCCCAATCCTAATGAGAAGCAAGCAGCAGGCCACTGATCTAAATTCCCACCGCGAATTTGGGATTCTATTTTTAGAGAGCGTGACCCAAATCCACGGTGATGTCACGGCTGGGATGTTAGTCAGCCTTTAGGACGTGTTTTTGGTAATTATATCTTAATGGAGACAGGGATTTTAATTATTATGGAATGAGACTGCAATCTTCCATTTAGATTTTCCATTGGAAAAATTCCTCAAATTTCATGGAATCCTTATTTGGGTTCGTTCGTTCAAACAGGGACACGTTCCATTAGCCCAGGTTGCTCCAAGCCCTATCTAACCTAGTCTTGGACACTTCCAGGGATGTAGCATCCATAAATTGTCTGAGAAACGGATCCAATTTCAAGTTAAGAAAACTCTTTGGGCTTAATTTTGGACATTCACACATAAATAACCACATTGATCAAGGATTTAGGGAAAAGGAATATAAATATTCTGCATTGTTTTGCATCCCAAAGGCACAAAAGTGCTCTGGGATATTTGAGATTCTGGGGGAAAACCCTCAGAAGGGTCTATTTATGAGAGAAAAATGTTGGGAATTCTCATTAGTGGATCATCTATCAACGTGGGATGGTGGCTGAGCTTCCATGACTTTTCAGCAGCTCCTTGTTGTCCTCCAGGCTGCCTCAAAACCAGGAAACAAAGCTCCATAACATCCTATTTTCACTAATTTTGTCCTGGGAGTTCAACAATTAAATCTGGATTCACTCCTTGGCAGAGAATTATTTTTTTTAATAATTTTGTAATAAAATCAGTGGATTCTATTGCAAAAATAGTGAAGTACGATTTTTCTTCAAGTTATAATCCTTTTTTTTTTCTGGCATTCAAATCCTTAAACTTCAGTTCCAGCTCTATTTTTTGATCCAGAATAGCTCAGAGGCCTGATAAATATTTTTTTAGTTGTGACATTGCAGCTGTGGAGTGATAAAAATTTCATGCAAACATCAAGACATGGAATTTTAAGATGGCTGATGGATACCCCTGGGGATGGGTGGGACAGAATCAGCAGGAAAACACCCCAAATCAAACAAATCCTGGGAAAGCTCCCACAGAGCCAAGTCCTTGTTTCCAAATTAAATGTGTAAGTGAGACACTGGATTTGTTTGGATATTAAACTTGACTCCTGGACATTAAAAATGCATTTAAAATTCCATTATCTCCCTTAGTTTTCCCTCGGGAATCAACAGCACATTATTGTCTGCAGATTAATATTGATAATAATTCCAGAGAAAGTGAATATTTCTCTCCTGGCAGCAATCCCAAAAAAGAAATAACACAAGGGACAAATAAAAGCTCTGTCTGGAACAAAGGGGATAAACTGATAATGTTGCATGGAAGTCACCGGCGGAAGAATATTTTCATATAAAGATCAAAAGCAAAGCAAATTTCTGCAAGGCTCTTTTCCTGGATTTTAATTGAAACATGGAATTCTGGAATGGTTTGGACTGGAAGGGACCTAAAAGCCCATCCCAGTCCCATGAGCAGGAACACCTTTCACTGATCCAGGTTGTCCAAGATCCATCCTCCAAGGTGTCCCAGCCCATGGCAGGGATTAGGAACAGGATCTTTGAAGTCCCTTCCAACCCAAAGCATCCCAGGATTCCATTGTTCTATTTTCTGAAGCAGAGGTTTGGTATTCCAGCAGGATACCATGAGGCAAGCTGGAGTTCCCAACTCATGGCTTCCAAAGGTTTCCAAGCTCCACATCCCACCTTGAGCAACACCTCATTCCCCCCAGCAGCACTTCCAGTAATTGCTCTGTTCCTTCCAACCTTCACTCTGTATTTTCCTTTCCCAACCTGGCACTGCAGCTTTGGAAGCTGCCAAATTCCTGATCATCTTAAAAACTCAGCACGTTGTTCCTTTGCCAGACAGGGGCAAAGGTCAGCTCTGGAATAAATGGATTTAGCCAGCCCAGAGCTGCACACAGACACAGAACATCCATCTAATTTCACGGATCCAAGTTCTGCCAGTATCCTTTGAGGACATTCCCATCACAGCAGAATTTGAAGCACATTCTCAGGCTTTGATTGAAAATTCCTTAAAGGTCATTGGAAGAAAAAGTAGTTTGAGTGGCTCCAGGAATTTCATTTTGGGTCTCCACGATGCATTCCCAATTTGGAATTCTCTGATTGTACGGAGTTTTTAATTACACACCCAGCGATTTTAACTGTTCCCACTAATTATTTAACACCTCAAAGCCCTTTCTGTAACTTTTTTTTCAAGTAATTGAGACCATTTGGGGGTTTATAATTAAAAAGCGAAATAATTAGAAAAATCCATGGGGTTTTATTTGATTTTGGGTTGGGTTGAGATAGTTTTCTTTTTGTTTTCCTCACCTTGTGTCCCAGCCACGTTCCATGGTGCCCCTCAACCGGCAGGCGCTCCGCGTCCCCCGTCAGATCCGTCAGGGCATCCTGGAAGAAAAGCAGTCACCTTGCTTCAGGTGGGTCGAATCCTGCTCAGCATTCCAAACCAGGAAGGGCTCCAACTTTCTGGAATGTCCACTGGGGAGGTCACCGCATATCCCACTTACTTTTGGGGACAGAGTTCCCCGGATGCTGATGACCACCTTCTTCTTGTCGTGGTCCACGGCCACGTAGAAAGGGGTTTCATAAACCTGGAAGAGATCAGACATTCCCGCTGGATTATCCTCAGGGAAAAGGAGGCAGAGCACGTGACAGGATTTGTGTCCACATGACAGAATTTCTTGATGGAAATGGAAGAGAAAAGGGCTTAGTTTCCCTTCTTTGTCCCACTACAGCCAGAAGTGGATAAATCCTGTTGGGAAGGGGGTCTGGGATTGTCCTCACAGCATCATGGCAGGAAGTGTAGACGATGTCCACGGAGGTCATGTTCTCGTCCAGGAAGTGGCGCCGGATGGCGATGGCGTTGCAGCCACAGCAGTTGTCCTCCTCAATGGTGACACCGGGAGCGTAGCGCGGACGCGACGGGCACAGGCAGCAACATCTGCAGGAGAGAAGCATGGCTTTGAGGGAAAAAGGCTGGATTTAGAGTGGCATTCCCAGAGAAAACAGAAAGGCAGACCCTCCAAACCTCATCCCAATGGCAGCAAGTGCCAAGTGAAGGATAAAACCACAGAGCAGCCTCAAAAATCTGGTGCAGTTTTTCTTTTGAGCACCAGAGAGAGCTACAATGCAGCCAGTCCCCGAGGAATCCAAGAATGGTGGTGTGGGATGGCTCTTCAAAGGATACTATCATTGGAAGCACAGTTGTCCAGGGCTTCAATGTGGAAAAGCCAACACTGACCAAGCTCCAGGTTTATTTATAGGAAAAAAATGGGTTTAGAATCATCCCAAAATAAGAGAAGCACATTTTCCTTCTATCTCACAAACAAAAGTATTCCCAAGGAATCACATTCCTCCCAATAGCCCAGGAAGTGCCAAAAGCTCGTCCCCAAATTCAATCGGGTGACAGAATTCTGGCAGCTGGAAACAAACCCTTGCACTGGGGCAAAAATACTGAGCTGGAAAAATCCAATTAACGCAAGGGAGCACAGCCCAAGCCATGCAACTGTTGGAGGTCTTTTAATTAGGATCCAAATGTCAACTCCCTGAATTTTGAGCTTCAAGAAGCTCTTTTTGGACTTGGTGTTGTGCCAGGTGAGTTCTCTCTGCTGGCTGTTCCATGCTCCAGAGAGGATGGAGAAGAGGACAGGCTGGTTTATGCACGAGGAACTGGAAGGGATTCAGAAAGCCTTTGGGATATGAAGCCCGGAGAGATGGAAAGAAAAAACACAAGGAGAAAAAGGCAGAAAAGAAATCGAGCAGGGAAGAAGCACCAAAGGCATGAAATGAACATGGGGAAAAACTAAGGATGCATCTCTAAAAGTGGCAAAACCAGGCAAGAAAAAAGAGCTGAGGGTGGGCACTCACGAGCAGGATCTGGCCAGGCGGCAGAGTCCACACGTGGGCTTCCTCATGAGGTAAATGGGCCATCCATAGGCAGCTAAGGCGAAGAGCATGTAGTAACACACCTCCCGGTACCGCTGCATCTCTTGCTGGAAGACACGGCACTCCCTGAGCCTGGAGTCTCTTGGAATTTCTCCCCCCACATTCCCTTTTTCCATAGTTAGGCACATGCTGAGTGCCAGCCCCCTCTCCCAGCTGTGCTGTGCTGACTGAGGAGAGCAAGGTGGAATGCCAGGCAACAGCCACCCCCTCCCAAAGATTTCTCTGCCTCGTTTCCTGAGGAATCCTCTGGGTATCCCACCATGCTGCTAAGGAAGCTGTTTCCTGCAGATTTGGAACTGAGCTCCCTAAATATCCCATTTCCAGCAGACCAGAGGACGCCCAGAGAGGGCCACAAAGGCAATTTAGGGCCATGTGCTGCAGTTGCATCCTATAAAACCTCAGTTAACCTGGAGAGCTGGATTGGGGGTTGGAGGCAGGATAATAAGAGGGGAAAATCAGGAAAATATCAGGGAGAAATCAGAGGTAAATCGGAGGAAGAGCTGAGGGGGAAAACGAGGAGGGAAAATCTAAATCAGGGATAAACTAGACTAATCTGAATCAGAGACAAATTAGAGATGAATCAAAATCAGGAATGAATCAAAATCAGGAATAAATCAGGGACAACAGTGCTGACTCTCTTGCAGCAATATCACCTCATGAAGCCTCCAGAAATCAAGTTTTATTCAATTCTCATGGAATTTCTTTGATTATTTCAAAGAGGGGCAGAAAAGCATGAGAGAAGCTAGTGAGGAAAATAAAACAAGGATAATAGATGGGTTTGGAGGATCCCACATGCCAGAGACTTACCGCATTCTTGAGATCCAGGTATTTGGTGTTCCTGGTCACTGGCATTCCAGACAGGAAAGCTAAAATGTCATTGTTTGCCTGGAAGTCACAAATAAACAAATAAATTCCTCTGTGTGACAGCAAGAAAAAAATCCACTTCCAAGCATCTCAACCAGGCTCCTCAAACACTTTCAGTGGTTTTATTCCTGCCTGATTTGAATCCCAACTCAAGGGGAAAAAACCCGTTAAAAGAAATCAATTTCCCACTGGGCTTGACAATATGCAAATCTCAACAGCACCTTGGAAAACTGGTAATTTTTCCCCCTGCAGATTGCTGGAATCTTGTCTGCTGTACAGTGGGAATAATCTTCCCATTTATTTCCAAGTACCCACCACCACCTTGGAGGCTCTTTTGGGATCAAGAGCTCCACCTTGGAAGTTTGTCCTTCTCTTGCCAGGAGAAGATCATTCCAGATTTGACTCAGCACCAGCTGAGCCCTTTGAACGGGAAAAGCCACAGGGAAAAACTCAGGAAAAGCTGCTGAAATCATCATTATTTTTCTTTCCCACCTCAGCGAGCCTAGAAATGAGGTGAGCAGAGCCAAACAGCTGTTTCCCAGGGCATCCCAGAGAAGCTGGGAAGCGAAATTCCCACGTTTTCCCACCTCATCCAGCACGGCGTTGCGCTTGGCCCGCTGCCGCTGCCGCAGGAGAACCAGCCCTGCGATGATGTCCGAGGGAACAATGTCCAGGTCTCGGAAAAATTCCGCAAAAAGGTAGGCAATCTCAGAGTAGGCGTCCTGCAAAATCCAGGGAGAGAGGGGTTGGAGGAAGAGGAGGAGTTTGGATGTGGGAAGCCTCAAAACAGGACACCAAGTGAGAACTGGACTCGTTTCTAGAGCTCTGCCTCCAAAATACCCACGAGATTCCTGCAGGGAATGCCAGATCTGGACTGATCACATGGTTATTGTCTCTTGTTTATTTTCCACAGTCCCACTCAGGGGCTGGATTTGTGCCATGTGTGGGCACCTCGAAATCCAAACAGCTCACGCAGGACAAAGGGAGAGAAAGGGAATGGTTTTGGCTGTCTCTGTTAAAGAAAACAGAGAAAATGGGATGAAAACCAAGCAAACTCCAATCCAATGCCACCTTGGAGTCATCCTTTCTACTCCAAAGCAGAATAAAGGCCATTCCATGAGGAAAAAACACTAAATTTGTCCTATTTAAGAGTCTAACTCTGACTTTGCCCTGGGATCCTTTTTCCCATACTTATCCCAGACTTGAGATCCTCTTGCCCAAACTTAAACCAAACCTGGGAACCTTTCCCCAAATTTACCCAGACCTGTGATCCTTTTGCCCACATTTAACTTGCCCAAATTTATCCCAAACCTAGGATCACTTTGCCTATATTGCCAGTCTTTTCCAGGTTTATTTTGGATGACACCCAAGCAAAAAGGCATGAAAACTAAAAACTGAGTCACTGAATGCAGAATTCCCAGGAATTAAGGTGACCAAACTCAAAAAAGGAGGGACAGAAATGGCAGTGACTTGCGAGGGTCAAGCAAAGGCTCTGGACCAGAGAGACAAAGGTATTTTGATGAGAAATGTCCTTCTCCCTCTTTTTGCTCTGTGCCACAGGAAAAAAACCCACAAGACCTTACAGGAGAATATTTTGGGAGGCTGGAGAGGGGCTATAAAGTGGGTCAGTGCTGACATGTCATTACTCCAGCCTAAGGACAAGGATGATCCAGAGGCTAGAGCAACAAAAACGTGGAGCTGTACCCACCATGGTCCATATTTGACTTCTGCTGTCCAAAACTTTTCCTAGAAGGATGATCACAGCTTTACCCTGAACCTTTATCCCATATTTTCATAGTATCCTTTATGCAGCATCAAAACCCACAAGACTGGAGTGTTGTGGAAACCCTGAGCACTCCAGGACAGGATTTCTCCTCTCCCTTCTTTGACCATCAAGACAGTAAATCCCTTCTCTTCCCTGCAGGAATGACCTACATCCTTTTATCCTTGCCAATTTCCTAGCATGTGGGATGACTTTCTGTCATTTTTCACTTCCCTACAAAAGCCAGTTAAATCCCCATTAAGAACTGGGGCTCCAGGTGCCAACTCTCTGTGCCAGCAGTGCCTTTGGAAAGCCAACGGCATTCCAACCGCAGTATCCTTGAATCCTGACCTCATCAATCCTAACACAGCTCCTGTGAGCTCACAAGAAGTGCCAAGAGCCTCTAAAGGAAACAGGACAAACACCAATTAATCCAAAGTGGCAGCTACAGCCCTGGATGCTCCGACAAAAACAGACCCTGATGGAAGTTCAATGCATATTTTCCGCTCCAAAGGAAGAAGCGTTTTGTGGGAACACCTGACATTATTCCTGTTTGTCCACCTGGAGTGCTCTGCTACAAACCCTGAAGGCTCTGAGGCTTCAGACTTCACCCCAGATCCTTTCTCCAAAGCCATGTCCATCCCATAAAACACTTTTCCAGCCCAGAGGACAATGATCCTCTGCTGCTACATTTTTATTTTTCCATGGAGTCTGGGATGGGCAGCAATGGAGTAATTTCTGATCCATTACGTGCTCATTCATTCCACATGCTGCCATGCCAGGACACAACGTCAAGGCTTGTTCCTGCAGAGAAAAGAGGCTGGAAATTGTTTAAAAGCTGGACATAAAGTGGAAATTCAACAGCGCGAGGAATGTGAGGTGTCTGGAAGCCACTTTTATTCCAAGCTTAAAAAAAACCAAGAGAAACAGTCACTGCAGAATGGAAAGTTTGTTAAAAAGAACTCAAAATACTTGGAATACTTGGCAATCCTGAATAAAATGTGAGTTGTTCAGGGCATTCAGGTGCCTGTCAAGGCTCTGTCTCCCAAAAGACAGCATCCATGCTGTGCTCTCAGGACAGGAGTCGCCAGCATCTGGGCAAGGTGACCTGGATGTGCTCTCAGGGAGAAGGGAACGCCTCTACTCTAGAGCACCAAGGAAAAGCTGCTGTGGGAGCTGCCAGGGCACAAAGCTCCTGTGGTTCCAATTTTCCAGATGGATTTCCAGATGGATTTCCCCAGCAGATAAGCTGGGACCTGGCAGGCCTAGGCTTGAACTTCCCAGAGGGACATTCCGAGGGACACATGGTGGCAATTCAGCCAGGGAAAGGGATCCAAGGAGGGGCAGCATCACAGGACACTGTGCTGGATTTCTGCACAAGGCCTGTGACAATTCCTGCAACCTTCCACACTCTGGAAGCTGCACCTGTGGATAATTCCACAGCACTCCCTAAGAAATGCTGTTAATTCAATTCATCACCTGGGAAGAACAAACGTTCACCTGACTCTATTTTTCCACTTTCCCTTTGGAGCTTTCAATCCCAGTCTCATTTCTCTTCCTCTCCACGTTCACATTTCTTCCAATGTGCTCCTTTTCCCACTGCATCCTTTTGGAGCACGAACTCTGGGCTATATTTAGTGAGGACACGGCGGCTGTGGTCGGTCCCTTGGTGTTTTCCCTGTCATTTTCTGTGCCCTTCTAACTGGAGTTAAACGTCTGGGCGGATTTTTTTGGCCACTGCTGGTTTTGTTGGAATGTCCTTGATAAATCCCAGCTTTTTCCCTGAGAGGTTGTAACTAATTCAGAGCTCAGTGTCTGTGAGTGCACAAATCTCCTGATTTTTATGACTTTCTCCTCCCTTTGGGAACAATTCCCTGATTCTGCTGGCTCCTTCAGGAGTCCTCAAATCCTCAGAATTCTAGCCAAATTAGTTAAAGCAAAAGCAAAGTTTTCCAGCACCAAAGTTTGACTTGCCTCTCCAGCAGGTCCTCAGGAATGCTGGTGAATCCCACCCTCAGGCACCAACGTGCTCCCAGTGATTTTAAGGAGAACAGAATGAAAACTTTTGGGGAAGGAATTTCAAGGCTTTACCCTTCCCTGCTAGAGAACAGCAAGGGAAAATCCCAACAGCAGCACATGAAAGTTCACAATGATCTTCTCATGGATCTGTGGATTAAATAGTAGTTTTCGACTGCTGAGAAATCCAAAAAGATTTTGGTGATTCTTCCACGTTTTTGTTTTCCCATTTCCAAATTCTCCTCCTTAAGGATGTGAGACTTATTGAAACAACAGGAAAAATGCTCAGGAAGGGGAAACAAGAGCTGCCCAGGAAGCGCTGCCAAATGTGATTCTAACCTGATGGAAAACAGGGATTTCTACCACTGATATTTTGATTCCCAACAGGAGATTTTTGGTACCCACCGACTGTGAGTCCTTTGTCCGTGTGCAGCAAAGGAACACTTTGAGCCTGCGTGTCCAGCTGCTGGCTTGTCCTTCTTCCAAGCGGTGCCTGGGAATAAAAGGGAGAGCAGGAATGTGAGGAGAGGCAGAACATGGCATAAGATCCAACATGGAATGGCACAGCCTGTGCTGTCCCTGGAAAAATGGCATGAGGTTCCCCCCAATCCTCCTTTTTCTCCTCAGCTCCCTCAACCATCCCTGGCGCTCCAGCTCCTTTCCCACCTCCAGGGAAGCCTGGATCCACAGGATTAAGCACTGTGTTTGGATACTTGGTATCCTGCCTGAATGAGATATGTGGACTGAAGCTCCTGTTGCAATTTGGCAGCTGCTCCATGTGCCAGGATGTGCAACCACTCAGGAGAAAAAGAATCCACCTCAGGATGAGGGAGTGGGAATGGCACAAGAGACCCGAGCATTTCAGACATGCAATTCTTCCCCATCACAGAATCATGGAATGCTTTGGGTTAGAAGGGACTTTTAGGGTCACTGTGTTCCACTCCCTGTCATGGAAGTAGGGACTGATTCCATGCCAGAGTGCCAAGCTCCCTAAAGACCATAGCTCCTCTTTTTTTTTTAGGGAAACACGAGAGCATCCCATCAGAATAAGCCCAAGCCTAGAAAGTGGGTTGCACCTGAAAGGAAAAGATACTGGTAAAGGAATATTTGCTGGAAATGGAAGAAGCAGATCCCACAGGGATCCATCAGCTCCTGCCTGAGTATCTGAAAACAGTTCTCCACAACCTTTCAGAAGAGGAATGGGAATACGAGTGGCAGCAGGGCTCTGCTCCTCCAGATCC
Source organism: Sialia sialis (assembly GCA_009812075.1). Taxonomy (NCBI): domain Eukaryota; kingdom Metazoa; phylum Chordata; class Aves; order Passeriformes; family Turdidae; genus Sialia; species Sialia sialis. The sequence continues at coordinate 39,100,461 of VRYO01001269.1, forward strand.
CAAAGAACTCCAGAATTTCCCTGGTGGGATTCAACAACCAAGTGTACTCTGAGCTATTTTCCCTTCATCTTTTCCCAAATTCTTTCTTCCTAACACCAAACTTCCACAACTTCAGCAGGAGCTCCAAAGCACCTTGGAAAAACCTTGGCACAATGAGCAAAGCCTTTTATTGGGTTGTTTCTTTTTCCCAGCCCACACACACCATGATGCCACTGGAAAAGGAAAACCACCATGGGACACAATCCAGCCAGGCAGAGAACTTCCTCATCTATTCCTTGGAAAGGATTTCTTTCAGCAAGGGGGAGAAGTTGGGAATGTATTCTTTGGAAACAATTGTTTGAGCAGTGAACAGTCACATTTGATGTTTGTTTTTCACATCATAGCCCACAGCGTTTGCTTGTTAACAGCTGTTAACATTCCCTTTCCAGAGGGAAAATCCACCAACAGCAGGAACAAGCTCTCCATAAATGCTAAAGGCCTGGAGGGAAAAACCCTGCCAAGGGAGAAAGGCCTTCATTTAGCTTTCTGGGCTCTCAAAATTCCCCACAGAGGAGATAATTTTGGGGTTGGTTTGAATTTACTTGTGCAAGCTATGGAGCTCAGATTTGCTTAGGAAAAATCATCACAGGATTCTGGAATGGTTTGGGATGGAAGGGACCACAAAGCTCATCCAGTTCCACCGCCTGCCATGGGCAGGGACAGCTCCCACTATCCCAGACTGCTCCAAGCCCCATCCAACCTTGGACATTTCCAGGAATGGAATAGCCACAGCTGCTCTGTGCCTCACCACTCCCATAAGGAAGAATTTTTTCTTTGAATGTAGTACTACATCTACAGTACCATCCTCCTTCTCTTCCTGGGAATGCCCTGACCCTAAGCAGCAATCACCATGCTAGGCACTAATTCCAAATATTCCAGGCTACTGTAACATATTGGAAAGGTCAGGAGGAATATCTGGCATTCCACAGTAAAACCCAGGCTCCTTCCCACAGAACTTGAGGCACTATCCTTAGAAAAGCCTAGTTCTCCCTCAAAAGGGACCTCATTCCATTGGAATATAGAAAATACACAAACCCAATGAAAAATGGGAAATTTACAGTGTTTTTTGAAAGCCTCATTTTTTATCCCTCGGATCCCAATGCCCTCCAAAGCCACATTCCTCAAGGACAGACACATATCAAAGGAAACAAAGCCTGTTTGTGTTGTCCCCTACTGGAAAAAATCCTTCGGAAAAAACTTTGCTTGGTGAAAAAGGCTTTTTCTCTCCCCATCTGGGGAGCTCCAAGATGGAATCAATTCTTAATTAAAAGATCCAACTGCCAACACAAAGGGACTTGTTCCTTGGCCAAGACTAAATAGGAGAAACCTCAGGGCAAAAGGTTGGATTTTGGAGAGGAAAATAAAGGAAGAAAGGGGGTTTGGAAGGAGATGCTGCCTCAAAGTAAGGAAAATTTAAGCACAGACTCACTGTTTCCATGGAAAATGCTGCTGTGGGATATGGACAAACAGGCTGTTGTGGTCAGTAGGGTCCATGAGGATCCACAAATCCAGTAATTAAGGCAGAATCCAGCTGGATTCTGCACGGCTTTGCCTCCTTTGGATGCAGGTGCCCACACACAGCACTTGGCAGGGAGCTGCATCCTCCCAAAATCCCCCTCAGCAGAGTGGAATGCTCCCTGCAGCAAGGCAAGGAGAAGGGCAAGATCCCAAAAAGCAGGACACCCTTCCAGAAACCTTGCCCTGGGAAGCTGTGGCTGCCCCATCCCTGGAAATGCTCCAGGACAGCTTGGACAGAGCTTGGAACAACCTGGTATAGTGAAAGGTGTCTCTGCTCATGGCTTAAAGGGCTTTAAGATCCCTTTCCAACCCAAACCATCCTGGAATTTTCTGTCTCTGGGAGAATTTTGGGTGCCTGTAGCCATGAGGACACAGCATTGGTAACCCTGAAACTCTCCACTGGTTCTTTCCTTAAATCATTGTGTCCTTGGATAGAAAGGAAATTCAGCTTGCTGTGAAGACAGGCTGGGAGAGCTGGGAATGTTCAGCCTGGCCAAGAGAAGGCTCCAGAGAGATCCTAAAGTGCCTCAAGTAGATCCAAGAGAGCTGGAGAGGGACTTTGGACAAGGGGCTGGAGGGACAGGACAAGGGGAAATGGCTTCCCACTACCAGAGGGCAGGGAGAGATGGGATATTGGGAAGAGATGCTTCCCTGTGAGGGTGGTGAGGCCCTGGAACAGACTTCCCAGAGAAGCTGTGGCTGCCTCATCCTTGGAAGCATCCAAGGCCAGTCTGGAGCCACCTTGTCTAGTGGAAGGCATCCCTGTACATGACAGGGGGTTGGAATTCAATGCTCCTTAAAGTCCCTTGCACCCAAGGCATCCTGGAATTCTGGGATCCCAGGGAATGCTGCCTTACCTGAGGTTGTAGGTCCTTAGGTTGCGCTGCCGGCGCTTGGTGGCGCGGAGCTTGACGAAGGTGCGTCCCGTGGGATCGAAGACACACAGCACAGTGATGCACACACTCAGGATCACCACCCAGTTGCACACCACCATTCCTGAAAAACAAAAATGGGAGTCAGGTGCTCTGACCCTTACTTCCCACCCCAAACCCCTGCAGCAAAAGGAAATCCTCTGGAAAGGCTTTTAAGCCACAGCTGGATGAGTCTTGCAGCTGTTTTATGGAGCCATTAAATGCTCCCTGAGTATCTGGGATGGCACCATTAACATCATCTCCACCAGGATACTGGGAAAGGCTTCCAGGAAAACAGTAAAGCCATTCTAAAGGAAAAAAGTGGAATTTCCAGACTGCCCTTCCCTGGGAACACGGACCCCTGCCTGAGTGCCGGCAGCACAGGCAGATGAATGGAACGACTGTTCCGAGCAATAAACAGAAAAACAAACCCCACATTGACAGCTCCCATCCACTTCCCAGAGTTAATCAGCACAGGCAGGAATGAAGGATGCCCGCCAATCCCTTGGAATGCTCCCAGGACCCATTCCAGCTCCCTACCCAGGGTGACACTCTTGGCTGTGATGTCGTTGCAGGAGGTGTAGTACTGCGTCAGCCACACGATGCCCACGATGGCGTACACGAACTCTATCACCAGGATCGCTGGAAAAAACAGCAACAGCATGGATAACAGCAGCCTTTTCCCTAAGGATGAGCTCCTCTCCCCATTTTCTTACAAGGAATAGGTATAAAAACACTTTGGAAGGGGATGTGTAAGAGATGAGCCAAAACTGCGACATGTTCCAAACGATTTCGAAAAAATGGGATCCTGGAGGGGCCAGCGCCTCTGGTTGTGTCACAGGTATGAATCAGAGATCCAGACCTTCCTCCCACGCCGCTGGAAAGAATCCCTGAGGCAGCAGGAATGACAGGACCCAAACCTTAACTACCTCAGACAGCTGGCCTGACTCAGAGATCCAAAATTAAGCGTGTGGATCCAGGATTAATCCTGCTCACTACACTTAGCAAACATTCTCAGCACCTTTGCAGCCCTTCCCATAACAGCTCCAAGGAGACAGCGCTTAAGGAGCTCCTCAGTTTTGCATGAGACTCTGATAACAAACTGGAAACTGGGGACTAACCGTGCTTTCCTGGAACAAAAAAGCTGGGAAACTGCTCTGAAGTGCCCATCCTCCCACTTTCTCCCCAGAATTCCAAAGGATATGTGAGCAATCAGGTGTGAAGAAGGTAAGTATCTTGCTTGGAATTGCCTATGTTTTGGTGGAGCTGAGACTAAATCCAGCCTGGCTTATCCCACTCACTCTCCTTATCTCCTGCTGGCACGGAATCTTTCTATAAGTGGCTTTGCTACAGACCTGGAAAGACCAGTTCCAGGAGACAGAGCTTTCCTGGGCAAGGAATCAGGGCTGGGACTGGTTCCTGATGAACCCAATTTATGCCCGAGTTAGATTTTGCTTCCCTTGGCTCCTCTCCCCTTTGCCTGCTGCAGGACAGGAGCAGCAGGAGCAGGGATGAGACATTCCCAGGTTCACATTGGAGTTAATTCCCTAAATTCCTCTGCATTAAACAGCACATGCTTAAATTGGGACAGTCACATGGACCTTGCCCACGCACTGGTCACGCTCCCACTTCCATCAGCACAACTGATCAACCACCAGGAGCAAAAAAAAAACAGGAAAAAGGGAATACAAGACCCAAAATACAGAGGAAATCCCACTCCTGAGTACACAGAGTTTAAGGAAGAAGGAGGGATGTTTTAGGGGGCAGGAAAAACCTTTCCTTGGATTCTCCCTACCTCCCCTGCCCCACTTAGTCTGGCTTTAACACAAACTGCCAGGCTCTCCATGCCTCCCTAGGGAGGCTGGCTGGGAAGCTGGAGAGGGAGATTTGTTTGCTGTTTGCATTAATGACTTGCACTGAACATTCCAAGTCTTCCAGACTGAGCTTTCAAGCAAGCCTATCCGTATTTTGGTGGATTCTGCAGGAAAGCAACCCGACAAAAAGCAGGCATGCAAACCCACGGGATGATTTGTTTGGAATAGGTTTGGCTGTGCATCTCCAAAGATTTTTCTTTTAAAATCTTCATTCAGCACAGAAAACTCTGATTAAATTTCTCTACCTGGAAGGCAATAGAACCCAGGGAAAACAAGCTAAAAGGGAATGAGGGATCAAGGAAGAATCTCTCCCCTGCTCTAGTTTTTGGAGAGGGAGCAAGACAGGAATTGCTTATAGGAAGAAAAAGGGAGTGAGCAGGTGGAAAACCTATTTTCCTCCTGATGCCTGGAGGGATGGATCATGTGAGTCAAGCAGCAACACCTCAGGGTCAGAGCCTTTGGGATTCACACCTCTATCCTTGGAAAATGTAGTGGGGAAAAGAGAGACAGAAGGGGAGCAGATTCCATGAGAGGAAAAGGAGGCTGTTTGGGACACGGTCTGCCAGTCTGACAGCCATGGCAAGGCACAGCCTATGGATTCATCGGGATGCACGGCACATCCTGACAGCCATCTGGCCATGCCTGGGCAGGGATGGGAGGCTCCAGGGAAGAGCACACACACACACGGAGGCTCCGGCCGCTTACCCAGTCGGACATAGAGGACGTACTGCATGGAATCCCGCGGCTCCGTGTACAGGATGCTCCCACGCATGCTGAGCCAGATGATGGCCAGCTCAGCAATCATGCAGCTCAGCAGGATTCCCAGGTAGCCCCGGCCGTGGTCCACCAGGTTTAGGGAGCACGTCTCGTTGGGATTGTACACCAGCCCGAAGAGCACCACTGAGAGGATCACAAACCTGCCAGGCAGGAAAGCCAAGGGAAACCATGGAATATCCCACAGCTGCTTCCCTCCTCAGCATCCCACAGCTCCGTACATTAATCCTCATTTGGGCCTCAAATCCCCACGAGCCACCCAGAGGCCCTGCAGCCCCTGTCAGAACCATTTCATCCATGCCACATTATCCTGTGCCGCTACAGAGAAGTTGTGGCTGCCACATCCCTCATGGCCAAGTTGGATGGGGCATGGAGCAATCTAGTAGGAGCTGTCCCTGCTCATGGCAGGGGGTTGGAATTGGATGGTCTTCCAACCCAAACCACTAAAGGATTCCATGCTTGTTTTTTCTGAGCTTCTGTACAGAAACACAGCCCTAAATTCCAGAGGGGAATATTGGGTGGCACAGGAGGATAACAAGGAGCTCTGGTCAGGCACTTTGGAACTAGGCTGTAACTTGGAACAGAGCTTAGCTACAAAAACAGAAGCTGGAAAAATATCGGTGTCCACCAAGAATGCCCCAACCAAACTTTCCAGCCCTCTGTAGAAGCGCAGGAAGAATTTCCAGCCGTGCCAGGAATAGGCAGAAGAATTCCTGGGCAAATTCCAAGCATCCTTGTGCCCTTCTCACTTACCAGGTGGTGTGAAGGAGGAAGAGGAAGACGGCTGGCAGAACCAGGTCATCGCTGCCCACAGACCAGCGCCGGCGGAACACGACAATCCCTGGCATGGCTGGCGGGTCCCGGGAAGTTCAGCAGGCACAGCACTCACCTCCTGGAAAAGAATGGAATCGAAGCTGTTGCTGAGCCTCTGCAGCCCCCTCTGCAGAACTCCACAACCTGGGAGCCATCCTGGTTTATCCTAGAGCTGCTTCCTTCCAGCACCAGGGGGCACAGCGTGCTCAGGAAGGAGGGCCAGAAATTGAAGGAGTGGGAAGTATTAGGTGAAGCCAGTGTGTAACTCATCCAGCTCCACTTCATGGGATTACCTGGAATCCTGTTAGGTTGTGATGGTGAGCAGCCACCATGGGATTTGGGACAGGTCATCCTGGCCTCAAATCTCTGGAAAATCCTGTTACTGTGTTCTTCCACGGACAAACCTGCTGCCAGGCTCTTGTTGTCTAACAACTCTCCCCCGCCACTTGGCTCAGGAAGCCAAAATATCCATTAACAGTCAGTGGCAGTGTCTGGGGAACTATGGACTGGCTCTCAACAGCACTTCCAGTGAGGATATTGGCTCCTAGGAGATTTCCCCCTGGACCAGCAGGAGCATCCTGCCAGCTCCACATCTCCATCACACCCGCACCGGCCCTGACAGGCACAACCAATTCTAAGGTGGAAGATTGAGGAGATGCTGTTCCTCCCTGGGTTTTGTTTGTGCTCCTATTTTTAGGGCTTCCCAAACCCTCTGGAAAATAGAAACAGGAGCAGTGTAAAGTCACGAGACTGCACAGGGCGCTCCAGCCTCCTCCAGCACAGCCATCCCACTCCATCCCTGCTGGGTGTACTCCAAGCTGCTCCAGAGGAACTCTGGCAGCACACCTTATCCCACTCCTGCCTTCCCAGCCTGACACACGACCCACAACCAGGAATTCTCCTTGGTTTTGCCGAATCCAGAATGGCGTCTGTGCATTCTGGCCACAGCCACCAGGGATTTCTGGACTGGGGGATCAGTCCTGTCCCACCTCTCTTACCTGTGCTACACCTCACCTGTGCCTCTCTGCTCCAAGCTCTCTCGGTTGATCCATCTCAGTTCCCAACCCCATCAAGCACCCAATTCCCACATCCATGCACTCCTGCTGGAGTGCTCCATCCATGGCCTGCAGTGGCCATGCTATTCCAAAGCTGCACTTGCAAATCTGTAAGTGCTCTTGGATTTTTTGCCTCTGTGAGCCCAACAGCAAACTGTCAGGTCAGGACAAAGTGTCCTCATCCATTACTTACAACAGGATTTCCAACAGCATTCCCAAGGGAATATCATCGACAATAATTCCTGTACCAGGCAAAAACATCCCACACTTGGATATGATGCCCCTAATTTAGTGATGTGGGTAAAACAAATTAGAAAGGGGAGAACATCCATAGAATTCCAGCATAGTTTGGACAGGAAGGGACTTGAAGATGATCCAGTTCCATCTCCCTGTCATGGACTGGGATACCTCTCACCAGTCCAGGTTGCTCCTAAGTTGAACCTTCCAAGTAACACAAATGTTGGGTTTGGGACAGCCCATGGCACCAATTCCTCCCCTGTCCCACTAAATCCAACCCAGCAGTCAAGGTGTGGTTACCCCACCACTTCCCAGAACATCCCAAATCCAGAGTCTCCTCTCCTGTACCAACATCCACAGCCACTGGAATCTTCCAACACATTTCAGCCATCCATTACTGAAAACCTAAACAATCTCCTCAAATTCCAGAGGACTCCACAGTTAACATAGCTTCCAGCCTGTCACTCAGTTGAAGGAGATGCTCCATTCCACAAATAAAGCAAATGCGAAATTCCAACGCCCTTTGGATTCCCACTCCCTCAGCACAGAATATTCAGAGCACTGGGTACATTCCAGCTCTACCTTCATTTCTCTGGCCATCTGGAGACTCCCTCCCAGCCCCATCGTGCCTGTCATTCACCACCCAGGATAGCTGGGATATCACAAACCCTGGATACACCTCCAGCTCTCTCGTTGCCTTTGGACAGTGCTTCCCAGCCCAGCTCCGCTCCCATCATCCCTTGGCTGCATCCCACCAATGCGCTTTCCGGAACTCTTCCACCCCTCCAGTTGGGCTCTCCCAGTTCCCACCACCCTCTCCCAGTTTGAGAAGAGGGACATTGACAACAGCAACAAATATCCAATGTGGGTTCTTTATCCACGGCAACAGATGGGGATGGAGCAGAGAAACCTGTCACTCGCTGTCACATATGGGAATACTCACTGTGGAACTGTCACTCCACTTACCAGGCTCCAAGGGCAGAAACATTCCCAATTAATTCCCAAACACTCCTGAATTTAAATCAGGAGATTCAGGGTTTTGCCCCTGCTTCGTAAAGAAGAGAAGACAATGGAAGGCCCGAGACTGGAAAACCCACTAGGAAAAGCTCTCTCTGTGAAGACTCATCAGCTTCATCCCAGCACAGCATATCCCAGGAACTGTGTGTTAAGATGCTGAAGATATGATCCAGCAGAGGAATTGGGAGGAACTGGAAGGCTGGAGTGCAAACAGCCCTGAGACCACTGACCCTGGCTTTGCAAGAATCCTCACATTGCCCCTAAAACTGCAAACATTCCCAAGATCTTGAAAGCTGAATCCCAGTACAAGCAGCTCTAAGCTCCCAACACTGAAATAAGGGAAGCACATGCACAAGGAGTCCCCTTGGAGCCGGGCAAGACCTAGGGAAGCAGGAATCTTACATGGCATGTGGTCCAGCCGCTGAGCATCCTTCTCTCCCAGAAGGGTATTTCAGGAAAAGTGCACATCCAGGGAGACAGGCATCACAAGCTTAGGAGGGAACAGCAAACTCTTCCTGCAGCCATTGAAAATCCCACTCGGCAAAGGGAATCACGGCGTGGGAACTGGGATCTGCCTGCCGACAGAGCCGGGCATCATCCTCAGAGCGACTCCCTCCCTGCACCTCATTTATCCACCGGGAATGCCGAGAGCCAGAGGTCGTGACTCCCCGCTTCCACACCCCCCAGCACCCTCTGGAAGGAAGTGACATCATCCCTATTCTGAGGAGATTGTACGTGGATTGTGGGAAGGAGGACTGGGAGCGAGAGCGGGCGATGCTGTCAGAGATGTGGAGCCGGGAGAGGAGGAAACCTCCTCCCTCTTCCCAGCGAAAAACCGGGAGCGCTGCCGGGAGCCCTCGGACACGGCCGTAGCATCGGGCTGGGAAAGGCTCCTGGCCATGCACTCTCCAGTGAATGGCCAGGGGGAGGGGACTTGGATGGGACACAAAAGGGACACACAGAGGGGGCCACCCCGGGCACAGAAAGGAGAGACTGTTCCAGAGGAGCCTCTCCCGGCCTTTCCAGCCGTTAATTCCTTGTGACATGCTCTGGGCTATGACAGGATGTGGGGGAAGGGGAGAATTAGCTGTCTTTAGGAAAAGGCTTAGGGAAAAGAGCAAGGGAGAAAAAACGCTACAGTGAGACAACATTCCAGCTAAACCTCGGAGACTTAGGCTAATCCAACAGCCCATCCCATCTGACATGAGCATCCCTAGGGAGAAGTACACCAGGAAATAAAGCTGAAGGAAAAAGGCTGTGCCTGGATCCTGCATGCCTGGAGCCCACCCACACCACAGCAACACCCCCAGAGTCACCCACTCCCTCCATCCAAATCCAGGCAGGATTTGCTCCAAGCTCCCAGAATCACAGATTCCTGAGGCACCCACACAGCTCAGTGCTCCAACCCCCTGCAATCCTCGTTCCTGCATCCACAGGCTCACAACCCCCTGCAATTCCCCATCCCTATATCCAAAGCTTCATAAAACCTCTGCAATTCCCCATCCCTGCAAACCCCCATTCTTGCATCCACAGGCTCACAACCTCCTGCAAATCCCTCTCCCTGCAGTTCCTCATCCCTGCATCTACAGGTTCACAATCTGCTGTAATTCCCATCCCTGCAGCCACAGGCTAACTCAGCATTCCCATTTCCATCACCCCAAAACCTCCCCTGGCTCCCAGCCTCCTGCTGTTCAGAGCAAAAGATGGGAACCCAAATCCAGGCTGAAACTGGATCTGCTGGGAGATTTTTCTCCCTCTGACAGAGCCCTGGGGACATCTGCATGGAGGAAGCCCTGCTATCCCAATATTCCTTCCCTACCTTTTCCCTCAGGCACCTGATGGCACTTTAAAACGACCCAGGTATGACGAAGCAATCCCATCTCTGCAGCCACTTCCAGCTGGCCTCTGCAAATTCCAGAGTCCTCCAGTGTAACTCACCCAAGGAAATTCCCTCTAAACAAGCCAGATGTTTGCCCTCACTGCTTAGGGCTACAGAATTCCCACCAAAAAATGGATCTGTAGGTCTCGGTGGATGGTTACAGGTGACACTAAAGGACAGAGCCCTTTGCTATTCCATAGAATTCCAGCACAGTGTCCTGCAATGCTGCCCCCACCAGGATCCCTTTCCCTGGATGAAATATCACCATGCTCCCCCGGGCAGGTCCCAATCTCAACTTCCCACTGGGAAGTTCAAGCCCAGGCCTGCCAGCTCCCAGCTCAACTTCTTGGGAAATTCAGCTGGAAAACCAAAACCAAAGGAGTTTTGTGCCCTGGCTGCTCCCACAGTAGCTTTTCCTTGGGAATGATTTTCTGCTCTGGAGCAGAGGCGCTTCCCTCCTCCCTGAGAGCACATTCAGGTCACCTTGCCCAGGTGCTGGAGACACCTGTCCTGAGGGCACAGCATGGATGCTGCATCCTGCTTTTTCACTCTTCAGGATAACAGACATTTCACTTCCCTAACCAATGGAATTCCTGCCCCATCGAGTCACCTCAACTATCTCCTTCCCTCACCAACATGTCCCACGTGGAATATGGGCTTCCCACTCCAGGCTGGATCATTCCCTTGCAGCTCCCAGTACACTCCCATTCCCACAAAGCACTTACTGGACTTGACGGAAATCATCAATTCCAGTTTGGATCAAATTCCATCAGGCCCAATCCAGCTGTTCTAAAGTGCTTTAAATTAGGCTCTTTCTGTTTCCGAGCTGGTTCCTCACAATCTGGGAATTGTTCTTGCCTTCCAGGGAGAAGGGGCATGGGGTTATATCTATACAGAATGTCCCGAAGCTGGCTAGAGGAATTTGCATGGAGCAGCTCTGCTCTGGAGCCAGGCTGGAAGAGCTGGGATGGCTCAGCCCAGCGAGGAGAAGGCTCCAGGGAGCCTTAGAGCCTCTCCCAGTGCTAAGGGGGCTCCAAGAGAGCTGGAAAGAGCCTTTGGAATAGGGTACGGAGTGACAGGACAAGGAGGAATGGCTTCCTGCTGACATGGTATGGGTTTGGATTGGATATTGGGAAGAAATCCTTCCTTGTGAGAGTGGTGAGGCCCTGGAATGCATTTCCCAGACAAGCTGTGGCTGCCTCAAGCCTGGAAGTGACAATTCCATAGCTTGGAGCAATCTGGGATAGTGGGAGGTGTCCTTGTCCCCAGCAGGGGGTGGAATGGGATGAGCATTCCATGTTCTTTCCAAACCAATACCCTCTTGGTATTCAATCCATGCTGGGACTGAATACCAAGAGGGGACAAATTCCATGACACCAAAGGATGGCAAGTCCTTTCTGCCTCTTCCAAGGGGCAGGAGGTCTCTGCTGCAAGCAGTGCCTGCAGGAATAGCAGGGAAAGCTCCTTCCGGGGGAAGAAGGCACAGCAGCTGCCGGAAGCTTGTGAAACGAGCTCTGCCCTCACCAGAGGTGATTAAGGGAACAGAACCCTACTTAAAGGAATATTACATGGATTCATTGAGCCATATTTATAAGCATATCCCAGGCAGGGGTCACTTGCAAAAATCAATGGGGATTAGAATTTTGGGATATCTTCACAGCTGCTCTGTAGATTCTCCTTGAGAATCTCCCATTTTCCAAGGAGAAGGGAACAAAATGAGTCAGCGGCAGAGCCAGGGAATGAAGCTTGGAGACAGGAAAGGTTCAAACAGCCTCCTGTGGCTTGGCACACTTTGGATGCAGCTCCCTCAGGATAAGGCCATGGCTCCACAATCACCTCTGCAATGTCATCGGGACACAACTAATGGGATCAGCTTGGATCTGGAACTCCAGCACTGCCCACTGACACAAATTCCCAAAATAATCTCTGAGTATCAACTGACCTTAAAAACGCAGGGAACAAGAACTTACTTGTTTGGCCCACCAGCTTAACCCCAAAATCCTGGAATAAATTCCTTGTAACTGCAATGGTGATGGACACAAGATTGGTGTAACCACTTCCCAGTTGGCCCAGCACTGATCCATCTCCATCCCAGCTCATTCCTCCCTCAAATCCCTTCCCAAAGCCCCTTTGCCATAAACACAATCCATCCCCTTTTTCTTTAATCCAAACTCTCCTGCATTAGGTACAAAGAGGTCCCATAAATCCCTTTAAATTTCCTTCAAACATGCAGAACATCCCCTTTCTGTTACATTGGGAATGATTAATTTTTAATCATGGAATGATTTCCTCTGGAATGTATCTCCTTGGCGTGGACTTGACCGCAGTAGTGGAGTTTTCAGGACAAATGGGGCTATCTTGCAAACCTTAATGGATTTACTGCAAGAGGATGGACAAACCCTAAAGGTGCCACTCCCAGCACTTGTTCCCAGTTAAAAGCACGATAAGAGATTCACTGAATCAAAGAAAAACAAGGAAATTCTCCACTCCTGAATGCACCTCCTCCAAACCCGTTCTGTTCCCAGGGATACCAGTCCTATAAACCAGTGATGCTGCATATCCCAATGGTTCCCCCACTGGATATCCAGTGACTTCCCTGTACCTCCCCATGGGCCAGGATTTGACCATAGCATCACCATTAAGGCTGGAAAAGCCCTCAAAGATCAAGGCCAACCATTCCTCTAGCACGGCCACCTCTATCCCATATCCAAAAATGCCACATCCACATGGCTTTTAAATCCCTCTGGGGATGGGGATTCCACCACTGGAGCCTGCTCCTATGCTTTAAAACCTTTTCCATTTATAATTTTCCTTAATATCCAACCTAAACCACCCCAGTGCAATTTGAGGCCATTTCCTCTCATCCTGCCACTTATTCCCTGGGAGCAGAGCCTGATCCCACTCAACTCCACTCTCCTGTCAGGGATTTCTAGAGAGTGAGAAGATCCCCCCTGATCCTCATTTTTTTCCAGGCTGACTTCCCTCCTTCAGCAGCTCCTTCAGCTGCTCCTTGTGCTCCAAACCCTTCCTTGGACACGCTCCAGTACTTCCATGTTCTCCTTGTGTCCACAGGGAAGATTCCAGATCCTCAGGGATTAATTCCAGCAACCATCCTCAGGGCATAAAGGAAGAGGTTTGTAGGGATAAGTCCATAAAGACAAGGATCACTGTGAGACATTCCAGCCACCCAAATGAAAGGGAGGATAATGTTTGGAAAGGGATGGAAAAGCCTCACTCAGATCTTCAAGATTCCCAAGACTTTTCTCCTTGACCTTGACAGGAGCACACCTTAACTCCAGAGCTCCAGACTATGGAAAATCCAAAGCCTGCACAAACACCTGGCTGAGAAACAAGGGAAGCCACCACTTTCTCGGGAATCTGGGAGTGGAGAAGGAACTGTCCTACACAATGCCAGTGTGCTGCCAGGAATGGAGTTAAAACCAGCCCCCAATCCTTGCCTTGATGCCGGCAGCTCCACAATTCCACCCACAGTTTGTGCCAGCTGAGCCCACGGGCAGCTTCCCGACCACTCCAAGCTCCAGCAAAAATAACGGCCAAGTTGCCAGGGGGTGAAATGTAATAAATCCCAATTAATTTGGGATTTGAAACAGAACTCCATGTTCTACAGGGGAATAAAATCTCCTACTACAAGAAAAGCTTGGCTGGAATGGGGTATGGAATGCAAAGGGAATAGCTGGACGAGGTGATAGATACAGCAATAAATTTTCCCAGCATCCCAAATCTGCTCCCTGGTATGGAACAACCGCTCATTCTCCCTGGATATAATTACTGGGAATCACCAATCCTTGGTTTTGTTCGAATATCCCACAGCTACACACAGAACCTAGTAATCCCTGGTTGGAAAGCACATGGTCTCTGAGTTATTTATAGTGAGAACTCCAAGGGCTGGATCAAGCCAGCCAGGGCAGATCCAAGAGGTGACCAGTGCTTATACAAGGAACATTTTGGATGGAGCCTCATTGCTTTAGGAAAAGCTATTTTCCACTACAATCCTGGCAAATTCCTATCCCACAGTTTTATTCCACCCTGGAATGCTTATCAGCTCAGCCTCCTTTTCAAAAAGGCATCAAAAAACCAGAAGGAACACATTTCCAGGTGAGGTACTGAATTCGGAGACACATTCCTGCTCTGGCACATCTGGAAGTGATGCCTTCGGGAGGAGGGAGGAGAAGCCCAGCCATTCCCAAAACGAATTGTCTCTCTCCCCTCCTGCAGGCAGCTCCTTGGCTCCCTAGTTTACGCTAGTGGGCAAACAGTTTTCCCAATAACTTGACTCATTGCTTCAGGAATTCCCTGGGGATGAGTCACATGCAGGGAAAGCCACCGGGAGCGGCGCCGGGACCACCGCTGCCAACACGAGGAGAGCGAAAGAAGTGGGAGAACACAAAATCCCTGCCAAACTCGGGAAAACTGTGTGGTCAACACCATTCCTTGGCACTCCTTCCCTGCTCCCCTCCCCACAAATGTGCTGGAGAGGAGAAGCGCATCCGGAGAGGCGGCTCCAGGCTCCGGAGCCATGGGAATCGTCAGGCAGAGGTTCCCTCCACATGCATCTGCTGGCATAGGAGGGAATGCTGGCTCTGCTCATCTCCCAGCAATGATCCTAAGGAATTTAAAGTAGTGATTACTTCCATTCCTCCTAGCACTGAGGGGAAAAGAGGGACACACATGGAATTCCAGGGCCTCCAGCTTCTTACTCTACTCCTTGCTCACCAGCATTCCCAATTTGTGCTTTTTTCTGCATTGCGTCCCACAGCTCATCCTAGGAGCTTTCCTTTTCTCATATTCCATGACTAAGTGGTTAGGCAGGTATATGCCCAGCTGCAAGTCAAAAATGTTGGGAATCGGGGCTATCTGGGAAGTTTTTTTGGGAATCTAAACCCAAATGCATCTTTTCTCAATACAATTTGTCCTCATTGAACAGGGATGCTGGATCTGTGACACTTTCAAGCTCAAAAACCTTGGGAATGGCTACAAACAGCCTGAACCTGACCTGGACATGACCTCTTCCTACTTTCCTGATGCTGCCTGTTTATTTCCCTCACCGTGTCCCTGCTTGTTTCCTTTGGCCAAGGATGTGCCCTGTATCCCACATTCCTAGAAATCAGCCTGGAAAGATGAGGTCATGGAGGTTGTACTTCCCGAAGTCCAAGCGAAACTTCCAGTGGAAGCCACCAACAGCCTATTCGAGGACCTCGTTCTGTGGGAATATCTCTAAGAGGGAATATTCCTGAATGCTGTGATTCCCTGAAAATGCCAGGTCTGCGTTTTGCCTTTTCCTGTTACTCCCCAAACCCTCCCAGATTTCCCCCTTTCCAACATCTTGGATCGCATCAATCTTGCGCCTTATTAAGCAGAATCTGCCTCTTGGCCCCAATTCCAAATTTTTCCCAACCTCCAGTGAAAATCAAATCAACAATAGGATATCCTGGAATCAGTTATTTTTGCAAGCTCATTTGATAAATCTTCGGAAATATTTATGGATAAAAAAACCAACCCTGAATTCATGCTTTTCCAGCAAGATCCTGTGACCTAATCACCAGCATCCAAAGGATTGCTGCTATCCACACTGAATCCAGGAGTATATCCACTTTCACTTCCATGTTTACCCTGGAAGCAAGGATCAAACACCTGCAAGGTGGCAATTTAAAATGCACAACAGCAGAGAAGTGGGAATTTCAGCCCAGAAATGTTCTTGGCTTGGATATGGACACAGACATCTTCTTTCCCTTTTTCCTAAGCTCAAACATTTCAAGCCTAACTCTGGATTTCCAGCAGCAACTTCCCAAGAAAGGTGGTTCTGCCCCTCCTCATCCCATGGCTTCCAACTCAATGCATGGGAATAGCCTTGGTAGTAAAAGAAATCATCAGGTTGAGCATTCCCAGCAGAAGAATCCTGCTTTATTCCCACCTGGAGAACAGTTTTCTAAAGGAAGCTCTGCCCCAGCTCTCATAAAACTGCTAATTATTGTGCAAATCCAAAGAAAGCAGAAGCAGAGGGAGGGAGAGGCAGATTCCAGGTCTCCAGCTCATCCAAATGACAGCTTGGAAAAACTTTTTCTGCCTCAGTGGCTGCTTCCAGGAATAAATCACTTCTTCCAGTGCTGCAGGACCCCCAAAATTCCAGCCCCCTCAGGAGCAGCTCCCTCCTTCCACAACTCAACAGCTCCCCTCTCATCACATCCCAAAAAGGCCCAGGAATTGTCCATTAGAAACATGAAGCTCGCTGAGGAAGAGCACATGGAAAACCACCAACAGTCCAGCACATTCAGCTCCAACTCTCTCCTAAGTGTTTAGAATTAACTCCCAAATTCCCATCCCGTGGAAATCAAATCCTGGGACTTACCAGCCCGCTTTTCTCCACATGGTGCTTGGGATATCAACGTTGGAATCACCAAAGGAAACAAACAGCGCTGATCCCACATCTCTCCAAACCACCAGGACCAACAGACCAAATGCTTCCTTCTCCTATTCCTAGGAATTTTTACCCACCCAGTGCTTCCCTGATGACAACTGAGCAACCTAGAACTGGAATCCTGGGCTGAATCCTGTCAAGCTGACGTCTCCAGACACTTCCCGAATCTCAGATTTGCAATGGAGAGCAGGAATTCTCTTTTCCTTTTGCTTATGTAAGCAAAGATGAATCAAGCTCAGGCTTCCCTGATCCTGTGTCATATTTAAGCCTTAAACATACTTCTTTTTCCACATTCCCTTCTCCTTGGACACTCTAGGAGCTGCATTTCCAAATCCCAGCACACACATCCCTCCTCCTCACAACCCACAGCCTGCACGTGGAGCTGATCCACAGTTTCTCCTGGCCCTCAGGATCTGTGCACTCCTGGCAGCCACAACACCCATCCCTCCCCAGCAGGAATCCAGCCCTGCCCACTGCTCCCCAGGGAGAGCCAGGAGATAGGGATTCAGTTTCAAGCTCAGGAATTATTTAATTCCATAAGGCACTTTTACATCTCCTCCTTAAGTTCCCAGCTCTGACTCCTGGAGTTACTCACACATATTTACTCCAACTTTTTCCTGCTGACACAGATTCCTCGTGCCTGTTTCTCCCTGTGAATTCATCACTACAGATCCTGGAGTTGGAACTGCTGATTCCCATCTCTGCTCTCCAAATATCTGGCAAATTCAATGCCACAGGAAGCACGGCCACACATTCCTGGCTGCAGCCATGGCACTAGGAATCTCCTGTTTCCATGCTTATTCCCTCATTGACACTCCTGGTGTCTCCTTGATACACTGACCTTGCTCAGCCTGGAGAAGGGAAGGCTCCAGGGAGACCTTGGAGCTCCTGCCAGTGCCTGAAGAGACTCAAAGATTGCTGGAGAGAGACTTTGGATAACAGCATGAAGTGACAGGACAATGGGAATGGCTTCCCACTGCCACAGGGTGGAATTAGACGGGATATTGGCAAGAAATTCTTCCCTGTGAGGGTGATGAGTCCCTGGAATGAACTTCCCAGAGAAGCTGTGGCTGCCCAAACCCTGGAAGTGTCCAGGGCCAGCTTGGCTGGGGCTTGGAGCAATCTGGGCTAGTGGAAAGCGTCCCTGCCCATACCTGGGGGACAGAACTGGATCACATTCCAGATCCCTTCCAACCCGAACTATTCTGGGTTTTTTCTCCCTGTTGCCACCACTCTCCATGTTTCTGTACCCTCTTCTCTTTCCCTCATCATGGAGGATTCCTTCAGCAGAGCTTGGAAAGTTGTCACTCCAGGGACACTGTCTCTGCCTTCCTGGCCACCAGCTCCAGAGCTAGAATTTATTTGGAAAAGCTGGACAAGAGGGAGGTGAAAGGAGGTGAGGCAGAAGCAAAGACCCCACGTGACAAGAGTGGAGCTGCAGCTGAAGAAATCCCTTGGAAAAGCATTCCTTGGCTCCAAGCAGCTGTATGGGCACAAACTGAACAGCACAGACTGAAACTGACTGTTCCTAACAATTGGTTATACCACAGAAATCTGGGAACAATCCTTCTCAAGTGAACAGGGAACAGGAAAGATAAAATGCCCACATGTGGGAATGCACCAGCTCCAGAGCTGGGGAATACCAGACTATGGCAGAAGGTACCCAGAAACAGCAGGAGATGATCCAGAATCTAAATCAACAATGTGATTCCTAAAACATAGATAGGAGGATCCTGAAAATGAGATGAATGTGCTCCTGCTAAAATTATCCCTGTATTCCAGACACTTCGGGTAGAAAGGATCTTAAGCTCATCCCATTCCAGCCAGCCCCTGCCATGGACAAAGACACCTTGCACTATCCCAGGTTATTCCAAACCCTGTCCAGCCTGTCCTTGGACACTTTCAGGGATGGGACAGCCACAGTTTCTCAGGGAAATCCAATCCAGGACCTCGCCATCCTCACTGGGAAGCATCTCTTCCCAATATCCCATTTATCCCTGCCCTCTGGCAGTGGGAAGCTAATCCCATTGTCCTGCCACTCCAGGCCTTTGTTCCAAAGTCCCTCTTCAACTCTCCTGGAACCCCTTTAGGCACTGGAAGAAGCTCTTCTTTTGTCCAGGCTGAACATTCCCAGCCTGTTCTCAATCCACGTCTGAATTGAACAGGAATAACATCACCTTTCCTGCAGCAAATACCAGCAGGATCATCCTCAGGGCTGTACCTGGATGTCACACCTGGCTGCTGGACATCCTGGATCATGGCCAGGTCATCCCAATCCCTTTCTACCGAACTCTGTGCTTTTTGGAAAGCAAAGGAAAGCAATTCCATTTTTCCAAAAACAAACTGAGCTCAAATCCTGTCCAGAGAATTTGGTAACCCTCAGAGAATGGGAAGAATCCCTGTACCAACAGCACAGGGATACATTTTGCAATTCATTTCTCCAAAAGGAGCCACCTTTCCCCCTCATCCACCAGACAGGAATTCCAAATGAATTTCACACTTGAATTTATAACACAAACAGGATTATAAGGGAAAAAGCTTTTATTGGGATCTACTTCAGAATAAGCCCCTGGCTCCCAGCCCAACCAGTTTGAGGCTGCTGGAAAAGAAATTCCTTTTTCCTCTCATTCCCGAGGCAACGCGTGGCCATCCTGGTAATTAAATGTAGTGCCTTTGCAGAGATTCCTTTGGCAGGATTTGTCCAGGTGTGGATTTTTACCGCTTTCCTTTAATTATCTTCTAATTAACCGTGAAGTATCCCATCATCCAGAGCTTTTTCAATTAAGCTTCAAAAGAAAATGCCTGGAAGAGCTCTTGGTGGGAACGTTCTAATCAGCCAGGAAGAGATCACAGGCACCAGAGTTGGGGTTTGGTGACTCATTCCGTTATTGCTGGGGCAAGTGAACTTCCAAAGCCCAAAAAAATTCCTTTATTACACCTTTTTCAGTGCACATCCTCATCCCTGATCAGAGCTCAGAGGCCTGGGAGCAATATGATATTGTAATTAACACAGCTGATTGAAGAATAATAACCAAGCTCCAAAGGATCACAAATTATCCCTGCCCAGGTCTGGCTCTTCTCCATCCCAATCCCGCATCTCTTTTTCCCTCAGTTCCTTCCCTCAGCCTTAAATTCTGAGCACAGGCACAAGGTGAGATCTCCCACTGCTCTCTTCTGTGCAGTAAGGGAAAATATTCCCAGTTTTTTGATAAGGAGTAACAGGAATTTTATCTGCATCCTCATGGAGATGCTTTGGGATCCCAAAGCCCACAGAAGAAGCAAATTGTCCTCAAAATGCCAGGCTGAGACCTTCTGTGTGTCCAACAGCACGGACTAATGGATCCTGGAATTGTTCACGTTGGAAAAGCCCTCCAAGATCATCCAGTCCAACATTCAGCAGCACTGTCAAGGCCACCACTATCCCAAGTGTCACAGATTTTAAATCCTTACAGGAATGGGGATTCCACCACAGGAGGCTGTTTCAATGCTTTGCAACCCCTTCCATGAAGAAATTTTCCCTAATATCCAACTTAAGACTTCCCCCAGTACAACTCAAGTGTCACTTGTCACCTGGCTTGTGAGACAGCTTGGAATTTTTTTCCAAAATACCAAGAGAATTCCAAAGGCCTCTTGGAGAAGGGATCTCTTGAGGACTCCTAACAGCTTCCAGAATTCCAGGAGCTTCTCACACATCTTCCCAGCCATGTTCCTGACAGTCTTTCCCATATTCCACAGACAATACACCTTCTCCAAGTGGGGGGAGGGGTGGAAATCAATTGATATCTCCAAGTGCTGACGTTCCCATTTCTGTAACCTCCAGATACCATGAATATTTAAGGATTTTATTTTTATTGCAAAGAGGGAAACAGCAGAGCAGACAGAACCAGGAAATATCCAGCTCCAGCATCCAGCCTGGAATTGCCCAGCAGAGGATGATTCCAAGCATTCCTTAAAAACTCAATGTCCACAAGCTTCTTCCTCCCTCCACCTTGCTCCCAGCTGGGATCAGTGGAATAAGTTTATTGGAATGACACCAGGAATAATTCCCCCCTCAGATAAATGATTTCCTGGCTGGACTTTCCAAGGTGTTCCAGCTGCCAGCCTGAAGCTGGAAAAGAGAAAAAAGGACACTGGGATGACCCCATCTCTCCTTTCCATAAGAAGGTTTTAAATGCCAGCACCAGCAGTCCTTCCCTCCCTGATAAGCCAGGAAGAAGACAACACAGCAAAATGGGAAAATTCTGTGTTTCCACCAGGAAAGCAGCAGGGGATGGGATAATCCAGGCTATGAAATGTGTTGGGATAAAATTGGGATAAAAATTTCACCTCCACCCTCATGCAGCTCTTCCCAAGTCCACCACAGGATTTAGCATTACCAGGATGGGAGCCAAAGAATCCAGGGGTAAACATCCAAGAGAAAACAAGGAGGGAAGGGGTTGGAATCATTGAAAGAGGCCAGCAGGAGCTGCCTCTTTAACACCCCTCCCTCAGCACCCAGGAATCCCATTCCTGCTCTGAGCTGCCAGCAAGGAGTGACCTCTGGAGAGCATGGATCAGCAGCACACAACTCACCCCTTTTCCCTCCTACAACGATCCAACAGCCTCATTTTAGGGAAATCTGAGGCACAACTCCGTCATTTTCTGCAGGGAAGAACAGAAGCTCCAAATCCCCCACGTTTCTGTGGTGGGCTTTTCCCCCGCTCCAGGAGGAAGATGAAATCATGTTCCCAAAATAGTTTCAAGGAAAAAGGCTCCAAGGAAGGCAGAGCTCCCCTTTAACCAGAGAGCTGAAACTTCCCTGTCCTCCAAAGGGATGAATTCAAATTCCATTCTACAGCACTGGAAAACTAAAGTATTAAAGCACCAAGGCATAATTAATAATGGCCACTAATTAATGGAAAATCCAAATTTAGGGGGGTAAAAAGACAATCCCATTATTACAAAATAAGGGATGACAACCTTCAGGCAGAAGTCCCAAATCCCAGATTTATGACAAATTAAGGGATTGGATCCCTCAGGCAGGAGTCCCAGATGTGCTGACCACAACCCAGCCATGGTGCATTGGCAGAAGAGCCCTTGGGAAGCTCCCACAGGGGAAAAAACTGCACAGCTGCTTCAGTCAGAATCCCAACACACCCAAACACAGCCCCACCCCACGGCAGGTGCCCGCTTCCCATTGGAATTGGTTGGAAACTTGTTTAAAAACCACAGCTCTTCCTTAACTGCGAATTCCTTAATTTCTCCCGCTTCAATTTTCCAAGCTAACTTTAAGACTCCCCGTCCCTCACCCAAGGCAACTGTTTTCCTGAATTTCCCCTTCCTCCCAACCTTTCTGAACACATGTGGGGCAATATTCCCAGGAAGAGAGTGCAGACAGGACTGGGCAAAGTCCCATATTCCTTGGGAGCTACTTAAACAACAGCTGCACTGGAAAATAAAACAGATTTCTCTGTCCTGAACATTTTCTCTGCTTCCAAGGAGGTGGGAAAAGCAGATTCAGGAATAGCTTTGCCTGGAAAACTCATCCCAAGGGAGTTCCTAACCTTGCTCCACAAGCATTTGGAATTCATGGTGGTCTTTTTGCTGCCCCTCTCCCTAAAAAAAAAAGAGCTCTGAGAGCTGAGTCTGCAAAACAGCAGCAGGGCGGATTCGGGCATCTCCTTATCCAACTTGTAATTAACTCTGAGGCCACAGAGCAGCCTGGAATGGGAAAACTCAGAGACAACCAGGAGAGAAGGAATCCTGGTTTCCCACTTGAGTCAGAAATTAAATCCCTTTCCCACCTTTCCTGACAAATAACTCCAAGCCTTGCAACACCCTGTTCCCATAGGAACATGAGAACTTCCAACCTCATCTGCTTTTCCAAGATCAGCAATGTCTAATGGAGCCTCAACAGCAGGAATACTAGAAATATTGGGAAAGGTAAAAGAACACTTCTCTCATTTCTCCTCCTAAAAGGGAGCAGCAGCCACAGCTCTGAAGGCCACCAAGTCTAAATTCCTCCCTTTTCCTCTCTACTAATGTGATTTGTCACTTTTTCTCCTCAAAAAATCCAGAGTTTCAAAAAGAACTCCATTTTGAAATGCAAATTCCTTGGAAAACCCTTGTAGTCAGGTGTAAGGAGCTGAGCAAACACCAGGGCAGCTGTCTAAAGTACAGGGAAAAAAATGGTCACGTTGCCTGGGAACAGGATCTCCCGCTTCTCCAGGCCTGGACAACCAGGAATTCCAGTATCCCACCCTCTGGCACCACACGTTCTACCTCCCCACACTGAAGCAGAAGATCCATCTGCTTTCATCCTATCCACGTAAAACTTCCAGGCCCTACACACTGGAACGGTGAAAGCATTCCAGAAGGCAAAGAGGATTTGCTCCCACTCTCCACCCAACAAACTTCCCTAAACATTAAGGTTTAACCAAACAGCACCTCTGGAAGAACGGAAAGGCCAACTCACTTTTTTTGGGACTGTTGAGCCCTCGTGCTCCGGAGCGGAGGCTCCAGGGCTGTGTTCCCATGCCAGGCAGGAGGGAGTGTTTTGGCCCAGCCCCAGGGAACTCAGAGTAGGGTGGCTCACCAAACAAATCCACGTTAACATTGGGATTTTGGCGTCATAAATCAGGTGCTTTCAGGTGAAAAGGTTCCGGATTGCTCCGACCACACCGTTCCACGCTTTTTGCACTCCAAAGGGTGGCATTTCCCAGCTCTGGCACACATAACGCAAAATCCTGCTTCTACAGGAGCAGGAATCAGGATGAAACCATTCCATCTGGTTTTCTAAACCCCACTGTCTAGGCTTTCCTGGAATGAGAGGCCTCATTTCTTGGCAGCAGGAAGTGCCTCTCGCTCTCCTCAATCAATATCCTGCTTCCAAGGGTTAATTAATTAAGAGTTAACAAGGAAATAAAAATGAAGAGAGCATCTGGAAAACGACAGGATAAACACAATGGCAGCTGGGAATACCAACGACAGGAGCTGGATTTCAATAATCCCTGTGGTCCCTTCCAACTTGGGATATCCTACAATTGACTTGCCCATTGTGCAGCATCCCAAGGTTTTAAGAGGAAAATTGGCTGAGGACAGTCCATGAGCCTCCATTTTGGAGAGATTCCCACGTTCCCTCGGGCGACTCCGCCTTTTCCTCAGCCTGCCCAGGTGACACCTACCCAGCACCTCGTCCACCCGGTTGGAGCTGCCACGGAACGCTGAACTAATCCGACCCTTGGGATGAGCATCCAGTGAACAAACACAGCACATTCCCTTCCGCTCTCCTGAGCCAGAAGGATTTGGGTGAGCCTGGAGCTGCTAAAAGCCATCCTGGATCAGTTCCGCTGCCTGAACATCCCAAAAATCTACAACTGCAAGTCTTTACTGGGCTTGCAGATGCCACTATTCCAAAAGTTCACTTCCCTGTCTTGTCCACCCCCAAGAAAAGGAAAATCTGGTGGGATCATCTCCCTGAGGACCAAACCAAACCTTGTGTATCCCAAGGAATAAAGTCTAAATGTGAGAATCCTGGGAGCTCCTACCCAGAAACGGCTGGAAACCAGCGTTCCAGGCCGTTCCAGGGAAAAAGCATCCAAGGAGCCAGCAAATCCATGGACACAAACCATGGGTTATGGTATGAAGGACATGGGAAGAGCTGGGAACATCAAACCCCTCAGGAGTGCCTGGTCTATACATAGAGAATTATGGAATTGTTCAAGTTAGAAAAGACTTTTAGGATCATTAATTCCAACAATCAACCCACTAACCCATGTCTCCAAGTGTCACATCCATGTGATTTTAAATCCCTCCAGGAATGGGGACTCCACCAGTGCCCTGGGCAGCATCTTCCAGTGCTTTAAAATCCCCTCCATGAAGAAATACTCCTGATATCCAACCTAAACCTCCCCTGATGCAACTTGAGGCCTCTTCCTCCTGTCCTATTATTTGCTCCCTGGGAGATGAGCCCAGTCCCACCCGACTCCCACATCCAGTCATGGAGTTGTAGGGAATGAGAAGCTCCCCCATCCTTCTTTTCCCCAGGATAAAACACATCCTGCAAACTCGCGCGTTAGATAACAGAGAAACTTCCAATGTTGGCATGTTCCCTCCTCAAATTTCTGCTCCCCACCTCACAAGGGAATTTCATCAACTCTGCCAGTATTCCCAGGAGGCTCCAGACTTAATCAGCCACCCATTCCTGAGCATTTTCTGCAGCTTCCTACATGCTTCCCACTTCCCAAGCCGCCCCTCCTCATTCCTCCACCCTCATCCAAGGGGAACACAAAGTCAGAGCAAGGCTCTGGAGAGTCCTGAAATTCTCCTTGCCAGTTGGGATTCCATAAGGCAAAGAGTTACATGCAACAAATCTCTTTATCCTGGGCTCTTCCAGGCCTTGGAATAACCATGGATAACACTGGATTTGGGGATGTGTCCATTTCCTACCAAGTTAAATTCAGTTATGGCACTGGAGGTGCTCAAGCAAGCTTGGGGAGAAAGGGCCAAAAGATTACTTTCCAAAGGCAACACACTGATCCAGGAATAGCCACGAAATTTAGAGGGTTTTCCAGACAAAAGCAGCCTGTGGCTCCCTGCAGAAGTTTTTACACCACAACTCCACGTAGGGAAAGAAAATTTTGCCCCTGGATTTGTCAGTGAATTTTGAGGAAACCTCTAATCCTTCCAGTTTTGGAACATGGGTGCCTCTTTTTCCACTAGAAAATAAGGGAAAACCGACAAAGCTAGAGGGAAGAGCAATCCCACAGAGCACACAATCTCTCCAGGAAATTCTCCCTTATTCCCTACTCTACCCAGGGAAGAAAACAAGCAGCACAAATCACAGATTCCTGCTTTTATGGGAAGTTTTTCTCCTTCCCCTGACAGGGCATATGTTTTCCCCTCTCCAAGGAAAAATCCAGTTCATCCCTGAATGCTCTCATTGAGGGAAATGCTGGTTGTCATTAGCGGATGCTCCGGTGCCATGGAGATGCTGACAAACAACTGAATCAGCCGGAAAAAACCGGAGTCACAAAAAGGGGAATGTGCTTCCAGAGGTTAAACATGGCCTAGAGGTAAATGAAGAACATTTATGGGATCTGGATATCACCAAGAAATAAGGTGCCTGGGGAAGCTGTGGATCTATGGAAGTGTTGGATGGGTTGGATGGGGCTTGGAGCAGCCTGGGATAGTGGGTGAGCTTTAAGGCCCCTTCCAGCCCAAACCATTCCAGGATTCTAATCATGGGATCCAAGCAGAGCAGGATACACTTTTTTTCAGGATAATGCCTGGCTGGCTGAGATGATGGAAACTCCCAAGCAGCACCTGCCTTGTTCTGATTTTCTGGGAGGAGAAACAGTTCATTTCCCACGGGAGACAACAGCACCAATTTGCAGGATCATTTAGCAGACCCAATGGGAAAAGCCAAGTCTCCAGAGGCTCCCAGTTTGGAGCTGAAATCCATATTCCAAAAATACATCCAGGCTGTGTCAATACCAGGGATCTGAGCTGCAAAGACAAGTCATGACAGAACAATAAATTTCATCCCAAAGGATGCACTGCTGTGGAAATTCCAACTTCCAGCCGATACGGAGCAACAGGACACATCCAAACGCGGACCTTCCGAAAAGAAAAGCACCTTTCAGTGACAAAAGGGCTGAATTCCATCCCAACTTCCCCGTTTTTCTATTTACTGCACTGAACTATAATAGGAACGTCCTGAATTTTCCAGTTTCTTCCCATTATCCAGTTCAAACGTTTTAAGGTGGCCTGAGGGATTCAGCATTTCATTCCAAAATAACAAGGATAAGGATTCTGTCCTTCAGCCTGTCCAGATCTAAACTCAGGATCACTCAGGTATGTGGTGACAATAAAACCTCCAGGCCAAGAAATCCCAAGGAAACATGTTCCAGAGGAAAAAAATTCATGGAAAATGCTCATTTAAGGTGGTATTCCCATATTTACTGATGGCTATGAGTGAGTTGCACTGGGATATTTGCCACTGACTCCCGATGAAATGGCAAGTGAAAAGCACCAGGACAACTTGGAATTGAAGGCTCTAAATTACATCTTGTATCCTGTTTTCAGGGGAAAACTCCTACTGAGCTCAAAGCCATCCCTGAGGAACCCACTTATTTTAATTCCACACCAAGAGAACACGCAGGAACCAAAATCTCAGCTGGAAGGGATGAAAAGCCAGGAATTTTCATGCAATTCCACAGATCTTTGAAGACGAGCTCAGAAGGCTCCTCAAAGGGAGGGAGAAATGCCAATGGATGGGGCAGGATGAGGATTTTCAGGAATCTGCTGGAGCCCAAGGGCAGTTAAGGATTTAACTTAAAGAAGAAATTCCTGGATTAGGAGCTTGGGACAGAATTCCTGACAGTTTCTGCCTGCCATGCAGATTTCCAGCTTCTGCTGCAAGGAAGAAGAAAATAATCCAGAGCTTTATTTCATCTTCCCAAAGTAATCCAGAGGTAAGGGGTTCATGTGCCTTCCACTGGAAGGAAGGGAGAAAAAAAAGAAAAGGAGGAAGAAGGAATGCCTTAAGGCACAGGGCACATTTTTCCTAAAACTCTGTGGGCATTACATCCTGTATCCAAAATCCCTGCTAGGGTCCACTAGCATTTTTGTCCATATTTCAGGGCAAAATATTCCTCAGCAGGGAAAACTTTTCAATTTCTTACCAAAACCTGGAAAACCATTCTCATTTCTTCCATTTTCAAAGTTCCAAGCTGGGCAGGTGCTGCACCTGGTGAATTTTCAAGGATGTTTTTTCCCTGATTTCTCCTTAAAACTCCACACAATAATGTACAGAAACACACCTAAATGAGCAATATCATGTATGGAAAAACAAAATTATCAGCTCCAACTGGCCTGAAGTGAAGAGCCTGACTCCCATCTATCCCAACAGGAATAAACATCCCAGCGCTCTCCACAGATCCCACAAAAATCCATTTGTCACACTTCCTGTGGCACAAAGGCCACTTTCATCCCCTACCAGCCCCCAAAAAACTCCAGCCCTGCAGCTCCAAGAGCAGATTAAAATGGTTTCACTCACCCCATCTCAACTGCTGTGTCTTTAACTGGAAATTCCTCAAACTCCAGGGCTCAATCCAGCTCAGGATGTTCTTATTCATCAGCTGGATCATTGCTGGGAGCAGAGGTGAAAGCAAGGGTCATTTATTTGGGAAAGATGGAATGGGGGGGGGAGGAAAAAGGGTGCAGGCTCCCCAGAAAAAAGCTGCATGGTCTAGGGGAGGTAAAAGGTTTAATCCCACCCCCAAAAAAAGACTTCAGACAGGACAGGGATGTTTGGGACACTAGAGAATTCCTGCTGGTTTAGTCCAAGAAAGTTTCATAAATGACAGCCAGGCCTGGGAATGACTGGAAGTCTCTCCAAACTCTTCTCCATTCAAAGCTGAGCAGTATCCTGAGCTTTACACCCTCCAGTTTGAACCCTTTTCCTCCCTACATCCTTCCAGCTGACTGGAAAAGACCCCCAAAAAACAGGATTACGCCACTTTAAGGAAAAATTTCTAAGGCATACAAGCTTTAAATCCCGATTTTGCAAATCCATACAATGATACAGCAGCTCTGAAATCCAAGTGACCTCGTTTGGAGCAGCCAGCTCACAATTAATTAACTTCCAAGGGGAGGGAGAGCACAAGGAACGGGATTGAGATTCCCACACAAAGTCCAAAAAAAAAAAAACAAGCTGGGGAAAATTTTTTTTCGGTTGCTGTAATGGTTTGTCTAGGGAATTTTAACAAAGTTTCCAAAATGTAGGATTTCCCCGCCACACACATTTTTGGTCATTGAGCACTTTCATCCTTCTCACTTTCCCTCCTGGCACAGCATTTCCCTTAAATCCCATCATTGCACAACTGCTCCTTCCCAGCCCTCTGGAAAGGGAAGGGGTGGACACAGCCCAGAGAAGTTTCCCTTTCTCACTGCCCTTTTCCCAGCAACCACAGAGCTGCCACGAATTTACAGCATTCCCTGTCTCCAGGATTCAGATCTGGCTGCTCAGACAGTGGGCAAAAAGTGCCCAGTGCCTTAATTTAAACTGGAATTCGGGTCAAATCTGCTGGTTTGGTTTTTTTTTTTAGGTCAGCACTGACAAAATCAGTACCTGCAGTACCTAGTCCATGCTCTTAAATCCCCAATTTTGACCCTCTGGAGTAAAATTTTGGAAAGCAGAGCTGCCAGCTCCCAAATTTCTGATTTAAATTCCCATTTAAAGGGAGAATTTTATCCTGCTCCTTGCTGAAGGATTTGAGCTGCAGAAATTCCATGTTATTTGTATCATTTACCATCTAACAGATACTTTTCCAAGTCTCTTGTCCCTGCTGGGCATTCCCGACCCCCTCAGCCATTCCCAGTCAAAGCTGGCACTGCTGGAATTTCACCAGCAGCTTTAAGACCCCTGTGCAACTTTCGTGGCCCTGAAAACCAACACCTGGCACAACGAACACCTTCCCCCAGCTCAGGTTTCCCACATGGAAAGCTTTTTCCAGCAGTGTCCACAGGATACACATTTCAGCCAAGCTCATGCCAGGATCACAGAGAGTCCGAAGCTTTCCAAGAGCCACTTCCCACAATTTCATTATCTCCCATTTAAGAACACTCAGCCTGACCACAAAAACTCAGATGCTTCTCCCTGTCCAGCCAGGAGGATGCAGCAACTCATTTCCACTAAGTTTCACCCAGGGAGGAGATTAATATTCCCGCCTTAGAATAGTCCTTTCCTTTAAAACCATTCCCCAAAGTTTTGCTGCTTTCATGTCCCAGGGTTACATATCCCACCGTTGGGAATCACTGTGTGATTTCCCACCCGGAGCAAGTTCTAAGGACCATGGCATGCACCACCAAGCCCGGCAATCCCCATTCCCATACTCCCAGTGCCAACTGAAGCCTGTCCCAATACACCAGCAGGTACTAATTCCCAGAATTGGGCACAGCGGGAATTCTGGCTGAGCAGCCTGGCAGCATCCCAGCTCCAAGACCTCGGAGCGACATCTCCCTTACTTTTATAAGGATATATCACTTCTGCAGCCGCCTGCCATCCTAAATTTGGGAATTTTACGGCCACAGCTCAGCATCCGCCTGCGTTGCTCAAGTCAGGTACCATTCCCTGCGGGAAGTAATAAAACCTGGGAGGAAGAATCCCTGTGTCACACCCACACCGCAGCTTCTCCTCCCTGGACATCCAGCAGCACCGCTCCCGCCTCGCTCCGCAGGATCCCGAATCCCAAACGACGGGATCGCCTTCACGCCTCGCACCTGCCCGGCCCGGGATGGCGGCGTTCCAGAGGCGCAGGTGGAAGCCCACCACTTCCCGCGGGCCGTAGGCCACATGGAGCGGGGCCCTCCCGGCGGGAATGCCGCGCTTCCAGCGGCATCCAGACCCCTGGGGCGGCCGCGGGCCTGCGCCCGAGCGGGGCGGGGGGCGGCGGCGAGCGCACCCCCGGCCCTGCCAGCGCCCTCCCGGCTCCCCCGCACCTGCCGCCGCAGCGCCGGCCCCCGCTGCCGCGCCATTCCCATCGCCGTCCCTCACCTCGCTCCCGCTGCCGCCGCCTCGGGAGCGCCGCGGCCGCCGCCGCCTCCTCCATGCCGGGGGCCCTGCGGCCCCCGATTCTCCAACGCCGCCTCCGCCCTGCCGGGGCCGCCCCCGCCTCGCCGGGGCCGCCCACTGCGTCAACTGCGTAACGGCCGCTACGCAACCTGCGGTCGCCACGGCAACGAGGGGTGCGGGACGCGGCGGCGCCGCCTGGTGGCGGCCGGCGGTAGCGCCACGGGGCGGGGCAATCCCGGGCCGGCCGCGGATTCCAGCGGGGAATTCTCGCTGGGATCCGGGCAGACCCCAGCTGCTGCGGGCAGAGGCCTCTGCTGGGCTGATGGGCACTTACGCTAGTGATATTATCGCGGAAAGATCGCACTAGAGTCACGGAAGGATCTCACAAGAACCAATTCCCTTGGAAAAGACCTCCAGGACCACCGAGTCCAAGCTGTGAGAATTCCCACCCAGCCCAGAGCACTGAGTGCCACACCCAGTCATTCCTTAAACACCTCTGGGGATGGGGACTCCGCCACCTCCCTGGGCAGCCCCTTCCAGTCTCATCACCCTTTCCATGAAGAAATTCCTTCTGGTGTCCAATCTGAACTTCCCGTGACACAAGTTCGAGCCATTTCCTCTTGTTCCACGCCTTGTATTCCCTGCACAGTCCGGCTCCAATCCGCCTCCCCCCCACAATCAGGGAAATTAGGGAGCAATAAAATCTCCCCTCAGCCACACCTGGGGCTCTCCCAATATCCCTTCCCTCTGGAAAACAACCCAGCACAGCACTGCTGTCTCCCTCACGGCACCCTGCTTTCAATGCCCAGCATGGAAAAGCTATGCTTTCCTGTCAGGAAATGTTCCTAAGAAAGATGGAGGGAGCCCATTCACAGTATGGACTCATAGGAAAAATGGGAATGGCTTCCCACTGGCACAGAAAGGGATTAAAAGGGATATT
>VRYO01001269.1:39136117-39152672 GCA_009812075.1 Sialia sialis
CTGGTGCCTCGCCACCCTCACAGGGGAAAATTTCTTCCATAAATTCCCAGAGTGTGGGCAGCACCAGGTCGCGCTGCAGGTAGGAAGGGCAGAGCAAGACTGGCACATTCCCAGCTCCTTCCCTCAGGCACAGCTCTTCCCATTACCACCTGCACAGGCTGGTGACCTGTCCCTTCCTTAGGATCGCCCTTTCTAGCCTCCAAGCGGGATCCCTCGCTTTTCCAAGGGGTTCCACCACCGTGGGCTCACTCTTGGCATGTAGTAAACACACCCATGCACACAGGGATGGGTTTGACTCCACAGAAAAAGCTTGGAAAGGATTTCTCCTCCAGGTCGCATCCTGGAATTCAGCACAGCCCTCACTGCTCATGATTCCAAGCACAAACTCCTCTTTCCAGCTGCTTTACTAAATTGGTGCCAGATCTAACTCTGGAAGCCAAACCTCGGAGACTTGCTATCAATCCTGCCAGCACTTCCCCCTCCCAAGGACATTATCCAGCATTATCCAAGCTGTGACTCCTCAGCCTAGAAATTTCTCTCTGGGAAGGAGCCATTGCCATGGAAAAGGACCATTAAATAACAGTTCACTGGGGTTTCTCACCAGTGCTCAGCAAAGCTCAGGGCATCTTCCTGCCTGGCAGCTCCAGGTGGCTTTTCCTTTGGGAAAAGAGAGGATAAAGCAGTGCTCCAGGCTGTCGGGATATTTGCCAGCACCCGCCACACTCCCCCTTGGACAAACCCATCTTTCCAAAGCTTTTCCACCTCAGGTTGTAAAAGCCTCATTATTCTGCAGGGAATTAAAAAAAAAAATGTGGAAACGAACCCTAAAGGCTTCGAGGGGAGGAAAATCCAAACCCCCAAGCTCCCCTGAGTCAGAGGGTTGTGTTTGCAGCACTGGCAGCCGCTGGAATTCCCGGCTCCATCCCAGCCCCGCCTAATCCAGGTGCAATAAAAACGTGTCATTTTCCTTATCTGCTTCACCCCCGCCAAAATTCCTTCGTGTTATTCCTCCTCCCCGCCCACCTTTCGAATGCCCTTGGCTCCATCCTCCTCCGGGAGGAGAGCTCCAGCCCAGGAATGAATCAGGATTTTAGCAGGAGCTTTAGGGATGTGGGATGCCTTCACCCCCACAAGCAGGAGCGCTGGCCTTTTCCCATGGCTCCATGGCACGAACACAATTTCCCTGGTCCAGATGCCAAACCGCAGGAATTTACCCGGAGGATGAGCTGCTTCCCTGTTCCCAGGAGCCTGCTCACCTCCTGTGATGGGAATGGCTGTGGCAGGACAGGGAAATTCACGGATCAGCTGTGTTGCTCCTGTCAGTGCTCCAGGGAAGCAGGCTCGGAAATCTCTCCCTCACCAGGCAGCACCTGCAGCCTCCCAGGCTCTCTAGGAAGCCTGGAACATTGCTGTTGGACACGGGCACAGCACAGAGGATGTGGATGCTCCGTGGAGGATTTGATCCCTCCCTGCAGGCCATGTCTCTGGACATCAGTAGGATGAGACTGGAGAGCAGCAGCTGGAGCCCAGGCACTTGGATAATTTCATTAGTTCAAATCCCTCCCTCCTCTGCTTCCTCAGGATCCTGCTCGTGCTTCTGGAGGCAGCTGGACTGAACCAGGAGGTTTCCCATTAAGGATTCATTCCTGGCTCCGCTCCTGGCATCTTTCCCGCTCCTCACACCAGGCTGCAGAGCCATTCCCCACTTCTCCCGGACCTCAAAGCCTTGTCTAACCCACTTGGCTCTATCCCAGCTCCAAACTGCCAGAGGGAGAAGCTCAGCTCTCACCAGGAGGCACCGCTGCCTGTGGAGATCCCAAATCCTAAATTGTGGCACAGCTCCTCCACAAAGTCCTGGCAGAGGCCTTGGGATCACATCCCAGCAGGCAGACGGGAGAGGGACGTCTGAGCAAAGCAGAGGCTGGAGACCAATAATTGGGAATAATTATCCTAAGGAGAAGTTCCCAGCTCCCTTCTGTACAAGTCCATGAAATACAGCAGGGAATTTTATCTTAACCCAGAGAAGAAAGGGCTCAGGACCTTCTCCCTCTCCATGATTCCCTGATGGGAGGGTGGAGCCTGGTGGGGGTCAGGCTCTTCTCCCAAGGAACAAAGGACAAGCCTCAAATTGCCTCAAGGGAATTTCTCTTTGGATATCAGGGAAAATTAAATCAGGCTGTTCGGGGCAGTGTGGAGTCCCCATTCCTGGAGGGATTTAAAAGCTGAGTAGAAGTGGCATTTGGGGACATGGATTAATAGTGGCCATGGCAGAGCTGGGTGCCTGAACTCAATCTTGGAGGTGTTTTCCAGCCTGAACAATTTCTGAAAGAGAGGAACTGGAAAAGATCAGTCTGGAAAGAAAAAAGCAGCAGGCAGGAACGTGAGCAAACTGCCCCTGCCCCAGCTTTGTCCAAGAATTCCTGGGAGAAGAGCATGCTCTGATGTCAGGACTCTGTGCCACAGTGACAGGAGATGGGAATGATCCAGAGAGGCAAAAAGGGAAGCAAGAGAGGGTCTGCCAGGCGGGATCTGCCTCAGACACTTAATGAAGGAGAAAAGGACGGATGGTTGCTAAGGGAAATGGGACAGATGGCTGGCACCGGGAACTTGCTGACTCTCGGAGACTCCAAACTCTGTTTTTGGGAAGTGGCAGGGCTGAGCAGGCAGACACACAGCGGCCAAGCCCAGATGACCACTTCCCCCTTCCCCCCCGCTCCAAGTGTCAGGACGGATCAGTCGGAGCAGAAAAGGTCACGGAGGCAGCGGGAGCCAAGGCACATTTGCGCTTCTGCTCATCATCAGCGCTCTCCCTGCCATCCCTTCATCCTCCTCTTGTCCAGAGGCCACCGGCACCATCCCACAGGCAAATCCCAGCAGGACAGTGGCTGGGCAAAGTGGCCTTCCCAGAAAGGGGAGGCAGCAGGATGCTGGCTCTGGAGCTGCTGTCTGTGAAATCTCATGACTCCTGGACATGCTGTCTCCCAGATCCGTTTACACCTCTCCCTGACATTTAAAACCATCTGAGCCTCTTGGCTTCTGCTGCTGTCATCCCTGTGCCAGGGCTTTTCTATCTCTGAAAGAAAAAAAAAAAAAAAAAGGCTGGGAGTTGATTTCCCAGCAAACAGAGCCCTCCCAACAGGTCTCCAACCGCTGTGGCAGGGCAAGGGAACAGGGGGAGAGGGTGGGAATGACTGCTGCCATGGGGGTGGGAAATGTGCCAAGAGTCTGTCAAATCCTGATGGCCACAAACAAGGCTCTGAAAGCAGGAGCTGGGAAGAAAAGAGGGGAAAGAATCCCCTGGCAGTGCAGGCGGTGGAGCTCCAAAGCTGAGGCACGCTGCGCAGCTCCGAGCTGGGATTTGAGGGATCCAACAGGAAGAGCAGGGGGGTTGGGAAACCTCTGCCCACCTAGGCACTGCCACATCCATGGGCATAAAACAGGGACAGAGAAGGAAGCACCTGAAAGATCTCCAGGAGAGCTGGAGAGGGACTCTGGACAAAGGATGGAGGGACAGGACAAAAGGAATGGCTTCCCACTGTGAGAGGGCAGGGTTGGATGGGACACTGGGAAGAAATTCTTCTCTGTAAGAGAGGTGAGGCACTGGAATGGATTTCCCAGAAGAGCTGTGGCTGCCCTGTCCCTGGAAATGTCCAATGCCAGGTTGGCTGGGGTTTGGAGCAATCTGGGATAATGGAATATGTCCCTGCCCTTCTAACCCAAGCTGTTGTGGTACTGTCTGAAGGGAAAGCTCTGGAATCAACAGTTGTATCTCCCCCATGCCAACTATTCACAGGCACCTCTTGGATTGAAATCACCCCAAAAAGTCCACAAGGAGCTACAGATCCCAAAATTCAGTGAACGAGAGCCCACAAGGAACCTTCTCCAGGCACTCATTCCCAGCAATCCCACATCCCACACAAACTGGGGGAAGTCCTGAGCAGCAAGGACAGGATCATCCATTCCCTGGGATTGCTCTGCTCCTGCTGCCAAGAGGAGGAGAAGGAATTTACTCTGTCCACCTTGGCACTGCACAGCTCCAGCCACAGAGCACCTCCACAGCCCTGCCAGGAATGGCTATGGAAAACATGGAAATCCCTGAATTCTGCAGAATCCTAGGATCACAGAAGAGTTAGGCTTGGAAGGGACCTTAAAGATGTCATGGGCAGGGACATCTTCCACTGTCCCAGGTTGCTCCAAGCCCTGTTCAACCTCGCCTTGAGCACTTCCAGGGATGGAGCAGCCACAGCTTCTCTTGGAAACACTACAAGGCAGCTGACGCTCCACAGAAGGATGGGAGGACACTGGACATGCCACCATCACCCTCTGGATGTCCTTTGGGCCACCAGAGATTCCCAGAAAGGGAAGAAGATGAGGAGAAGTGTCAGTGCCAGCTGGGAGTTGCTTTTCCAGCCCATTCTGCTGGCTGTGTGGGCAGCTCCTGCTTGGAGCCACATTCCAAGGAGATGCTTGGAGCAGCAGCTCCCAGATTCTGTGCCAAGCTGCCACTGGCTGCTGTTGAGAGAAACCCACACAAACAAACAGATGCCTGGAGAAGCCAGGAAGATGTGGAATACAGCGGCATGGATGGCCGCTCTCCAGCTTGTCCCTCCCGGTGACCCCAGTATTTGGAGATGTCACCAAGCACAGATTGTCCCAATCCCTCAGAGCAACAGGGAGTTCTCCAGGGGGTCACACCCCCTCCTCTTTGCCAGCAGCTCCAATACAATTCCCACAGAGTGGGAATGCTGAGGGATTGGGTGGTAGGGGATGGAGAGGAGCATCCAGCTCCGGATTCCGGCTCTCCCACAGCCCTGGAGCCAAGAGAACAAACCCCATGGCACATCCTTGTCCCATCCCCACTGATGGAATCAGTGGGAGGAAGGCCAGATGGATTTGTGACACCCAGGCCACTTCCAAGTAGGACACAAAGCTGAAGTCCCTCATGCCAGGACACTGACACCAAATCTCTCCCAGGAACAAAATCGCCTTAAAATTCAAAACTAAACACAGACCCTGAAACACCCAAGGATGCTCTCCAAACCTTTACACCCTTTGCTTTCCTCCGCATCCGCAAGGAATTCCATCCCTCTGTGCCTCCTGCCAGGTGCTGAGGAGGATCCCCCTTTTTGGGGGAGGAGGGCCAAGGATTTGTGCCGTGTCCACCCCTGGCAGGCACAGAGCCAGGGACATGCCAGCATTCCAGATGTCCGGCTGACGGCACAGTGACTCCGGCTGCGCCGGGATTGTCCTGCAAATGAGCCCGGCAAGACACAAAGAGCCTGATTTCCCAAATTAAGCTGCTGGAATTACTCATCCCCAAATCAGCAGCATCAGCTGCTCGCGGTGACACCAATTACGCGCAGTCACTGCCCGGTGCTGCTTCCCTCTCATCCAAGCACATTCCTACTACAGGCACTCCCAAGGCATGGAGCAGTGGAAGGTCAAGCAGGAATGATTTGAAACCAAAAAAAGGTGGATTTAGATGGGATATTGGGAAGAAATCCTTCCCTGTGAGGGTGAGGAGGCCCTGCCACAGGTTGCCCAGAGAAGCTGTAGCTGCCCCATCCCTGGAAGTGTTCCAGGACAGCTTGGATTGGGCTTGGAGCAAGTGGAAGGAGATGATCTTGCAGGTCCCTTCCCACCCAAAGTATTCCAGAATTCTTCCAGCAGAAGCACCACCAGCTTGGGACATAGAACAGGCACAAGGTGACAGGAGAAGCTGGGAGAACTCCAGCTCTCTCCACTGCTGGACAGGCTGAGGACACACCTTGGAGCCCCTCGGAGCAGTCACGGACCAGGGGGAGCCAGGGCTGGAGCAGGCAGCTCCAGGGAATCACAGACGCAGAGCAGAGCTTTACAGGAGCCTCCCCTTGAAATGATTTTGCTGGATCACCAGCCTGGTTTTCAGGGACACTAACTCATCCTCAGGAGTGCTCTGGATCAGGCAGCAATTCCTGACACACCTCTCAGCTAAGGGTGAGCATCCCTGATTCTGCCAGCTGGATTCTTCTCCTTGACAGAGGCCAACTGGGATACCCAGAGTCAGGGAATCCTGGAGTGGTATGGCTTGGAAGGGACATTAAAGCCTGACCAGTGCCACTCTCTACCATGGGCAGGGACACCTTCCACTATCCCAGGTTGCTCCAAGCCCTGTCCAGTCTGGCCATGGACACTTCCAGGGATGGGGCAGCCACAACTTCTCTGGGAAATCCATTCCAGAATCTCACCATCCTCCCAGGGAAAAATTCCTTCCCAAAATCCAAGCTATACAGGAGCTCCAGCTGTGGAAGATATTCCCCCTTGTCCTGTCACTCCAAAGTCCCTCTCCAGCTCCTGCAGACACTTTAGGCATTGGAAGGGGTTCTGTGGCCTCCCTTGAGCCTTCCCTTCTTCAGATTGAACACCCCCAGCTCTCCCAGCCTGTGTCCATCCCTCTGGCATCTCCATGGCCTCCTCTGGCCTCTCTCCAGCAGCTCCACATCCTTCTTACAGTGAGGCACCCAGAGCTGGACACAGCACTGCAGGTGGGATTTCACCAGAGAAGACAGAGGGGGACAATCCCCTCCCTGAACCTGCTGGCCATGCCAGAGAAAAATTTATGTGGGAAGAAAACTGAACAAAAATCCTCAGGTCTGTGCCCAGGGCCCCCCTGTTCTCCAGGTACAATCTCCAGGAAAAAACACAACCTCCTTCCTTCTTCAGCACTTCCAGTAGCTCCAGAGCCCACATGCCTCGCTCTGGCACAGCAAGGAGGCCACCAGGACTTTCAAAGGTGCAGCAGCCCTGCCTTAATTCCCCTTTTATCCCATCACTCCTCTGCCCCAGCTGTGAGGTTGATGGGCAGCACCTGTGGTGAGCAGGGAAGGAAAACAGGAAAATCTTTTACCAGGAGCAGACGCCCAAAATCTCAGGAATTAAAAGTGTTTTGGGAGCCTCTCACTGTTTCTGGCCTGTCCATCCAAGCCTGGCAATGCCATGCCTTCCACCTCCTCGGTTTCCACAGGATAATGGGCCCACCCATCTTTCCCTCCCACTCAGGGGTGTCCAAATCCCCTTCCCGATTTCTGCGCCCCAGCCCTGCGTAGGTGCAGCTTCAGAGGCTTTAATGAGGGAGCTCATTTACTGTGACCTAAATATTCCCTGTGCTCTGCTCATCTGCCTCAGCACCTCCATAATCCATGGAATACGAGTAGGATTTCAGCAGGGGAAGAGGGTCAGCATCTCCCCATCCCAGGATTTTCCCAACCATTCCTCTCCCTGCTCCCTGTATGATCTCCCTGTCTGGGGCAGCCCTGTATTCTCCTCCTTCCCACATCCCTTTTTCCCTCTGGGAAGTAATTCCAAGGGAAAGAGGGGCTGGGACTGCTGGCAGACACCCCATCCCACTGCCCAGCCATGCTCCAGGAGCGGGACAATCCCATCGGGGAGTTTCCTCCCTGTGGAAACCATGGCGAGCAAGGAACAGTGGATGGGGTGGCTGCAGTAGAATATTCCAGCACAAGCAAGCTCCCTTCCTGCTTTTCCAAGGCTGTTTCCCTCAGGAATTCACAGCTAATTTAGCCAGAGGTCGGGCTCCCTGGGCCTGGGCTGAGGGAGGATGCAAATGGGACAAGTTGCTATAAAAAGCCACCAGCAGCTGCTTTTTTTGGAAGTCAGGTATTGATTTTTCCTTGTGGAGCTCTGACTGGAGGGCACAGCATGGAATGGGGCAGGGACCCTTTCCCGAATCACGGAGCTGGGAGCGACCCCAATGGTGGCACATCCCACTTGGATCAGGTGCAAAAGGTGATGAGCCAAGCCCAGACCCACCACTGGCTCCCAAAATTACCCCAGTCCTGCACCAGACATCCCTGTGACACTGCCAGGCCCTGCTCCCTGAGAGGGATTCCTGGATATTCCCAGGACTATTCTTTAGGAACATCTCCCATGGTGGAGCAGCAATCCATTCGACCATCCATGGAAAGCTCTCTGGAAGCGCAGCTGCAGCTGCCCTGAGGGTCCTGGATGTTCCCATTCCTCCTCTCTCCCTCTCATTTTTAATACCTTTGCCAGCAAAAGGAAAAATAAAGGAATTGCTGCTCACAGCAGAAGTGATTTTCCACTCCCGCCTCTCTCCCACACTTGGATCAGCCAGGACCGTGGCCTGAAATCACATTCCATGCATTAAGATCAAGCCTTCCCAGAATCCCCCCATCCCGGTGGCGCTCCGGGCTTTTGCGGGATGCTTGCTGGCTCTGTGCTGGGAGTGGTCCCCGCTGGCGGTGTTCCCATCGCAGGAAAGCTGGGATGCGGCCCCGTCCTATCCCAGGTGGTGGCGGGGACAGGGACATTCGTTCCATCCCGGAATTCCCGTCGCCCCGTATTTCCCGGGATGCTGGGACGCTCCGTGTCCCGGCCCGTGCCCCGGGGCTCTCCCGTGTATCCCGGGCCTCTCCCGGTAGTTCTCCCCGGGAGCCACGAGGAGGAGCTTTCAGACCGCACCGCCGCATCCCGGGGCTCTCGGCGCATCCCGCTCCATCCCGCTCCATCCCAGTGCTCCCGAAGTATCCCTGTACCCCCAGGGATCCTGATGCTTCCAGAACTCCCGGTCATCCCATCTGTTCCTGGAGCATCCCTTCAAAGGGACCCAGTACCAATGCATCCCGATGCTCCCAGTGCATTCCAGTGTTCCTTCTGTTCCCAGAACTCCCAGTTCTCCTGGAGCATCCCTCTCACGGATCCTCATGCTCCCAGTGCATCCCAGTGCTCCCAGTAAATCCCTCTGTTCCCAGAGTTCTCATGATTCTGGTGTATCCCAATGCTGCTGGTGCACTCCAGTGCTCTCACCATTCCCAGTGCTCATGGTGCTCCCAATGCGTCCTGGTGCTCTTCCCAGGAATGCTGATGTTTCCAGTGCATCCCAACAGTCCTGCCTGTCCCCATGCTCCCATCCCAGCACATCCCACTGCTCCTGGTGCCACTGGTTCCCCTTGGCCCTTCACACCCACTCCCAGAGCTGCATTCCAGGATTTCCATTCTCCCACCTCAGGACCCACATGTCCTCCCTGTGGAAAACCACTCAGGAAGAGCTGGATTCAGAATGGGATTTTACCAGAGTTCTCCAGAAGATGCTCCAGCTCCTGCCACAGGCTGCTGCCCTGGGGCTTCCACGTGGATGCTGGG
This sequence comes from Sialia sialis, assembly GCA_009812075.1. Lineage (NCBI taxonomy): Eukaryota > Metazoa > Chordata > Aves > Passeriformes > Turdidae > Sialia > Sialia sialis. Next base: position 39,145,280 of record VRYO01001269.1, read on the forward strand.
ATAGTGGCCCATCCCATTATTTCCTACTCCTTCTTATCCCATCTTATTCTTTCCCTTCCCATCCCACCCCATATCCCATCCCATCTCCAGTGAGACTCTTGGCATGAGGGAAGTAGGAGCTTTTCCAAGATGGGCGCCCACATTCCCGCTCCTGTCCAGTTCCAACCATCACACCCCTTCGTGGGATTTGCACTCCAACTCCTCCAGGATGGATCCCCATCCCATTCCCGCTGGCAGCCAGCTTGTCGGATCCTCCCTGGCACCGCCACGGAGCTGTTCTAAATCCGGCACCTGGGATTGGGGTGGGAGGATTTGCGTCAGCTGGTGACACTCGGCTGAGGAGGGGGATCCCGGCGGGATGAATCACACGGGGAGGAGTTCCCCAAAGCAGAATGGGGCCCAGAATGGGTGGGATACTCGGGATGAGGGTGGAAGGAAGAGGAAGAGGAGCCTTTCCTGGAAAGTCAGGCTGGGATTGTGGGATGCCCCATCCTCATGCCACAGCCCCCTGGGATGGGGAGACTCCATGGAGCCCAGCAGGGCTGAATTCAGCATCAATGCTTCCCTCTGCACTTCCCGGTTGGAATAACTTGCCCTGGGTATGTTCCTGCTGGACACAAGGGAGTGGGAGCTCATCCACACTTGAAACCCCAAAACTTCAGCAGGGGATGGGGAAGCCCTGCTTGGGGCCACAGATGGGCATAGACATCCCATCCCATCCCATCCCATCCCATCCCATCCCATCCCATCCCATCCCATCCCATCCCATCCCATCCCATCCCATTCAATCCCTCTCCCACTCCCTTGGGAAGGATTCCCTCCAAGTGTGGACAGAAGCCACCAAAGAGGGCAAGATGCAGCAGAGCCCAATTAAGTGCTGGCACTGTCCCAGCTCATCCCATCTGAGCCTGAAGTGCCTCCATGCACAGAGAATTCCCTGTGGGAGACCAGGAAATAGCAAATTCTCCGGCTAGTCTAATCCCTCCCAATGTCCTCCTCCAGCTCTTGTCTCCATTTCCCAATAAAACCCCTATCACACATCATGGACACACCCCAGCCACAGGGATGGATCTGGAGCCTCTGGAATACCAAGACCTCCCTCCCATTCCCAGCATTTGGAGAGGAATCAGGAAGAGAGTGACAGGCACTGCTGGAGTGCTGCAATCCTCATCCAGGCAATGAAATGGCCCATTCCCAAAATACCCACAAGGATCACACATCCAGGGAAGGCAGCAGGTGCTCGACAGCGCTGGCGGGATCCTGCTGCCTTCCAGATCCTTTTTGGGAATTCAGACAGCCTGCCGCACCATGGAACAGCTCCATCTCCATGTGGGAATAACGGGTAGGGGCAGGAGCGCGGGTTCATCATCCCAGTGCTCCCTGCCGAGGCAGGAATTGCTTTCCCGCACTGCGCTGGAGCATCGGGAAGCCCATCTGGCGCTCTCCGTGCCAGGAGCTGGGAATTTGTGGAGCGTGCCGGCGGTGGCCGGTGCCGGACATCTGCTCCCGGCCTCAGGGAACGCGGGAGCGGGAGGGGACCGGCAGCGGTGCATGACTCTGGAGCCGCGGGCTGCTGGAAGCGTGCAGGGAGCTGTTATCCCAACATCTGTCAGCAGCTGGCACGCAGCCGGAGCCAGAGCCGGAGCCGGAGCTCTCCCTATCCTACACACAGCATTCCTGGGATGCCTGCTGGGTTTGGATCAGGGCTGAGAGCTGTGGATTCAGTATGGAGCAGAACCAAGCTTTTCCAGTGTCCCCTTTCCCACTGTAGGACACAAATCCTCCCATCCCACTAAATCCGGTGCCAGAGGCTCTGGTGATGGTGTTGAGGAGGGATCAGATGGGATTGGGATTGCTGTGTCCCATCTTCCTGGCGGAGAGGATAGGATGGAGTTTTTGTTGCCCTGTGAGGTTGTGGGAAGCCCTGGCACAGGCTGCCTAGAGAAGCTGTGGCTGCCTGATCCCTGGAAGTGTTCCAGGACAGCTTGGATTGGGCTTGGAGCAAGCGAAGGTGTCTCTGCCCATGGCAGGCACCTGGAATGAGATGAGATTTAAGACCCTCTCCACCCCGATCATTCCAGAATTCCATAACCTTCAGCTGTGGTGCTCACACTGAGAAACTGGCCCCTTCCCAAGCAGCTGAAGATCCCAGAATCCCAGAATGGTTGGGGTTGGAAGCCACCTTAACGCTCATTTCTGTCCCTGATTACATGGGAGCTGTTAGAAGGGTTTGGCACAAGCTGTTCCCAACAATCCTTGGCCATTAAATCCCTCTTCCCAGCCATTAAGTGCCTCCACAAGCAGCTGTTTATCTCCAGGCCGGGATGTCAGGTGGATTCCCACCTTGGCTCTTCCCATCTTTGGCATGGGATCAGCCTCCTTCCTCCCTGCTTCTGCTACCCCTCCAATCCTGCCTCTCTGCATCCATTACAGGCAGGTGCTGGGGGTTTTTCCAGCTGGCTCTCCTGGACTTTGCTCTGGTGCCTGCAGCAGGACGGAGATGTTTGGATAACAAGCGGATCTGGCAGCGCTGGCCATGGATCATCACCCCTCTGCCACTGACTTCTTGCACTCCTCCACCCCTGGCTTGGCATGAATTCCCAACATTCATGGTTTTCCCAGAGTCCTTTGTGCAGCCAGACAGTTTTTTGGGATATTCAAGCAGTGTTTAGCCCATCTCCCTGCCCAGCCCAAGCTGGTGAGGTTCTGTGGGGTTTTTCTCCCAGATGCCAGATTTTGGTACCCACTGGATGGGAATTGGGCATGGCTGTGTCTTGGCATCACCCTGGGACCATAGGATCCCATTTCCAGATGGGATCTATTCTGCAGCTTTTTCTTCTCCAGGCTATTTCTGCCTACCCTGCTGCCACCTTCAGAGGGAAGATCCAAGCCTGAAAGGAGGGTTCACCCCAAAATATGTCTGGGGAGGCAACAAGTCTGAGGTGGCTGCGCAAAGATTCCCAGGTGTGAGAAAAATCCACAGAGCTGCTGGTCAGCACAATAGGTACAACAGGAATGTCTCTCTCCAGGCCTTTCCTGTCTGATTTTCAAGCAGATCCTTCATTTTATATCTCTATCCAATTTTTCTTGTTCCCACTGGCCTCATCCCTGCCCTCATAGGCATGGGAATCAAAATTGCTCACCATCCATCCATCCATCTAATGCTGGAATGATTTATCCCTAATTGTACAGTGACTCGGCCTTTCCATCCTCCAAAAAAAAACCCCGGAGAGGCACTTTAGGAACTCCTGAGGAGCCAGAGAGCTCGGCTAATAGGAGTCACCGCTCATTACGGATCCGTGCTCCGCAAATTATCCGACATCAGGATGTGGAGAGCGGTGGCTTCGGATGCGCTGGGAGCTCCTGGTCCATGTTGGCAGCGCCAGAGCACTTTGGAATGGGCAGGGAAAGGGCAGTGCCTGCGCTGTTCCTTCCCTGGCCGGAGTGTCCAAGGGCAGCTTCTTCCAGCCCTGCCTTTCCAAGGCATCGACCGCCGGCGCTCATGAAAAAAAGATGATCCAAGGCCGGCACTGAAGGGCTGGGAAAGCAGCCGGTGGGAGGATGGGGTTCAACAGGATTTCGAGCGGGGGGAGAACCACTCCTGGGCAGTGTTCCAGCATGGCTCTTCCCCTGGCAGCACCTGGAATGAAGAGGGGGATCATCCATACACCCTGTGTCACCATTCCCAGCTTCCCCTGGGACGGCATTCCAGGTGCTGGGAGCATCAGTCACTCCCAAACCTCTTTCTGGCTGGTTCTGGCCTTCCCAGTCAGGATCCAAAGGCACAGTGGGGACTCTGGGAGTCGGGCCCTGCTGAGTCAGGGCAGCGGGGCTGGAGCGACTCCATCGATCGAAACCTGATCCCAAATTGTCTGCAGAGAAGGACCCCGGCACGACCCGGCTTTGAGCTGCCAGGAAGGACAAACCCTCCCGTCTCCACAGGATTTTGGGAGGCAGGATCTATGCATTCCTAGCCCAAACCCACTGCAGATTCTCCTGGTTCTGCATGAGGTTCTCCTGCATCCCGTGGCTGCCGTGGGCTCAGAGCCAGCAGGAAGGATCCGAACCCTGTAGCGCAGTCTGGGATCCTGTCTCACCTGCCGAGCAGCTGCTCCCAGGGGCAAAGTCCACGCTGCAACCTTCAGCCTCCACCTGCCACCTTTCCCAGATTTCCTCAGAGCTCTCTGGGCAACCTGGTGATGCCGGAGGGCCCAGAGCTTTCCTCCCTGTTCCAGCAGCCAGGCCATCCCTGTGGAGCCAGGTACCACCCTAACACTGGGAAAGCAGCTGCCTGGGACTGCAGAGAGCTCAGCCAAAAGGATTCATAGCCAAAATTATCCCAAAAAGACCAGGAGCATTGGGAAGCTGAGTTTTATAGACACCTCAGACTGGACCGTGTGGCACCATGGAGTAGGGATGAGGTGGCAGGAGGACAGGGAATATGTGGCATCCCCCATGGCCACCCACCCACCCATGTCTCCCCATCCCCAGCATTTCACATGAATTATAATCCATGCTCCTGGATCCTAATCTTTTGTTGTTCTAATATTTTTCTGCCTGGGAGAGGAGCAGGAATAAATTCCTTGGATGGAGACCATCCAGCTCCAGGGCTGGATGGGTGATCTCTCAGCTCTGTGCTGGAGCATCCCAAGTTCTCCACCCAGATTCCTGGTGGCTTCAAGCTCTAACTGGAAGACCCTAAAATTCCCAACATGCCTTTTCTGCGAGCCACCACACCCTGGCCCCACTCAGGGACACGCTCTCGTGCGACAGGCATGGAAAACTCCAGCAGCTCCAAAGGGCTGGAGCCACTCAGAGCGAACAGGGAGGATGTGCCGAGGACAAACAGCGCCGGCCATGCTGGGAGCGTCCCTTGGAGCCGCTGGCAAATGCGGCGCCGAGCGGCTCTGCCACACGACGGATGCTCCCTCCGTAATTAAAACATCCTGAGGATATTCAATCACCACGAGGATAATTATTCCTATTCAGTGGGGGAGGCATGGCTGAGGTTCTATTGCATTCCCCGCTTCCCACTGCCCCCACGGGTGGGCTTCCCTGCGGATCCACAGCCCGCGGAACCGCTGCTCTGCTCCTCCACGGGCCAGCGAGCCTGTCCATCATTTATTCACTCATGGAATAACACACGGGAGGATGAGCACCGCCCGGGAGCCAATCTCCGCCGCTCCCCTTCCCGTGCTCCCCGCGGGGGCCTCTCCCGGGATGCGCACCGGGAGCCGCCCGGGGCAGCTCTACGGATCCCGCCGGGCTGCCGGACCGGTTCTGCCCCGCGCTGTGTTTGCTCAGAGAAAGCAAACACGGCCCTGCTTCCGCAGCGCCGGGAGCGGCGGAGCGGGAATAGGGAGCGATGGGAACAATGGGAGCAGCAGCCGGGTGCTGCTGCCGGCTCATTAACATCTTTATTAGCTGTGACAAGCGCCGGGTCACCGCCCGCTCATGTCCGACTTGAGGAATAGCTCGCTTCCTAACCCCCTGTAATTGCTCCCGTTAGGCTCCGAAAATTTCCTCGTTTTCCGTGGAATTACCCCCGGCTTGGCCTCGGCCCGGAGATTAATTTGGATAAACAGCTCCAGCGAGGGGTAATAAATATAAAGGGAAAGGCTCTCTCCCCGTTGGGTGGGGAGGGAGAAGAGAAAATATCCATTGTCTCCCCCAAAACAGAGGGAAAATGAGGAGAAAGGAGCGGGATGACTCCTTCTGAAGCAGCCAGGCAGTAGAATGTGCCTTTTCCAGAGAATCCTGAGCGGGCAACTGGGAGACATCCTGGAGACACAGGAGTACCTTCCTGCCCAGTAGGGACACGCTGGGTTGGGATTTGGTGGGCCCAGGGTTTTATACATCCCGGGCTTTAGGGTGGTAGCGACTTCGGATTGAGTCCTGGGATTTAATCCCCAGGGATTTGGGAATGCAGGCAAATCCAGATGCCCAAGGATTTGGGTGTGCCTAGAGTTTGGAATGCAGCGGTTTGGGCAACCAGGGATTGGGGGCACCCAGGAATTTGGAATGGCAGCGACTCAGGTTACCTAAGGGTTCAGGGCACTCTGGACTCACAGGGCCCTGTTTCGGGCCAGCTTTTTCCTTCCCCACTGGCCTGGGAGGCAGGAGGATTCTTGCGGGCAGGTGCCAGGGCGCGGCTCAGGGAGGCTCACGCGTGGCCCTCGCCGAGGCGCCGGGCCCATGACTCAGCAGCGCTCTCCACCCACCTGGCCCCGCTGGAAGCGACGGCGGGAGCGGCTGAGTGGGAGCGGGAGGTTACGGAGCTGCCGGGCTGTCTGTGCGTGCGGGGATGGGGATTTCAGAGCTCGCTGGAGTGTGTGGGAAGCGAGCGGAGAGTAGCGGAGTGAAAGCCAGGGCTGCTGCCAAGGGCTCCATGAGAAGGTTCCCACGAAAGGGGCACAAATCATTCCAAAAGCAAAATAAAGCTCCGTGGCCGCGGGAGGATGCTCTGCCAGCCCCGGAGCACAGAGGTGCCCTTTTCCCAGCCCATCCGGAGTGCCAGAAAGGCTGGCAGCAGGCTGGCACCGCTCCCCCTCACTGGAAGAGTTTTGCCAGGGTGTATGTGCTGGAGTTTGCCTGGCACGCGGCTCCCAGCCGGCTTTCCAAAGTGGGACGTGGCTGGCCCAGCGCCGAGGTGCTGGGAGAAGCCTCCATGCTCAGAGGAGGGCCATTGTGATGGAGTCCCAGGTGTGAGTCAGGCACACGAGACCAGATCCCTCATCCCCTACCCCTTATTCCCAGGCCAGGCAATTCCATGGCACTGGGGAGTCACCACTAACCCTGGTTCAGCCCCATCCCTCAATCCAGTGCCTGCCAGTTCAGGGTTTTTATAAGGAGATAGTTCCTGCTTCATTCCGTGCTCTAAACCCAGCCTAGGAGCAAGGATAGTCCCATATTAGTCCCCCAAAGAGCTTCCAAACCATGGCTGTGGTGGTTTCCTGCCTTTTCCCGGCCCAGTACAACTCCAGCGAGACTCCAACTGATTCCTGACGATTTGGGCTAGAAGGGACCTTTAAAGGTCACCTGGTCTGAGTTTCATCCTACAAGGCTGGGCTGGGCTTTGCCTCTGGGGGTTCCCAGTAGTCCTGGGCCAGTGTCCCAGCCCCATTTCCCCATCCTGGAATGGGTCTTTGACCCCATCACCCCATCCTGGGATGGATCTCTGATCCCTTCACCCCAGCAGAGAGCGGGAGGCAGCATGGTTCCCAGTTCCAGGAGAAAACCCCCAGTCTCCATCATTTTCCCCCTACTGTGGCCTCCATCTGTGGGCACATCCTGCATCACCGGGTTCTCTTCCTTGGTCCCGCTCCCTCGCACCTCGGGGACCCCCAGGTCAGTATTCCTGGAAGCCGATCGGAGCGGCAGGAATTCGCCGGGA
>VRYO01001269.1:39188070-39249077 GCA_009812075.1 Sialia sialis
AGAGGGGATTTAGGGGGTAGAAGGGATATAGGGGGCACAGGTATTTGGAGGGAAGAGGGGATTAAGGGGGACACAGGGACTGGGGTGAGGAAATGGGATTTGGGATACACGGGGATTTGGGGGGACGCCCCCAGCGTGTCCCCAAGGCCTGGCTGACCCCCTGCCCCCCTTCCCAGAGCACCTTCCGTGTCCTGGCTCTGCCCGGTCCCAGCCCGGGCTCCCGCTTTTCCCGCCTCTGGAAATATGTCCGAGGGAGTGGATCTGATTGACATCTACGCCGACGAGGAGTTCACCCAGGTGAGGGGTGGGGTGGGGGTGCAGATCCCTCCCCGTTCTTTTTTGGGAAGAGATCCCAGTGTCCTGCAGCTCATCCTGGTAGAAGATGCAACTGGTGTGGCTGGGAAAAGAGAAGGATCATTCCTGATCATTCCCAAATCTCAGTGGCTGCCACCTCAAGCTGTGATTAAAGGGTTTCCCTGTGGGTTGTGACACGTGGCTGATCATGGAAAGTTTGGGATTTAAGGGCTTAGCTGTGTCCTGGTTGGAAAAATGAGAAAACGCAGCTGGAAGAGGCACTTCCAGGGAATTACAGAGTGAGGGGATACCAGGAGCCAAATCCATGGGATCACCCAGGCTGGGAACTATGTGGGAACTCACTGTTCCTGTGCTGCTTGTCCCATCCCAGGAATATATGGGAGGAAATGATGAAGGGAGTGTTGGAGAAGCAGATTTTAGGGAGTGCATGGATATGGGAAAGCAAGTGTGAAGCCAGATGTTGGAAAATTAAAAACTGCCATGGAAAGCCTATAGAGGGAAGCTGGCAAGAGGAAAAGTCATGGAAACTGGAAGCGAAGCACCCAGAGGAAGGAATCACCATGGAGAAAGGAATTCCTATGAGCTCCTGGAGTGATCAACAGAAGCTTCTTCTGGCTATTGGGTGAGAATATCCCACGGGATTTCCTGAGAAGACCAAGTGGATGGAGGACTCTCAAAGCTGGAATGATGATCCAGGCCAATGACTCCCTGAGATGTGTGGCCAGAGGAAACCTAGAATTAATCCATGGCAGGATCAAAGCAGTGGGGAGGTGCTGTGGTGTCCCTGTGGCACTCCAGGGATGCCAGTGTAATTCCCAATCCCACGTTCCCACGTGGTGATTCCCACTAACAGTACCCAGCTTCATCCCTGTGCACCTCAACTCAGCATGCATGGATTGGGAGCAGGAGAATCCCTAAAATTTCCCAAGATGAAGCATCTCCTGTGTAGCAGAACTGAGGGATTCCAAGGGATTCCTCCTCTAGCCCCTCCTTCCTATTTTTGGTCTTGACTTTCTGAAACTTCCAGGCGGGAATCTTCCAGCCTTGGGCTGTGTCCAAAGGCTCCTGGTGGAGGTGGGAGTGTGGGAGTTGGATTAACCAAACACTCGAGCTTTTTTGGAAAATGAACACAAAACTACAGTTCCCTTTTCAAATCCTTCTTTTATCAGCTCCAGGGGAAGAGCTGAATGCAAAAGTTCAGAGAGAGGGAAGATGGTTGGATTTTTGGATTCCTGGATTTCCACGATCCTTGGAAAGCTGTGTGCTGAGCATCCTTCTCTGTCCAGCTCCCAGTGGGATTTTTGCAATTCCCCTCAGACTGTCTCCAGCAGAAAACATTGTCCAAAGTGCCTGGAATTGAAAATTTGGGAGCAGAATCTCGGTTTTTTTATGGCACACCAGCTCCTGTGGGATGGATCCTCCCGGAGTAATTTTGTGGGATGAAACACTCGGCACAATCTGGACGAGGAACTGGGATCCACAATAAACACAGCACTGCTGGACACTCCAAATTAAATATAGCCCAGGAAAGAGTGGGAATTGGGAGGCAGATCTAGGACACGCTGGAATTTCCAGCTCTGGAGCTTCCTGAGCTTCCTCTGCCAAGGGGACAGATCCAACCTTTAGGAGCTCCTACCCTAAAAAGGTCTTTTTTCGCAAAAATGAGCAAGCCTGGGGTGCTGGGCATGGTTTGAGGGGGCTGTGCAATTCCCAAGTTGGATTTTTGGGAAGCATGTGTTGCCAAGAGCAAAAGGCTTATCCCTGGAGGGCATTTGGTTTTCCACCACTGAATTCTTATTCTCCATATTGGGAATTTCTTCCTGGTGGCAGCAACAGAGTCTTCTCCTGTTATTTGGGATCCAACTGGGCTGGTCCTTGGCATGTGCTGGAGCTCAGTGGAGGTTTAGATGAGAAATTGGGAAGAATTCCTTCCCTGTGAGCATGGTGAGGCCCTGGGATGGATTTCCCAGGGAAACTGTGGCTGCTCTATCCCTGGAAGCGTTCCAGGCCAAGTTGGACAGGGCTTGGAGCAACGTGGGATAGCAGAAGGTGTCCCATGGCAGGGGGTGGGATGGGATGATTCTTATGGTCTTTATTCCAACCCCAACCATTCCATGATTCCATGAAATCAGAGCCCATCATCCTGTTTTTTGGGATTGCCCAGGCAAGTGGTGACTGCAATTCCCAACTGTGCACAGACCCAAACCAAGCAATTTGGGCCTTAAACCTTTGGACTCTGCTTGGAAATTCTGCTTGGGAATTGGGACAGCAGGTTTGGAAACAGCAAAGAAGACTTCCCAACCCCTTCCCAAGCCAGGATCTCATGACATTTTCCCGGCAGGACCCGGAGTTCAGTAATGCTGACCAGATGGATCTCTACGACGACGTGTTAGCAGCCAGCTCCCAGCCCCAGGAAAAGCGTTCCAGCAGCTCGGAAGCGCCTCCGGAGATCCGTCAGGAGCCGTCTCCCAAGCCCAACAGCAAACCCCCAGCCATCCTGTACACCTACAGCGGGCTCCGGAACAAGAGGGCCGCTGTCTACGTCGGGAGCTTCTCCTGGGTGAGTTCATCTTCCTGGGAAATTCAGGATTCCTGGGGAACCTCTGAGGGGCTGCTGGGCTCTCTAGGGGAGTGGCAGGAATTTTGAGGAGCCTGCTCCTCCTCAATCCTGAACTGGATTGTGAGCTGGGGTGGGTTTTGTGATCCTCAGGGCAAAGGGGTTTGTATCCCTGAGGAGCTTCTGGGCTGGGATATCTGCTGATGTCCTTTGGAAGCTGTGACTTCGGGGTGCTGCTCCTGAGTTGCCTTCTGTTCATGGATGTAGGGACAGTTTCGGAAAGGCTCTGTCTCGTCCAGAGAACTTGTCTCTGTTATCTATTCCCAAGGCTTGTTCCAGATGATTTTAATTTCCTTGAGAGCGTCTCAGGGTGACATTCCTCAGGTGGGTGGGAGACACTGGGCACACACATGGACACCAGCCTCTTCCCTGTGCCCTCAGTGGACGACTGACCAGCAGCTGATCCAGACCATCCGCTCTGTCGGAGTCTACGATGTGGTGGAGCTGAAATTCGCGGAGAACCGAGCCAATGGCCAATCCAAGGGGTGAGAGCCAATGGAATTTTGAGTGGGAATGGCGGGAGCCAGGCCCTCCCTGCCACATTCATTGTTTCGTGGAGGGTGAGGGAGCAGCCGGCGCTTTTCCTGCCTGGCACAGGGGATTTGTGGAGCGTCCCAAAGAGCATGGAAAACTGAGGAGGGGGTGTGGAACAGTGGGATGGGATCAGGAGGGTCCAGGGTGGTCTCTGCAGAGGGTTCAGGGCTCAACCTCCCTCTCTCCCGCACAGGTACGCAGAGGTGGTGGTCGCCTCCGAGAACTCGGTCCATAAACTCCTGGAGCTGCTTCCTGGAAAGATCCTGAATGGAGACAAGGTGGAGGTGAGGCTGGCGACCCGGCAGAACCTGTCACAGTTCGAGGCTCAGGCTCGCAAACGTGAGTGCGGCGCCCGTGTGACGCGGGCGGGGGGTTCCACCTCACACACATCCCAAATCCACCCCGGATCAGCTGCCAGGCCCAGCCCAGTGAGCCCTCGGGATGGGGGGACACCCTGCCAGGAGTGTCTGGGGGTTGTTTTTCCCATTCCTGAGCCGGATTAGCTCCTGACCCGAGTCTTTATGATCCCCTTTTAGGTGCTCCCACACTGCGAAGATCCCTCGTAGCCTCCTTCTCCTCCTCTCCAAACTGAATGGGCTTAAGCTCTTCAGGCTCTCAGCATAGCTAAGACCCTCCATATCTATTAGTAGCTCCTCTCTGGATCTGCTCCAGAATTTTTCCATCCCTGCGGAGGTAAGGTGCCCAACACTGGAGGAATATTCCAGCTGGGGCCTGGCCGTGGGCGTCCCTCAATGGTGATAGGTGGTCCTGGCCTCACTCCGCAGCGATGCGACGGGATCCGCAGGGATTGTCCTGGCAGGAGTGTGTCCGAGGAGGTCTTGGCCAGCTCTGGTCATTGTAGATCCCTTGGCATGTTTTGTGCAAGGAAAACTCCCCCTTCCCAGCAGAGTTGCTTCGCTCCCTTCCTTCAGCTCCGGTGCCCGAGGGGATCGGCTGCTTGGTGCTTAGGCTGTGTCCAGACTTGCCCTGCAGTTTTGGTGGAGCAGGAAGTGTTCCCTGGGCTGAGTTCTGGCTGCCCCCAGGGCACAGCAGAGCTCCCATGCACCCTTTGGCACTGCTGGGAGCCGTGGCTCCTGTTCACACCCCTTCTGTCTCATCCTCAAAGCCTCTTTGGATAGACTAAGGCTTCTCATCCCTCTTGGAATGCTGAGTTTTCCATCCTTTGGCAGCAGCTCTGTTGCTGTCAGCACTTAGGTTCTGTCCCCTTGTGTTCCTCCACGCTTGGGCCTCTCCAAATCCATGTGTGGATCTCAGGTTCTCCGGGTCTTTGGATGCTTTTGGGGATCTCTCACCATTCCTTGTGGCTTTTGGCTCCTGTCCCTGTGACCTGCCTGTCCCCAGGGCACCATGCAGGGTCTTGCTGGAAAGCTGGGCCCCTCTTGGAAAAACACATGGAAGCAGAGGCTATGTGTGGCCGGCTGGATCTCTCTCTGGGCACCTCCAGCCCTCCAGGGGTGGGAGGAAGAGGAGGAGCAGGTCTCGAAGACCTGGACACCCTCCAGCTGCACCTCACAGGTCTTTCCCCATGCCACTTCCAGGTGTGCCACCACGGGCCCACTCCCGGGATTCCGTGGATGCGGTGGACGGCCGGGCGACACCTACAGAGAACGCGCTGCCCCCAGCCCGCCTGGAGAAGCCCCCCTCAGTCCTGCCCTTCTTCAGCCGCCCCCCCGCCCTGCCCCTCATGGGGCTGCCCCCTCCTCCCATGCCCCCCCCACCTCCCCTCTCCTCTGCTTTTGGAGTCCCTCCGCCTCCTCCTGGAATTCCCTACCAGCACCTGCTGCCGCCCCCACCCCGGCTGCCCCCGCCCCTGGCCGTGCCCCCCCCGGGGGCTGTGCCCCCTGCCCTGCACCTCAATCCCGCCTTCTTCCCGCCTCCCACCGCCGCCCTGGGACCCCCTCCGGATACCTACGGCAAGGCCATGGCTCCCTACAACCACAGCAGGTGAGCCGGGCGGGAATGGGGGCGGGATGCTGGGGGAGAATCCTGCTGACTCCCCGTTCCCGCTGTGCCAACAGCCGGGAGCTGGGCCCGCCAATCCCAGCCGTGAGTGAAGGCGAGTTTGAGGAGATCATGAACCGCAACCGCGCCATCTCCAGCAGCGCCATTTCCAAGGCGGTGTCCGGCGCCAGCGCAGGTACTTCCCGTGTCCCTTGTGTCCCCCATCCCGGCATGGATTCCTGCTCCTGACCCCCAGCTCCATTCCCCCAGGGGATTACAGCAACGCCATCGAGACGTTGCTCACGGCCATCGCTGTCATCAAGCAGTCGCGTGTGGCCAGTGACGAGCGGTGCCGCGTCCTCCTCTCTTCCCTCAAGGATTGCCTGCATGGAATTGAGGCCAAATCCTACAGCAGCAGCTCCAGCAGCAGCTCCAGGTATCCCTCTGGATCCAGAGAACAGGATCCTCCCAGCAGGTGAGTGACTAGTAGTTCACTCTTTGGGTTTTGTCTCCTCTTTTTCTAAAGGAAAAGACACCGATCTCGGGAGCGCTCTCCCAGCCGGTCCCGCGAGAGCAGCCGGCGGCACCGGGATCTGCTCCACAGCGATGATCGGCACGAAGATTATTTCCAGGAGCGGAGCCGGGAGCACGAGCGGCATCGGGACAGGGACAGAGACAGGGACCGGCACCACTGAGACAGGTGGGAGGCTCAGGAATCCCCTGGAAGCATGAGGGATGAGGGAAGGGTGCTCCGACCATTCCTCTCCTCTCTCCCGGCAGGAATTTGGCAGGAAGTGGTTTTTAATGGACTCGTATCTCCTCACCTCGACCAGGATGCCGTGCCCGAGGTCGCTCTGCCCCATCCCGGTCCCTTCCCCGCCACCGCCAGCCCCCTGTGGGTGGGACCCCTGCCCGCACCTCGTGGCCTTGGGGATGCCCCCCACCACTGCTGCTGCTTCCCTGGGCCATCCTGCTCCGCTCCGTGGATACTCAGACCCAAAGAGAAATGGTGCTTTTATTCCATAGAGGGAGGTTTGTGAGCCCTTCCCAGTTCGGGGGGGAACGGAGGGAGTAAAGCCCTCCCTGTGCAGCTTGGGGGCTTGGAGATGGACAGCTCCCGATCCCGGGATCAGGAGCCATGTGTCATCCTCTGGATTGCCTGGGGACAACACTCCTGTCCCCATCACCCTGGCGGGACACTGTGCCACGCTCCTCCTTGGCCCCTTCACCCTCCAGGAGCTGGGAAAAAGGGGCAGGAGCTGGGCTAGAGGGTCGTCCTCTGTATCCCAACATTCCCCACAGCAGCATTCCCACCCAAATGGCAGGTCCGGCCTCTCCCGCAGAGCCTTCCTTGTTTTAGAGGAAGCGGAAGAGGCAGGGCAGGCTGGGACCCCCTTGTGTCCCCTCGGGATCCCAAGAAGGAAAGGGAGAGCCCAGGAGGGTCGGGATGAGCTGGGACACACTGGGTGACTTCCAGGGCTGGAATCACCCCCGGGTGGGAACACCCACGCCCTGGAAGTCTTTTTAAGTTGAAATAACACAAATTCAGGAAAAACCACCCCAATTTTCCCAAGCTCCACGAGGTAGGAGCACTCAGCAGGAGAGCTCCGGGATTTTTTTACTTACCGCCACAGATTTTTAGTTTCTTTCCAAATAGTGGAGGGGGGGAAAGATTCCCCCCAAATTGCAGAGCAAATCCCTGGAAGCCCCGGCGAGGCGCTGCCCCTCCTGCTCGCAGTGATTAGATTTGTCTTTGGATAGGTTGGAATTGTGTAATAAACTCGGATGACGTTGTTAATCTTTTATACAGCGCTCCTGTTGCTTTCCTATGGTGGGATTTGGGATAATGAGGGAATGGGAGGGATTTGGGGAGGTCTCTGCACCCGTTGTCCCTCACCCTCTTTCCTCCTCCAATGGGCTCCTGTGCTTCCCAAACCAGCTCTGAGGTGCTGGAAGCATCTGAGCATTCCCAGGGAGACCCACATTCCTGGGCACCAGGTAAAAATAAATATTTATTGGAAAATAGTGAATTATTCTGGAAGGTCATAGGAAAAAAAAAAGGATTCTTCATACCTTGAGCTGGCTCAAGCTCTGAGGAGTCCAAGTGAAGTGGAGAGTGGGAAAGGTGGGAGGGATGTGACCAAGGGGGGAGTGAGTGAAGTGGGAAGTGGGAAAAGGGAGGGATGAATCCGTGTAGCAGCATGTCCATAGTGCAGTGGGAAGCAGGAAAAATGGGAGGGATGTGTCCACATAGAAGTGACAAAGGTGGGATGAATGTGTCCAGGTGGCAGCAGATGAAATGGCCAGTGGGAAAGGTAGGATCCTCCCCCTTCCCAGGGCTGGGAAGTGGAGCTGGCACGGGTGGTGCTTCCCTGTGTCCCTGTGCCGTGTCCTCAGTAGGGATCCGCACTGTGGAAAAGGACAGAGACAGGGATGTGTGGGTGCCAAACCAACCTGGCAGCTCCTGTACTGGGTCCCCTAGTTCCTGGGATATGGCACCTGGAGAAGGAGAGCAGAGCCAGGAAGCCCAGGAACAGCTCCAGGCCGTAGAAGAGGAGCAGGATGGCGCTCAGGAACGCTTCCAGGCGCAGGGAATATGTCTGGATCAGCAGGTAGTACACGGCCAGCACAGCTGCTGGCACTGTAAGTGCCAGGCTGAGGGACAGTGGCACCTTCCGCTGGCACAGGTTCCCCTTGGAGCCTGTGGAACACAAAGGTGGGATCAGATCATGGAAATCACGGAGGGTTTTGGCTGGGGAGGAAAACTAAATGTCCTGTTCCCGTGGGTGGGGACGCCTTCCACTAGCCCGGTTGCTCCATGCCCCGTCCAACCTGAACATCCAGGGATGGTCTTTGGGGTGCCTCAGGATGCTGCACGCCCTGTGGAGCCTCTAGAATTCGGGGGGACTCACCGAAGAAGATGCGTGTGGCCTCAATGCCGAGGTAGAGGAGGAGCAGCACCACATCCAGCACCAAGTTGGAGACGGGATAGGGCAGGAGCAGCCCTGCAGGAAAAGCACCGCCCTCAGCACATTCCTGCCCATCCCGGCGGGATCGGGAAGAATTCTGGAACGAAGGACTCACCTTTGTACACGAACACGAACGCTTCCAGGAGAAAATATGTGGCGCAGTACCAGCCGTTGAGAAAGAGCAGGACCTGCAGCGGAGCCGATGAGCGATGGCGGCCTGAGGGAACACGGGGCGGCCATGAGGGGGAGGCACGGGACAGGCATGGCAGCGCGGCCGCCGGAGCCCTGCAGAGCTTTGGTCGACCTCGAGCCCCGTCCCCAGCGCCGTTCTCAGTCCGAGTTCCTCCCGGTACCCCGCGTACCCTCGGGCATCCCCTGTTTCCCCCCAGGTCCCGCTCCCACCCCTGGGCGCCATCTTCCATCTCCATGGGAACCGCCGCCGCCGCGCTCGCCCGCACGGGGGCGCTAAGGGCAAGGGCCGCTCTACCTCCCGCCCTCTCGGTGGTTTGGCGGCGCGCGCGCCACCGCTCTACCCACACTTCTCTATGATTGGAGAACCGATCGCTGAGGCGCGTGTTCGAGACTCCCTCTCTCCTCCACACCACGCCCCCTCGTATCCATTGGGAGAGGAATCCCACGCTGGAACACGGGACGAACATCCCCGTTTTGCGGCTGCAAGTGCAGCGCTGAGCTGGGTTACAGTGTAAGGCCGTTGGGAGTGACACCGGGTGGGCACAAACACCCAGCAGCCTCTGGAAAACACATCTGATTTATTCTTTTATGGTTTCCAAAAACATTCCAGTCCCAACCAATGTGGCCCTGAAATGCAGGGATGCTCTAAAAGCCTCCTGCTGACTTCCAAAATCCCAAGAGAAAGGATCAGCTGGAACCAAGCCAGACTGAGCCTGTGGAGTGCAAGGAGACTCCAGGGGACTCCAGAGATCCATCAGCCACGGAAGTGGGCAAATTCCTTGCGGAGCCAGAGTGAATCCTGGTAGAAGAGAGGGTCTCCCAGGTGCACAGCTGTCCGCTTGTAGAAGTAACAGTAGAGCACTGCCGCTGCAGGGAATTTTGGGATGAGAGAGGGCTCCCTGCACCCCCAAAGGATGCAGGATCCCACCCCGATCCTGGGAGTCCTTACCCAGCCTCTGGAAAACGAACAGGGTCTGGAGGCCTTCAGTCCAGATGAAACGGCCAGAGTCACGCCAGCGCAGGTTCTGGGGGGGTTGGAAAACTGGGAGTAACCCCTGGAGCAATTTTTTTGATCCCTCCTAGACTCCTCATCCCATTCTGAGGTTCTGAGCCAGATGGAGGGACATCAAGCCAGGAGTAATACCTGGAGAAGTTTGGGAAGCCCCCTACCCCAAATGTTAAGCAGCTCAAGGGATTTAGGCATTGAGCCCGGACCTATTCCGGCTTCAGACTGCAGATCCCTGCAAATCCCTGTAAATCCCCTTCCTGGACAGCGTGGGCAGCACTGAAGCAGCTGCTGTGGCTCCTGACCCCACAAAACATTCCCTGTGCTCTGGGGCAAGCAGGATGGAGGGAACTTGAGGAGGTATCCAAGGCACGGGAACTGCTCCATGGGGAAGGAGCTAGGAAGGAGTTTATTTGGGAAAGAAAAGGGGAAGGTGCTGCCAGGACATTTCCAGGAGCCTGGACAGCCCTCAGAGCTGTGGGAAGGAAGAGGCCTGCCCCCAGGTATAGGGATTAATCCCAGAAAAAACAGGAGCTGCTAGCACAGGCTTTCCACAGGGAAAGAAGATTTTCTGATGGGTCACGGCCCTTAGGGAATGAGCTGGGATGGGGCTGGGATTGAGCAGGACACTTCCAGCCTGATGCCAACCACAGGGTCATGGAATGGGACATTTTCCATGGGACACCTTCCAGGAGGAGACCATGAGAAAGGCCTGTGGGAAGCTGGGAGTCATGGAAAAATCCCTTGGGAGAAACCAGCTGTGCCCACGCCATCCTACCATAATCCAGACATGGAAGGAGATGCTGAGTGCCAGGTAGGCTGCAGAGAGCAGGATGGTCCCCTTGAATTTATGGAAGAGGAGGTTGACCAATCCTGCCTGGAAAACGTAGGTGTTGAAGAACATGAGGAAGACAATGATGACATTGAAGACGATGGCGATATCCTGGATGCTGCAGGGAAAACAGAGGGATTGTGGGATCCTGGATCTCCTGGATCTGCTGCCCCACCTTCTCCATACTCACATGAAGAGGACAAGCTGCACAGCTGGAGCTGTGCGGAGCAGCTCCGAGAAGGAATTCACAAAGAGGTCGTAGGAAAGCAGCAGGAACTGCAGGAACAGCACCAGGCTGTAGTTGCTGGGCTGGAGCATCTTCCTTCCTGGGGCTTGGAGCCCTCAGCCCCAGCATTCCCAATGGATCATGGTGCTGGGGGCACTCAGTGGGGCCGCTCCCGACATTCCAGATCTGGAGGGGAAGCACAGGGATTGGGATGAACCCTAGAAACCAGGAAAATCCAATAAGCTGTGTCCTCTATCTCCTCCCTAGATTGGTGTCTTTCTTCCGCCTGAAATCCACCCCAATCCCCACGTAAGAAAACCCAGGGATGAGAGAGACATGCAGGCTCAAGAAGCAGGTTATTCCTGGCTGCTCCCAGCTCTATGGGCAGTTCTGAGCAGGTTGGGGCATGTCCCACTCTGGGCACAGGGAAAGGAGTGAGGAGACGGACAGGAATTTTTGGGCACGGGAGCAGGTACAGTCCTCGTGGGACACGTATGCCACGGGAACAGCCCCCTCCAGGATCATCCCTGCTGGAGATGGAAGGAGGGGACAGGGATCCCCCATGTCCTGGCAGGAAAAGGGCTGTGCTGGGAGCTGAATTCCCTGAAAGAAAGACACGGTGATAGACGGGGAAAAGGGGTGGGAGCGAGAAACGGGTGGATATGAGGGGTGAAAGGGCTAGAAATGGCGGGGGGAGAATCAGTTGATTTGGGGATTGAGGATCAGTCTCTGCCCCTCCAAAGTCCGCGTCACTCCGCCCCTTCTCACAGCCACCACCGGGCAGCCCCCGGGGCCCCCTCTCGCCGCCCTCTCCCCCTGTCGCTGTCCCCTCCCTGCTCCCGCGGTCTCCCCCTCGATACGCCCAAATCCCCCTGGCTGCCGGTGGTCCCAGACCCGGGGCTCCCGGTGGGTTCCCCGTCGTGTCCCCGCCCCGGGCGCTCACCCGCCGCCGCCATCTTGGTCCCCATGGAAACGGCCGCCGGAGCCGGACGTGAAGGCGGAAGTGAAGGCTGGAGGACCCGCGGGGGCTGCTCTGGCCGCCGCTCTCCTCGTTGGTGGCACATTGAAGTGGGCAGGAAAACCATAGAGATGAGCAGGCAGAGCGGCGCTCGCCAAGATGGCGGCGCCCAGTGACGAAGAGGGGGCGGTGGGACCCAGGTACAGCCCCTCGGTTGAGAGCGCCGGGGGGCGGCTCCGGGGTTGGGAAGGGCCGAGGGACCTCGTGGTTTTGGGTGGTGTCAGGGCCGGGCGTTGTGTATCTAGGTTCAGCGGAGCTTCAGGTGTCGGGGGGCTGTGCAGCCGCGTGTTCCCAGATTTCGGGGAACCATGGCACCCAGTATCCCAGATCTGGGAGATCCGGGAGTCTTTGTGTCCCAGATTTTAAGGAACTATAGGGCCGCGTGTCTCCACCCCTTTCCTGTCTCTATGTCCCGTGAAGCAGCTGATTTGAGGGTGTCGGGACATCCCCCGTCCCCAGAGGGGGACAGAAATACCCATTTCTGGGGGCGCATGCAAATCACATGCAAATGAGAGCGGTCGAGTTCTTGCCAGGGGGACCATGAAGGTGACACTGAGAGCCCCTTGCTGCCATTCCCTGGGGTGCCTTGGCTAGGAATTCGGCTCTGCATGTCCTGTTCCATCCTTGGCCTCCTTCCTGCTCCAGGGCACAGCTGGACTCTGGTCATCCCCTCAGGGTTCCCAGTTCCCCTTTCAGTGGTTCCTACTGGAGATGTCAGAGAGCCCAAAAGGCACCTCAATCATCCCCAGGTGCCACCATTCTGGATTCATCCCTGCCACCATTCCCAGACTGGGAAGCAGCTGGGCCACTATCTGTCCCTGGGAAGCAGCTCCATCCCTGTCACCTTTCCCAGGCTGGGAAACAGCTGGCCCTCCACATTCTATTGGGGCTCCCAGTTCCCCTTTCCGTGGCTCCTCCCCGGGACCGCATCCGGAGCCTGAGCTGGCTCCTCACTCACCCACAGGTGCCACCACCGTTCCACAGCCATGCTGGATGTGCCTTTCCTGCCATTCTGTGCCTTCCTGGGAACACTGGGATTGCTCTGTGTGGCCATGGTGGGCACCTGGTGCCAGCACTGGCGCGGGGGCTTTTCCCTGGACGGCAGCTCCCGGACATTCAATTGGCACCCGGTGCTGATGGTGATGGGATTGGTGGTGCTCTACGGCGCAGGTGAGCACAGGGAGCGCGGGGATCCTGGCATGGCTCCTTCCTGACTTTTTTCCCCTCTCACAGCTGCCTTGGTTTACCGCATTCCCAACACCTGGAGCGGTCCCAAGCTTCCCTGGAAGGTGCTGCATGGCAGCTTGGCTTTGGGAGCGTTTGTCCTGACCGTGCTGGGGCTGGCAGCCGTGTTCTACTTCCATAATTCCCAAGGGACGCCCAACATGTACTCGCTGCACAGCTGGATGGGGCTGGGAACAGTCCTGCTCTTCTCCTGCCAGGTGGGAACCCCTCCTGGATCCCCCAATCCCTCCAGCATCCCAAGTTTTCTGCCCTCACCTTCTCTTCCCACAGTGGGCGGCAGGTTTTGGAGCGTTCCTGCTTCCCTGGGCTCCTACCTGGCTCCGGGCACTCTACAAGCCCATCCACGTTTTCTTTGGCTCCACCATCCTCATGTTGTCCGTGGCTTCCTGTGTGTCGGGGATCAACGAGAAGCTTTTCTTCAGCCTGTGAGAGTTGGGGTTGGGGTGGGGTTGTGGGGTGGGAATCTTGGGAAGATCCCTCACAGGGAGAGGGATGGCTCGGGATGGAAATTTGGGCTGGATTTGGGAGTGACCAGCGCAGAGCAAAGGGGACTGCGCACTTCTTCAGGTATGTGGCTCTCTGCACGCTTCCATCCAAGATTTGGAGTGGGCAGGGTAGTTTCAGGAACATACAGATCATTTCCAGCCTCTCTTTCCCACTTCAGGAATAATGGGACCACGCAGTACAAGCTCCTGCCGGCAGAGGCCGTGTTTGCCAACACCCTGGGGCTCCTCATCCTCATTTTTGGAGTGCTGGTGGTGGCTGCCTTGGCCAGGCCCAGCTGGAAGCGCCCGGATTCTGACTCCCCGGACTCCCGCCAGGTATGTGCTTGGTGGATTTGGGAAGCCCAATTGGGAAGATGTCCCCCAGCACAGTCCCGAGGACGGGGAAGGACTGAGACATCCCGGCTCATCCCTGTCTCCCACAGCCCCTGCTCTCTGCCGAGCGCTGATCCCAGGGGTCTCCCAGCACTCCCAAGCTGCATCCTTGTGCCTGCACGTGACAGCTCCTGCCTGGATCCCGGGCCATGCCAAACCCCAGCGCTTCTTGGTGCCATCCCTCAACGTCACAGCTGGAACTGCTGGAGCCTCGCTGGGACAAAGAGGAGCATCCATATCACTCCCACTCCAGAGGATCCACCACAGGGTGGAGCCACTCAGGGACCTCGTGGACATGGAATAAAACTTCGGCTTCTGCAGGGCTCCAGCACTCAAATCCCTGGGGACAAGGGAGGGCCCGGGAGCTGGGGTGAGAGAGGTGGGAGCTTGGGCTTAGCCAGGCCAAGCCAAGCTGTCCCTTCCAAGGGCTTGTCCTCACTAGTTCCTGGGAGACACGGGACACCTCCCTGTGGTCACCCCATGGGATTTGGGATCATGCTTTTCCCCATCCCTACTTCTCCTTTGTCCCTTTCCCAGAATGGCCCCCAGACCCCGTGCCCAGAGCCATGTGAGCTCTGTGGTTTCCCCTCCACACCCAGGGTTTCCTTCCTCCCCCAGTCACAGGATCCCTGCTCCCATCTCCCTTCCCAGCCTGGAGCCACGGGGGGCACCCCCACACCCCCAAATTCAACTGTCCCACCCCTCCAAACTAGCATGGAGGACACAGGCATTACTGTGGGTCACATCCTAAAGTTTATTGGGAAACACATCCTTGAAGGAACACGAGGGGTTATTGGGATACACCTCCCTGTCACAAGGGAGGACACAAAGGTTTATTGGGATATACATCTCTATCACTACAGGTGAACGCAGATTTTTGGGGATACGCATCCTTGTCATTACTGGGGGGTGCCCAGGGGGTCCCGCAGCCCCTCCAGCACTGCTCCCAGGACTGCTGCCACTGCCACAGCCCCGGGGTCAGGCTGCTCCAGGCGGGATGAGCGGATGTAGCTGGCTCTGCCCGCCCCAGCCTCCATGTGCCTGGTGGCCTCCGCTGCCGCCTCCGCGCTCTGCCAGGGAAAATGGTGTTTTCCAGGATAGCAGCAGGGATTCCCATCCAATTTTCTCACCATCCCAGCTCCCACCTCTCCATACCTGGACAGCTGCTGCCAGCACTTGGAGAGGGTCAGCACCGGGAGTGCGGAGGGAATGTAGAGCCTGTGCAGCTGCAAACAGCGAATCCAGCTAGGAAAAGTGGGAATTAGTCTGGGAGCCAGGGCTGAGGCCAGGTGGGAACTCCCTGGCATCATCCTGGAAGCCTTCCTGGCTCTTGGGTTCTCCCAGCACTCACCATTGTCCGGTCTCCTGGAGCAGCTCCTCCGTACCTGTGTGGGATGCAGGGAAATTCAGGGGGGATTGGGATTCCCAGGGGGAATTGGGATGCCATAGCCCCCAGCACTGACCTCTGCATGGCCTGAATCCCGGCATCCATGGCGTCAGCCCAAGCTGGGGAATCACTGCGGCCTCGCAGGCTCTGGGCAGCCGCCGTCAGGAAGAGCCCATAGAGCTGTGGGAATACTGTCAATCTCGTCCTGGAAGCACGGCCAGGTGTGTTCCCCCATTCCCATTTCCAATCCTATTCCCACTCACCACTCCAGAGGAGCCTCCCATCTGCTCCAGCAGCACATCAGCCAGGCCGGAGAGCAGCTGGGATGGGGCGGCTGGAGGAGGCCGGGAGTGCATCCATGCCTGGATGGCTGTGGGAATGGAAGGTACAATGGGATGGGGGTGGCCCTGGAGTCCCCTGCCCCTCTTGAGGACAAGCAGGCACAGCCCTCAGTTCCATAGGGAAGCAGAGACATTCCAGGATACAATTACAGGAAGGGGCATCCAAGCTTTCCTTAATCCCAAGAAGGGAACTCCCTGCTCCTGGGAGGTGCCACTGGGGTAGAATTCCACACAATTCCCTGGATAATGGCCCCCCACACGCACCTTGGGCCGCCTGGGCGTGTGTGTGGCCACAGTCCCCATCTCCCGCTCCCCGATCCAGCTCGTTGAGCTTATCCTGCATATCCAGGAGGGTGTTGCACACCCGCTGCAGGACCCGCTGCACCCGTGCCGTGCTGGGCCCTGCAGAGAGGAAATGCATCCTTGCAAATTCTTGGGGGAAACTGAGGCACGGGGGGGTGTGACAAGGGACAAGAGCTCTGTACCAGTGCCAGGCTCATCCTGCAGCTTCCTGGGAGCTTCTGTCGGTGCTGGCACCTCCTCCCTCTGGGTGGTTGCTGGTCCAGCGACAAGGTTGGGCCACGCCATGGCCGTGGTCTTGGCATCTGGAAGAGCCGGAGGTGTCTGGTGGCTCAGGATCCCATTGGATCCTCACTGGCACATGCAGCAGCCAGGAATTTCACCCCAGACATCCCACTGACCTAGTGTGTCCCATCACCCAAAACCCCTGTGACCAATCCCAGGCCACATTCCCACCGGGAACTCACCGATCAGCCTCACCAGCTCCTCGTCCACCAGCATGAGGGTGAGGGAGACTCCGGCCATTTCCAGCGCCGTCATGAAGGATCCCACCAAAGCCCGGGCAATGCGGATCCCTCGGTTCTCTGAGGGACCCGGGATGGAGACAGGGGTATTCCAGAGTGACCAGAGACAGGGAGTGGGATCCCAAGCTCCCCTCTGCACTCACCCAGGCAGCGCACAGCAGCTCCAGCCACAATTCCCAGCTCCAGGCAGGACAGCCCACCCAGGTTGTTCACCACAAGCACCACAGAGGATCCTGCAGGATGGGGGGTAGGATGAGATTGGGATCCAGGGGATTTGGAGGAGCACAGAGCATCCTGGGGGGCTCACCAGGGGTCAGGGACAGGTGGGAAGCATTGGATGGATCCATCATGTGCTTCAGCATCGTCTCCACGGCCTTATCCGCTGGCAGCAGCTGGAGGGGACATAAAGCAGGGGAAGAGCAGGGTGGGGAGGTGTGGGAATAAGGGGATCTGGGAACGGGGGAGAAGCAGTAGAATTCCCCTCTCACCTTCATCCTGCGCACTCCAGCCTCGCCGTGGATCCCTGCAGAGACGGGGCTGTGTCACATCCCAGCCCTGGTGACGCGTCCCCAGGGGGACAGGGACATTCAGACCCTTCAGGGACCCGAGGGGGACACCAAGGGGCTGCTCCTCACCCAGCCCCAGCTCCATCTCATCCTCAGCCAGCTGGAATGAGGGCTTGGATCCTGGGATGCTGCAGGGAGACAGGCTGAGACCCAGGGTACCTGTGCAGGTGGGAATATTCTGTTAAAGCTGGGGGGATTTTGGGATTCAGCACCTGGGGTACAAAGGATAGCATTCCAATGGGATAACATAACGCACCCATGACTTTGGCAGCAGCCATGACCTTCTTCTCAATCTCATCCAAGCTCGCTCCTGCCTCGGCCAGAGCTCCTGCCACCTGTCCCGGGCAGAGTGGGTGAGTGACCTCCCAAAATCCCCCAAATCCCCATAAAGGGTCCCAGCAGAACCTTGTGGATGAGGACGGTGCCACAGATCCCACGGCGTCCGGCTTTCCCCGGCGTGGCGAAGGCGCAGTCGTCACCCACCACCACCATCCGCACGTCAGCTCCCTCAGCCCGCGCCCGCTCCAGGGCCATCCCGAAATTCAGCCGGTCCCCCGTGTAGTTCTTCACGATCAGGAGAATCCCAGCTGCAGGATGGATGTAGAGATAACAGAAATGACGCACCATGGGAAGAAGGAACCCCAAAATTCTACCCTGGTGTGTTCCCAACCTGCTCCAGCCTGTTTCACAGCCCGGATGGCCGCCAGGACACTGCCCACAGATGGAGACGCAAACACGGCTCCAGCCACCACTCCGGTCAGCATTCCCTTCCCGACGTAGCCTGCGGAGAGGCAAAAGGGCTCGGCACCGTGTCTGTGGGTGGGGGGCACAGGTGGGACAGAGGGGTCTCACCTGCGTGGGCAGGCTCGTGGCCGGAGCCCCCTCCAGACAGCAGGGCCACACGGCCACGGATGGCCGCCAGGTCATCCCGAAGGACCACACGGTGTCCCTGGAGCAGCCGGAGCCCGGGATTGCAGGCGACCAGCCCGGCCACAGCATCATCGGCACAGCCGGACACTGTTGTCACCAGTTTTTTGGGGACCTGGAGGAAAAATGGGGAGTGGTGGGATGGAAAAAGGAGCTATGGGAGCCCCACAGGAATGACAACCCCGCAGCTCCAGGCTCACCTCCATCGGAGCAGAGCGCAGCACTCAGATCAGAAGATGGAATCTGTGCGGAAAGAGGGCAAGGTCCAGTCTGAAAAGTACAGCGGTCTGGTGAGGTGAGGTGGGAAGGGGGCGGGGTGGGATGGTGTCTGGTGTGATGGTGATGCTATGGGGAGTGTCTGGTGAGAATGGGGCTGGCATTGGAGTTGTCCCCAAACAGGGACACCTCCCCAGGCAGGGAGTAACTTCTGAGATAAGGAGCCAGGATGGGACCACTCCCCGCCCCCATCCAGGCCTCCCTTTCAGGATGAGGCGCCAGAATGGGATAACCTCTAAACAGGGATCCTTTTTGGGATGAGAGAGAGGACTGTGACGGCTCCCCCCGTCAAAGAGGGACCCCCTTTTGAGGTGGGAAATCAGGACGGGACAACTCCCAAACAGGGACCCCTTTTATTTGTGATGGCGGACTCCCACGTCCAGAGATGTCCTCTCAGCGTAGGCCCTGGATGGATGCACACTCCACTCCCCCCTCACAGCGCGGACCGCCCGCCCCCCAGCTTTCGAGCAGCACAGAGCTGCAGGGAGCAGGGAGGGGGCTGCACCCTTCCATGAGGGGCCCACCCTTCTGGATACGGCGTGGGATCATGCGGGGATCAGCGCGGGTCCCGAGGGCTTTGGGGAGATCCCCCTCAGACTTGCGCTATCCGGGCTCCTCCAGCGTCCCCTCTCGTCTGCTCCTCGCGGTCCTCCCATTAGGCTAGAGCGGCTCCTCTCGTCTGCACTTCAAGGTCCTCCTAGCGGGCTAGAGCGGCCCCTCTCGTCTGCTCTTCCCGTATCTTCTCAGCGGGCTAGAGCGGCCCAGTGCACCCACTTCCCGGAAGTGGCGGCGACGGCGGCGGAGAGGCCGCGCTCTCCGTTCCCCGCTGGTTTCCCCCCGCGCCCCCGCCGGGACTTCCCGGTTCCCCCAACATGTCCTATAACTACGTGGTGACGGCGCAGAAGCCGACGGCCGTCAATGGCTGCGTCACCGGTACCGCGGGGCGAGGGGTGACGGGAGCACCCGGCTGGGGGAGGCGTGGGAGGGCGGTTTTGGGCTACCGGGGGTAAGGGGGACACGGGGGGATGGAGGTGCCGGGGGGTGCTAGGGATCCCGGGAGGGTTTTGGGGCGCCGGGAAGGAAATGAGAGTACCGGGAGGGTTTTGGGGTAGGGCGGGGTTTGGGGTTCGCGGGTGGGTTTTTAAGTACGAGAGATTTAGGGGTACCGTGGATTTTGGTTTACCGGAGGGTTTTGGGACACTGGGGAATTTTGGGCTAGAGAAAGCATCAAAGTGCTCCTGAAATCCATAATAAGAATGAGAGACAGTGGGATCTGGGGAAGCTTCGGGAGCCCCAAGAGCCCCATGATTCTTGGATGTTCTGATCCAAGTTCTTGGCTTGGTGGGAAGAGACCTCAGGAGTGAGGATTTCGGAGGAAAGACAGCAGGAAGAGCATTTCAGTGGAGAAACAAGGACTGTAGGCTGAGAGAAGGCAGTTGCTGAGAGCATTTAGCACTCAGAAGAAGAAACATGCTGGGATTTTGAGATGCACCAGGGAGGCTGTGGAAGTACGTGATGCCAGCTGATCCCTCCTCTGGGATTCCTTCCCTCTTTTCCCAGGACACTTCACCTCTGCAGAGGACCTGAACCTGCTGATTGCCAAGAACACCCGGCTGGAGATTTATGTCGTGACAGCCGAGGGGCTCCGGCCCGTCAAGGAAGTGGGAATGTATGGAAAAACTGCCGTCATGGAGCTCTTCCGCCCCAAGGTGGGTGCTGGCGGAGCAGGGATGGGGCTCTGCCCACCTGGGCAGAGTGGGATGGGAATGTCCACTTCTGGAATTTGCATTGTCTGGGTTTTTTTGGGCAGGGGGAGAGCAAGGATTTGCTGTTCATCCTGACGGCCAAGTACAATGCTTGCATCCTGGAATACAAGCAGAACGGGGATAGCATCGACATCATCACCCGTGCCCACGGAAATGTGCAGGTGAGGGGCAATGCAGCCCCTGGAGTGGGAATTCCCTTCCCTAGGGATGGTTCTGCCTTCCTGGTGCAGCAGGGTGTTAGATTTCTGTTGTTCTCTTGGTGGTTCCTTGCTGGCTGGATCTGAGATGGGGTGTCTGTGGTCACAGGATGTTTCCAGAGCTAGTCTTGATCTCTGGGAGATTTGGGATGGTTTGGGTTGGAAAAGAGACCTTAAAGCTCATCCAGTTCCCTTTTCTGGGCAGGGACACCTTGTGCTATCCCAGGTTGCTCCAAGCCCCATCCAGCCTGGCCTGGAACACTTCCAGGGATGGGGCAGCCACAATTTCTCTGGGAAATCCATCCCAGGGCCTCATTAGCCTCACAGAGAAGGATTGCTTCCCAGTATCCCATCTAAACCAGTGCATGGAATACTGGAATGGTGTGAGGTGGGTGGGATTTGTAGATCATCTCATTCCATGCCTTGCCATGCATACCTTCCACTAGACCAGGGTGCTCCAAGCTGTGTTCCTAAGGATTCATCTGTATTCTTAGGAAACCTTGTGGAATAGAAAATTAAATTTAAGGAAAATGAAAGCCTAAACTCCTTGTGAGGCCAAATTTTCCCTGGGAGATGAGTGCTGTGGAAATTTGTGGTGAAGCTGTGCAGTGTGGGAGCTCTGCCAGGTGTGGCAGTTGGAAAGGTGTCTCCTCCTTAGGCTTGGTGGCTTCCCAGCTGGAGTTCTCAAGTTTGTTGGGAAGTGTGCAAGGAACCATTCCTTACTTAAGGGCTGGCAAGTCCTGTCCCTGTTTTTCAGGGATATTACCCTGGCACTAATCACCTTTCTGTTTCCCCTCTCTCTGGAATTCTCCCTCAGGATCGCATTGGCCGGCCCTCGGAAACGGGGATTATCGGGATCATCGATCCCGAGTGCCGGATGATCGGGCTGCGGCTCTATGATGGCCTCTTCAAGGTCATCCCCCTGGATCGGGAGAACAAGGAATTAAAGGCCTTCAACATCCGCCTGGAAGAGCTCCAGGTCATCGACGTGAAATTCCTTTACGGCTGCCAAGCTCCCACCATCTGCTTCGTCTACCAGGTGCCTGCTTATCCATGGATAACCCAGGTGGAGCCAAGGGCTCCCAAGGTTCCCCAAAGGCTTTTTTGGAAGGCAGAATGAGGGATGATTCCTGCTCCTCCAGGTCCATGTTCCTCCATGCTGCCTTTTTCTAACTCTGGGAGGGAGGAAGCAATGCTTTCCTGCAGGATGCCTGGGCAGCTCTGCCTTGGATGGGAACTATCCTTGTGAAACTCTCAGGAGGAGCTTAGAGATCTTTCCAACAAGATCCATAAGCAATTTTTTCCCATAGCAAGACTTGAGCCTTTCCTTAAAAAACAAGGCAATGGCCTGCTTGGTATTTTTGGGAGATGATCCCAGATGTGCAAAGAGGACTCATAATCTCTCCTATCACCTGGGTCCTTATGGAGGGAGCATTCCAGGCCTTCTCTGGATCCTGTTTTGATCCAAAGAGCCTTTGCTGTGCTGACTGAGCAAGGGATTAGCTTTCCTTTGTTAAATTCCAGGCTATCTCAGGCTTAGCTGAAATCCCATGCCAGCAGTGGCTCCATTATTCCCTGTTTGGGCACTGCTGGATTCCCTGCAAACTTCCTGGAGGGAAGGAACCACTTTGTCACCACTTACCTGGAGTTTGGGGGAGCAGTTGAAAAAGTGCTTTTCCAACTTCAATGATTCCATGATCCATGTCAAAACAACTCGGATCCTTGGAGCAGGATATCAGTTGTGATTCATAAAGCTCTGGATTGTTTTTGATTCCTGCTTATGGAGAGCAAGATGTTTCCAAGCTGTTTCCTTAATTCTTTCTCCATTTATTAGCCATTATGCCAGGATTAGGACAGCAGGGGCTGGCATGATTTTGGGGAAGTTTGATAAAAACCCCTGGATTCCTGAGCATTTCCAAGAGCTGGAGAAGATGGTGATACTCCATTATGCCACTTGTTCCCAGATTGTCAGAGGAACACAAATTCCAGAATATCAGTTGTAAAACAATGGAAAAGTACATTCCAGTCTTCTGGCACAGGGATTTCCTCAGGGGGTATTTATTTATGGAAAAATTTGGGAGAATGGTGGTGTGTGCATGTGAGGGAGGATGAGGAGGTGGGAAGCCTCAGCAGCTCCCTGGAACGGTGTTTTTGCAGGAGATGAGGTAGAATCTCCTTCCTTCTGGAATCTCATCCACTTTTGCTTCTCTTCCAGGACCCACAGGGCCGCCACGTGAAGACATATGAGGTGTCCCTGCGGGAGAAGGAATTCAACAAAGGCCCTTGGAAGCAGGAAAATGTGGAGGCCGAAGCCTCCATGGTCATTGCAGGTTGGGCCTTGTTTGTAAAAGTTCTTCCCGTGTTTTTCCAGGCTGGATGGCTCTTTTTTTCCAGGCAGGTTGTCTCATGTTTGTTGTGTGTCCCGCAGTGCCGGAGCCCTTTGGAGGCGCCATTATCATCGGGCAGGAATCCATCACCTACCACAACGGGGATAAATATCTGGCTATCGCTCCTCCCATCATAAAGGTGAGGAGATCCAGGAGTGCATCCCAAAAAATCCCTCCTTTCCCAGGCCTCCCAGCCAGGAATTCAGACCCCTGTTGTCCCAGGTGTGGTCTAACAGTGCCTCTTACTTGGACTTCAAGAGGTTTGGCTTCCCAGTTGCAGTTTTTGGGAACTGAGGGACATCCATGATCCTTGTGTGCCTCCCCTTTCTGTAGAGTTCTTGGAATTTTGTTTGTGCCCCAGGGAATGAGATTAATTAGGAATTAGTGCATGGTCTGGGCACAATTCCAGGGCAGAGCCTGGTTTCATTTCAGGCAATGGAAAACATGGATGAGCCCCTTGGAGACTTGTTCAGAGGAGAAAAGGCTTAAAGATTTTGGGATAGCAATGGGACTTGTGGGTTTTGTGAGAGTAACAGGCCACTTCCCACATTTAATCTGAGGAGGAAGCACCAGTGGCATGGTTGAGGTGCTGCTCTGAGCTGAAAGAGGACTGGAATTGCTATCCAAAGGTTCTTTCAAGAAGGACAGGCTGAAAATCCTGCGGGAAGAAACAGGAATATTGGTGCCTGAAGGTCTCGGTCTGCTCCCTGGAGCTCTGGAGTGGGTGGGATACTGGAGCTGGGAGCGCATCACCTGCACAGATCTTTTGGGGACTAGTTTGAGGCTGTGGAATCCTAGAATTCCCTGCTTTCCCTGCAGCAAAGCACCATTGTGTGCCACAACCGCGTGGATCCCAACGGATCACGGTATTTGCTGGGAGACATGGAAGGGCGGCTCTTCATGCTGCTCCTGGAGAAGGAGGAGCAGATGGATGGCACTGTCACCTTGAAGGATCTCCGTGTGGAGCTGCTGGGAGAGGTAGGAATCACCTGGGCCATCCCTGGCATTTGCTTGGGATTCTCCCAAGTCTGCATAGGGCTCCGTTTAGGAATGACTGGGAATTTTGGGAGCTGGAGGTGTTGATGCTTCACGTTTGTCACAGCCCTGAACCGTTGGGAAAATTCCCTGCGGGCACTTTAACTTACACCTTCTTCCCATTTTTTTCCCCTGGTATTTGCACTGGGAGGAACTTGGACTCTGGGGGATTTATGAAGGGATTAAATCCCCTTCCCATACCCTGTTGGATAACAGCTTAGTGGTAGAAGGTGTGTGTGCCACTGGTGGGTCACCTGCCTCTTCCCATTTCCCAGACATCCATTGCCGAGTGCCTGACCTACCTGGATAACGGAGTGGTGTTTGTTGGCTCCAGGCTTGGAGATTCCCAGCTCGTGAAGGTATGTGGCAGCTCCCACAGGACTCGATTCCCATCAAAACCTGGAGATGTGGATACATTTTCCTGTTTTCTTCTTACCTGCCCTTTCCCTTCCTGCTCCTTGAAAGACAAAAATTGATTCCAGTATTTATTCCAGCTCAACGTGGACAGCAACGAGCAGGGATCCTACGTGGTGGCCATGGAGACCTTCACCAACCTCGGGCCCATCGTGGACATGTGTGTGGTGGACCTGGAGAGGCAAGGCCAAGGCCAGGTAACATTCCTGCTTTTCCCTCCTCACTGAATTTTTGGCTGAGTGTGTACATAAAATCATAGAATCCCAGAATGGTTTGGGTTGGAGGGACTTTAAGGAACATCTCATTCCATGGGCAGGGACACCTTCTATAGGTTGCTCTAAGCCCTGTCCAACCTGGCCTTGGTGGATCTTTCAGGTCCCTTCCAACCCAAACCATTCCAGGATTCCATGATTCTAGAATGGGGTTCCTCATTTCCATGATCCCAGCCACAGCTGGTAAAATCCATCTGCTTTTCCTCCAGCTGGTCACCTGCTCTGGGGCCTTCAAAGAGGGATCGCTGCGGATCATCCGGAATGGCATTGGGATCCATGAGCACGCCAGCATCGACCTGCCAGGAATTAAAGGTGCGGGAGGTGTTCCACAGTCTGAGAGGGGACATGGTGGGCACGGATGAGATTGGGATGTGGAATTGTGAGGACATGGTGAGGAACTGTGGCCTCTTTGTTGCAGGATTGTGGCCACTGAGGTCAGATCCACACCGGGAGACAGACAACACCCTAGTGCTGTCCTTTGTTGGCCAGACCAGGTAAAGGTGGGATGAGCTGATCCAGGCTCTTGGCCTCATGTCGGAGGAGGAATTAATGGGAATTCCCTTCCTTGCTCAGGGTTCTGATGTTGAACGGAGAGGAAGTGGAAGAGACAGAGCTCACAGGATTTGTGGATGACCAGCAGACGTTCTTCTGTGGCAACGTAGCACATCAGCAGCTAATCCAGGTAATTCAAGCATAAGAAAAACA
Source organism: Sialia sialis (assembly GCA_009812075.1). Taxonomy (NCBI): domain Eukaryota; kingdom Metazoa; phylum Chordata; class Aves; order Passeriformes; family Turdidae; genus Sialia; species Sialia sialis. The sequence continues at coordinate 39,212,962 of VRYO01001269.1, forward strand.
TGAATATGGCTCTCCTGGTGCCATATGGATCGTGACATATCCAGGACAGAGGGTGAAGTGCTTCCCTGAGCTGATGTGATCAGCAAACAGTATCCTGGGTTCACGTTTCTAAGGGATATGGAAAGAGGGAGTTTCTTGCTGTGCCACCCGCCTTGGAAGCACTGTTTTCCATGATTTTTCCTGTCTCTCTTCCCAGATCACCTCTGCCTCAGTGCGACTGGTCAGCCAGGAGCCCAAATCTCTGGTGAGTGAGTGGAAAGAGCCCAATGGGAAGAACATCAGCGTCGCTTCCTGCAACAGCAACCAGGTGGTGGTGGCCGTGGGAAGAGCCTTGTACTACCTGGAAATCCGGCCCCAGGAGCTCCGGCAGATCAGGTGAGCCTACATTCTGAGTGCTCTTGGGATGCTGGGATTTGGGATCCAGGTGGACACCTGTCCTTCCTTCTTCCTCCCAGCTGCACGGAGATGGAGCATGAGGTAGCCTGCCTGGACATCACCCCCCTGGGAGACTCCAACGGAATGTCCCCGCTCTGTGCCATTGGGCTCTGGACTGACATCTCCGCCCGCATCCTGAAGCTCCCGTCCTTCGAGCTGCTGCACAAGGAGATGCTGGGAGGAGGTAGGAGCTTCCCAAAGGTGGCACTGGTCACTGACTATTTCCTGAGCGACCTCATTCATCCCTTTTCCTGCTTCCCACAGAGATTATCCCTCGCTCCATCCTGATGACGACTTTCGAGAGCAGCCACTACCTCCTGTGTGCCCTGGGTGACGGAGCTCTCTTCTACTTCGGCCTCAGCCTTGAGACAGGTGACCTTTCCCTTCCTTTCCAATTTTTTTGGGAAAGGTCCTCCTTGCTTTCTCAGCTTCATGTTCAGGTGGGACTGGCTGTGGGCTGGGGGATTTCTCCCACACACTGGAGGAAGGAGATGGATTCTTAAATCTGGGATATACTTACCCGCACTCCTTTTTTCCCTGAGGTGTTGTGGCATATCCCAATCCCTTTTCCCTTTGAATCCAGGCTTGCTGAGTGACAGGAAGAAGGTGACCCTGGGCACACAGCCCACAGTGCTGAGGACATTCCGCTCCTTGTCCACCACCAACGTGTTTGCCTGCTCCGACCGCCCCACCGTCATCTACAGCAGCAACCACAAGCTGGTCTTCTCCAACGTCAACCTCAAGGAGGTCAACTACATGTGCCCCCTCAATTCCGATGGATATCCTGACAGGTGAGCCTGCCACGAATTCCTGATCCTAAGGGATATGGAGGAGAGGGAGGCTTTTCCTGTTTCACCATGTTTACTGTGATTTTTTTTCCCTACAAGTTTGGCCTTGGCCAACAACAGTACTCTGACCATTGGCACCATTGATGAGATCCAGAAGCTGCACATCCGCACTGTTCCTCTCTATGAGTCGCCCAGGTGAGGATTTCTGGGATGAGGATTCCTGGGATCAGGGTGCTCTGCTGCACAGGACGAGGGTTGGGGTGATGTTGCTATCCCAGGAGCAAACAAACAGCTCTTGTTGCTTCCAGAGCTCTTGGAATGGCCTTTCCTGGCTCTCACACCCACATGGCTGTCTGTTTATCCCACAGGAAAATCTGCTACCAAGAGGTGTCCCAGTGTTTCGGGGTGCTCTCCAGCCGGATCGAGGTGCAGGATGCCAGTGGGGGCACCACAGCGCTCAGACCCAGTGCCAGCACCCAGGTGAGCTCCCAGCCCTATGCTGTGAGGATCAAAATTCCTGATCCAGGTTTTCCTTGATGGTCCTCACCTCCAAAGCTGTGAGCTCAGTCCAGTTCCTCAGCTGGGGAGGAATGGGATGGTGGCATCTCTCCAAGGGGCTGGCACAGCCGCTGTTCCACCTGATTCCCTTTACTTTTGGGTGCTGCTCCTTCCACATCCCATACAGGCTTCTTTGTGGTCTCCAAGGTTTTCCTTTTCCCAAGGATCCGGCTCTGGAAGCCACAGCTCTGTGTAAACCCAGATTAACCCATCACTCAGCCCTGCAGGAGCAGGGAGTGTGTCCCTTTACTCACTCCTTGCTGCACCTGTTCTCCCATCCCTTTTCCCCCTCACTGGCTGCCTGAGGCTGTGTGGATATCCTGAGTAGCACCGGGATGTGACAGATTTTCCTGTTTCCCAGGCGTTGTCCAGCAGTGTGAGCACCAGCAAGCTGTTTTCCAGCAGCACAGCTCCACACGAAACATCCTTTGGAGAGGAGGTGGAAGTGCATAACCTGCTCATCATTGACCAGCACACCTTTGAAGGTACCTATCCCATCCCAAAATCCAGCTTTTCCCATCCTGAAGGAGCCCAGGGGAGCTCCAGCCAAAGCATTTTCCAGAGGAACATCAGCCATGAGGTTTAGGGAATACTAATTTTTGGTGGCACAATTTGGTGGGGAATAGGACAGGGAATCTCTAGGATGTGTCTTAAGCTTTCAGTTTAAGGACTTTGGGATCCTAGTTGTTCTTCCCTTTCCCACTGTTTTTTTTTTTTCTTTCCCAGTGCTCCATGCTCACCAATTCCTGCAAAATGAGTATGCCCTCAGCCTGGTCTCCTGCAAGCTGGGAAAGGATCCCAACACCTACTTCATTGTGGGCACTGCCATGGTGTATCCTGAGGAAGCAGAACCCAAGCAGGGCCGGATCGTCGTCTTCCACTACTCCGATGGTAAGAACAAAGTGTTTTCACCTGGAAAAATCCAGCTTTTTTGGTGGGAGATGAGGGATGAGCTCCTCAGACCCCAGAGAGCTTGTGTGCCAGGAGCAGGCAGTTTTTCCCAAGGAATCTGTTGTCAGGATCTGTATGTGCTGTGTTCCCTTTCCCCCTGTCTCCTAGAGAAGCCAAAGAATCCCTCACCAGCCCTGGATTCTGGGATTTGCTTTCCATGTCATTTGTCTCCCTCAGAGACAGTTTTTTAGGAAGCAAAATTCAGGCCAGCTCAGCTGAACCCCCTCTGGATAAACAGCCCAAGTAATGCTTGGCTTTATTCCAGGGAAGCTGCAGAGCTTGGCTGAGAAGGAGGTCAAGGGAGCTGTGTATTCCATGGTGGAATTCAATGGGAAGCTGTTAGCCAGCATCAACAGCACGGTAGGCAAGACCCTGACTTTTTTTGGGAGCGTGTTTGTGGATCTGGATGTCAGCCAAGTGTCTGTTGAGGAGCTCCCATGTGGAGAATCCCGACTCGTGTCCCCTCCCACAGGTCCGCCTGTACGAGTGGACAGCGGAGAAGGAATTGCGCACGGAATGCAACCACTACAACAACATCATGGCCCTGTACCTGAAAACCAAGGGGGATTTTATCCTGGTGGGAGACCTGATGCGCTCCGTGCTGCTCCTGGCCTACAAACCCATGGAAGGGAATTTCGAGGAGGTATGGAAGTGTGCCAGGAATCCGTTCCGACGGCTCTGGGCACAGGAAGTGGTGTTGGAGGGGATTAAAGGTGTCGAGCTTGACTGGATAAAGTTTGACATGGATCCCTGTGGTTTGTGGAGGGATGGATCCCTCAGTTTCCGAGGAACTGGCTGTGGGAAGAGCAGCTGGTGCCTCGTGGGTGGGAGGTGCAATCTGGGATGCCTGCTGTCCACTTGGAATAGGGGTTTAAATTGCTGGAGTGGCTTTGGCATGGACTGCTCTACACTTTCCCAGCATGTTATCCAAGTGCCACTTGGACCATCTCCAGGAGTGCCTTTCCTGCTCAGCTGCTTCCTGGAGCAGAGAGGGACATGCTGGATGCTGCCTTGCTCCTGAATATTGGTGTTGGGTGGGATGAGGATGCAGGATCTCAGGCCAGGCCACCTGGACACAGCGTGTCCCTTCTCACCCCTTCCAGATTGCCCGGGATTTCAATCCAAACTGGATGAGTGCCGTGGAGATCCTGGATGATGATAATTTCTTGGGAGCAGAGAATGCTTTCAATCTGTTCGTGTGCCAGAAGGACAGGTAAACGGGATGGGATGGGATGGGATGGGACAGCACATGCTGGGAGGGATGGGATTATGAGATCTTCAGAAAAACTGGAGAAGCATTCCCAGCTTTTGGGAGCAAGGGAAAGTTTTGGAGTGCCCCCACCCGGACTGAGCAGTGTTTGGGATTGCAGCGCGGCCACAACAGATGAGGAGAGGCAGCATCTGCAGGAAGTGGGGTTGTCCCACCTGGGAGAGTTCGTCAATGTCTTCTGCCATGGATCCCTGGTCATGCAGAACTTGGGAGAGACTTCGACGCCCACCCAGGGATCCGTGCTCTTCGGCACTGTCAATGGAATGATTGGTGAGGAGCAGGGGCTGAGGATTCCCTGCAGAATCCTGGAATGGTTTGGGTTGGAAAGCTCATCCAGCTCTACCTCCTGTCACATTCCCGTATCCGCTATTCCCCCACAGGCCTGGTGACATCCCTGTCAGAAAGCTGGTACAACCTGCTCTTGGACATGCAGAACAGGCTCAACAAAGTCATCAAGAGTGTGGGGAAGATTGAGCATTCCTTATATCCTTTGGCATTGCAGCCAGGAGCTTGTGCTGGGGGGCGGTTCCAGCTGGAGAGGGTGGGAGCAGCCCTGAGCAATCATGGAATTAAAGATGAGAAAGCTCTCTGAGACCACACAGTCCAACCATTAAGCCAGCACTGCCTTCCCACCACCAACCACGTCCAGGGCTGGTGTTATTCCCTGTGCATTTGGCTCCTTGACGGCAACACCTGGAGATCGTTCCACACCGAACGGAAAACAGAACCAGCCACGGGATTCATCGATGGAGACCTGATCGAGAGTTTCCTGGATATCAGCAGGCCCAAGATGCAGGAAGTGGTGGCAAACCTGCAGGTGAGCTTTGAAACGTGGCTTTGGATCCTTCAAGGACCTTGCTCGTGAATCCAGGCTCAGTAAATCGTGGAGTTGTGGAGTTAGGGAATGGTGTGGGTTGGAAGAGACTTAAAGACACCTCCCACTAGACCCACTAGTTGCTCCAGACCTTGTCCAGCCTGGCCTAGAAGACTTCCAGAGATGGGGAAACCATGGCCTCTCTGGGAAATGCTAAATGCACACTTTCCTGAATGATCCGGGAATATTTTTGGCAACTGCCAATGTCTCCAATGCCTTTTCCTCTCTGTGCAGATTGACGATGGAAGCGGGATGAAGAGAGAAGCCACCGTGGATGACCTGATAAAGATTGTTGAGGAGTTGACCCGGATCCATTAGCAGGATTCGGGATTGTTCCCTACCCTCCGCATGGAGCAAGGGACTCCTTCCCCAGCTGTGCCTAACACTGGCAGCAGTGGCTGGAGGAGGAATCTCACAGGGGCAGCAACTTGTTAGGAATTTGGGGGGATGTTGGTCATCTCCTGTTGGGATTAATGGATTCTACAGAATTTGCTGTGCCCAGAACTGTCCCTTTCCTTGGGTGATCCACTGGGATCTTATGCCCTTGCCTCGATTCCCTTTTCCCTGGTATCCTTAGATATTTTATTACGTTTTTGGCTTTTGGTTTTGCTTTTGATCCTCGTTTTTTGGGGTTTTTTTTGATTCCTTGTGTTTTTTTGAAAGAGGAATCAAAGCTGGAGGAGCAGCAGAGGCTGGAGCTGAGCAGGGTAACTCTCTCTCTCCATAGGATCCTTGCCTTGCTCAGGGAGAGAAGTTCTGGGGAGTTCAAGCTGTTGCTGATTTCAGAGTTTTACCAAATAAAGTAGTCCAAGAGGAAAGATCTGTGTCCTGAGGAATGATGATATCCATGTCCTCGGCTCTGGGATCTTGGGGACACCTGTTTTCCAGATGCATTTTTCTGGCTTTTCTTCAATTTGTAGGAGATTTTAGTTCCTTGCCTGGTTGCCAGTGGCACTGTGAGTGCCTGAAGAGCAGATTGTAATGGAAATTTTTGCAAAAGCTGCATTTCCCAGCCTCTGGCTACTCATTAATAGTTCTCGTGGTCTCTCACCTCCTTCACATCTGTCATGGAATTTGGGGGTTATCCTGGATCTTTCCATGCTCTCCCCAGCTGGGATGTCCCCTGTAACCCCAAGTCCCATTCCATGCAGTTTTTTCCCAAATCCTTCCCTCCCAGAGACAGCTCGTGCAGCATCCCTGGCTCCTGCTTCCCTCCCATAATTTCAGAGGAGGCTACAGGGACAAGTCTATATTTGGACATCTCTTCCGAGAGCCAGGGGAGCAGAGAGTGACCTTGGACTCTGCTGCTGCTTTTATTACCTCGGCCTCTGTTTACCTGCCTGGAGCCGCCTGTTCCCAAATCTGAGAGGCCCAGGGAGCGGCACAGCCCGGATCCTGGAAGTGCTCTCCTTTTCCCACCAAAACTGGGGGTGCTGGTGCCAATGCAATGTTGGCACCCTGCTCTTTTTGGGATAAAAGTGCTGCTGGCCAGGGCTGGATCATCGTTTATTCACTGTCACTGGTTATGGAGCTGCCTCCCAGGGATTTGGGATCGCATTCCGTTAGGACAGGAGCTTCCCATGGCTGCATTGGGTTCCTAAAAAACCGGCGTGACCGCCCAATTGTGGTTTTAATTTGGAAGGGGACTGTGTCTTGCCTGGGTGATCCCAATCCTTGAGCAGGATTTTGTGGAGGGAAATCCATGCTGGACTGGGAATTTTGGAAGCAGCAGCACCCTTTGCTCCATGGGATCAATCATTTACCTGCCTCTGACCTTCGCTTCATTCCCTGCCCTGGGATGGGGCCACGGGGCTGCGGGGAATATGGGGGTGACCGGAGCGGGGTGTCCTGCAGCATCCCTCTCCCTCCTGGATGCGTCCCACCATCCCGGCTCCACTTGGCCCCTTTCTCCGCCGCGTGGGTCCCCGTGCAGGGCTGGGAAAGCGGCCCAGCGCCTCCAGGAGAAGGAGGAGGAGGAGGAGGGGTGGGGAGAGGCCATGCCGGAGCTTTGCCAGATGTGGGAAAGGAGAGAAGGGGGGACGCCTTTCCCGCTGCTTCCCATACCGAGGGGGGACCTCGTTGGCCGCCCGCAGCCAGGGCAGCAATGGCCGGGATGCCACCACTCGCCCCAGCTGAACGGGACAACCTTGGGGCGACCTCAGACCCCCCGCGCGGGTTTGGGGGGTGGGTGGGTGCTGCCGGCGACCCCCCCGCTCTCGCCCCCCTCCAATCCCGCATTGTTCCCGGCTCGGCGGGAGGAGGAGGAGCAGGGCCAAGGGCCAGCGGGAAGGCAGGCGGGAAGGCGGGCGCCGGGACGTGCTGGAGCCGCCTGTCATGTTGGTGGAGCTGCTCTTCCAGGCTGCCTGTGTGTCCCTGTTCCTCTCCAGCGGCCAGGGCAGGGTGTATCCCGCGAGGAAGAAGCCGGCCAGCTTTGCCGTGGAGAGGTAGCTAGATCCACCCCCCTTTTCCTTCTCCCTCTTCCAGCTACACCTGAGATGAGCAGCGTGCTCTGGCTATCCCTGCCTCCATCAGGAGGGCTTGGCCGGAGGGCTCCCAGCAGGAGGGGCTGGCACCCCGCAATTCCCTCCCTCTTCCCAGGTCCAGGGGAGCATGACACTGCTCCCCGCATCCCTGTCCTTGTCCCCGCATCCCCGTCTTGCTCCCCGTATCCCTGTCCAGCCGGGGAACGCTTCTCCTGTCACCACGTGCTGGGATGTTCGGGATGGCTGGGAAGTGGCTGTCCCCTCTCTGTCCCACCTTATCCTACTGTCCTCTGATCCGTGCTGTGCTCTGCTTCCCGGAGCATGGGCACATCGTGACCGCTCCGACTGTCCTCCTATCCTCGCATTCCTGGGACCTTTGCTCCAGGCAGGGGGCTCAGGACAGGGTGGCCTCAGGCTCTGGTGTCCTACAGGCGCCGCGTGGGGCCCCACGTCTGCTTCCCAGGCTCCGGCAGCGGATGTTGTCCCGGCTGGATGCTGTCCCCAGGCAGCGGGAAGTGCACCCTGCGTGAGTACGGGGGTCTGGGGGGCTCGCAGGGTCCTGTTCCCATTCCCAGAGCTCCTGTTCCCATTCCCACAGCACTCTGCTCCTTCGGCTGCGGTGGTGGTTCCTGCATCGCTCCCAACCTTTGCATGTGCCCGGATGGAGAGCAGGGAATCACCTGCCCAGGTACTGAGAAAAGTGGTTATGCCAGATGCACTTCCTTCTCCACGCCACAAATCCCAAAGGATGGAGATGCCCACAAACCTATGGGCACCGTGCCCACCCCTCTTCCCTCTCCATGCCAAAAATCCCAGCAGATGGAGGTGACCATGGCTCCTTGTCACCTCTCCTCAGCACTGTCCCCATCCCAGGGGGATCCATGGAGCAGGATGGGAAGTGGGTGGTCCTGGAGTGGCATGGGTACCCTGTGGATGCCATGTCCGTGTTCCAGAACCACCGGGAACTTGCGGAGAGTACGGCTGCGACCTGTCCTGTAACCACGGTGGCTGCCAGGAGGTCGCCCGCGTGTGTCCCGTCGGCTTCTCCATGGCCGAGACAGCCAACGGCGTCCGCTGCACCGGTGAGCGGGAGTGGTATATCCCAACGGGATATATATCCCAATCTGTCCCGGTGGTGTCCACACCCCAGATCTGACCGTTCCCTGTGTCCCCCTAGACATCGATGAGTGCCAGAGCGCGGCCTGCGAGGGGACATGCGTGAACACGGAGGGTGGATTCGCCTGCGAGTGCGGAGCCGGCCAGGAGCTCTCTGCCGACCGCCGCAGCTGCCGGGGTGCGCGGGGTCCCAGGGGGGTGGCCGGGGCTCCCAGGGGATCCTGACCCTCATCCCAACCCCCAGACATGGATGAATGCCAGGCCACACCGTGCCAGCACCGCTGCGAGAACAGCGTGGGCAGCTACCGCTGCTCCTGCCGGCCCGGATACCACCTCCATGGGAACCGGCATTCCTGCATAGGTGAGCACCAGGATGGGGCCCTTCCCATTAGGGATGGAGGTGCCTGGAGCACTTGTGCCAGACCCCCCTTCCCTCTCCATGCCATGAATCCCAAGGGTTGGAGGTGGTCACTGAGCCCTTGCATGTATGAGCACCATGCTCAACCCTCATCACTCTCCATGCCAGAATCCCAAAGGGATGCAGGTGTCTGTGAACCTGTGGGCACAAGCCAGACCCCCTTCCCACATCATGCCACAAATCCCAAGGGATGGAGACATCCATCAGCCCATGGCCACAGTGCTGATGGCCACAATCCCTGCGTGGGCCATGCTGAGGGTCCATCTTGGTGCTCCAGGCTCTTTCCTGGGCTACATCCCGGGGTGCAGCACCTCCTGCCACATTCCCTGTCCTGCAGATGTGGATGAGTGCCGGCGGCCCGGCTCACGCCGCTCCTGCCAGCACAGCTGCCACAACATTCCCGGCAGCTTCCGCTGCTCTTGCCGCCCCGGATACCGGCTTGGCGCGGACAGGGTGTCCTGTGAAGGTATCCGTGTCCTTCTCCTGGCTGAGGGAGCAGAATGGGATGCTCCCATTTCCCTGCCTGCCCCAAATGATATCTCTGCCTTCCTGATTTCCTTCCTAGGGTACCCCAAATCTATCCTGGCCCCATCGCCCATCCTGCAATCCCTGCAGCATCCACCCACCCTTGTCCTGCTCCCTCCCAGCTCTTACCTGCTCCCGAGGGGCTCCCTCTCTCCCCACCTCCCTGTGGCAGCTCCTGGTACCCAGTTCCCTCCCTCCTCCCCATCCCTGTCCCCTGAGCCATCCCCCTCTCCCCACCTCCCTGTGGCAGCTCCCGGTACCCAGTTCCCTCCCACCTCCCCATCCCTGTCCCCTGAGCCATCCCCACATGCCATGGGAGCCCTTGGCACCTCCATCCCACCATCCCGTCATTGTTGGCACCGGGGGATCCCTCGGGAGCCTGGTGCTCACTGGACAGAGCCAGGATGCCACAGCTGCACCTGCCAGGTGAGCATCCCATCCTCCCACCCTTTCCCATGGTACCATCCCAACCTGGGATGAGCCACCACGTGTCCTGGCAGGGGGGACAAGTCCTCTGTGACCCTGTGAGCTGCTCCGTTCCCTGCTCCCACCCTCTTCCCGCTCCAGCTGGAGGTTGCTGCCCCACCTGCACAGGTGAATCCCGCCCCCCTGATTCCCCCAATTCCCAGGATGGCACCCCTTGAATTCCCAGGGGGACGCCCCTGACCTCCATGGCTCACAGGGTGCCTTCACGAGGGGGTGGCCAGGGATGATGGCGATGTCTTCTCCCCATCTGATGGGAATTGCACCGTCTGTGTCTGCTTGGTGAGCTGGATTGGGATGGGAGAATCCCCCCTCATCCCTGGGAACCTCCCAGCCCTGGAGACCTTTATCCCTGGGGACCCTCGGCCTGCATCTTGGCCCAACCATGGATTGAGATGCTCTGGAGTGGATAACAACCTCTCCCATCATCCTTCCATGGGGAATCAGGGTCCTCTTTCCCAGCCCCACACTCCCCTCCACAGGCCGGGAATGTCTCCTGCCTCTCCCCGGAATGCCCCCCGGGATCCTGCCCCAGCCCCTCTCTGGCTGACTGCTGCTCCTGCAATCCAGGTGATCCCAGGACCTCTAGTCTGGGCATGTGAGGACCCCTGGGCTGGGCTGAGCGTTAGGGAGGAGTTGTGCTTGGCTCTCCAGCCCGCTGCTTCCCCTTTCCCCAGAAAAGTGCAATTTTCGGGGACACGTGTACGCACACGGAGCCCGGTTCAGCCTGGATGGGGACGACTGCACCACCTGCGTCTGCCAGGTGGGTCCTGGCTGTGCCCAGGGCTGAGGATCCCCAGGGATACTCCAGTGCTTCCCTGCTGGGGGCATGCCAGCTTTGCTCAGGGCTGATGGTAAGGACAGGGTAGGTGACCCATTCCCGTGTTCCCAGGGAGGAGAGGTGGAATGTTCCTTCACTCCCTGCCCCATGCTGGATTGTCCCCAGCACCAGCGGCACCTGGGTCCCGGGCAGTGCTGCTCCACCTGCCAGGACCCTCCGGCCCCTGCCGGTGAGTCAGGATGAGGGGACACAGATGGGAATGGGCAGGGAGAGGGATGAGAGGGGAAAGCTGGGGGAAAGGGGCATGGCATGGCATGGCATGGCATGGCATGGGAAGAAAAGCCAGGATAGAGGATGTGGGGGACACGTGGGCACAGGGAGAGTGGGATGTTGGGATATTTGGGGATGGGATGTAGGGAAGGGCAGGATGGGATGAGGAGGGACAGCTGGAGACAGGGAGCGGGTAGGATGTGTGGGACATAAGTTAGGTGGGATGTGGGGATATTTGATGATGGGAAGGGTAGGAGATGGGGAATACCTAGGAACAGGGAGGGTGGAATGTAGGGAACCCCTGGGGACAGGAAGGGTAGGTTTTACAGGACAGCTGGCAACAAGGATCCTTCCCAGGTTGCTTCCTAGATGACAACGGCGTGGAGTTTCCCGTTGGACAGATCTGGTCTCCGGGCGATCCCTGTGAGTTATGCATCTGCCAGGTGAATGAGAACCTGCTCTGCTTCATTCCCTCTTCTTTATTCCTTCTCCAGTGCACGGCTCCTGCCCCATTCCCGCCCTCAGGATGCCCGTGGCCTGGCAGGCCCCAAATCCCCCAAATCCGGCGGGTTTGGGAATGCCGAGGTGTCTGTCAGGGTGTTCCCGCCTGCAGGCAGACGGCTCCGTGAGCTGCCAGCGCACGGATTGTGTGGAGACGTGTCCTTATCCCATCCGCATTCCCGGGCAGTGCTGCCCCGACTGTTCCGCAGGTGAGGGCGCGCCCGGAATTCCGGGATTCTGAGCCGCCCGGGGACCGCCTGAGCCCCTCTCCCCGCAGGCTGCACCTACATGGGGAGGATCTTTTCCAACAACGAGACCTTCCCGTCGGCGCTGGATCCCTGCCTGAGCTGCATCTGCCTGGTGAGGGCTGGGCCGGGCATTCCCAGAGGATTTGCGGCTCCTGCCCCGTGGGCTGAAGCCCGGTTTTTGGCTCCGTTGCAGGGAAAAGCTCCGGGGGCGCTCCGGGGTTCCTAATGCCCGGCCCTCGGGGGTCTCTCCCGTCTCTCGCAGCTGGGCTCGGTGGCCTGCTCACCTCTGGAATGTGCCATCGTGTGCTCCTACCCCTTCCACCCCGAGGGTCGGTGCTGCCCCGTCTGTGAGGGTACGAGCTCGGATGGGCCCCCAAAATACCCCTGAACCCCCCCAAAATCCCCCCAAGCCACCCAAAACCCCCTCTGGACCTTGCTCCCTGCAGACTGCAACTACCAGGGCAGGAAGGTGGAGAACGGCCAGAGCTTCATTCCTGAGGGACAGCCCTGTACCCGCTGCACCTGCCAGGTGAGGCCTCCCGCCTGCTCCCATGGGATGCCCGTGTCCATGGAGTGCCTGTGCCAGTGCCACTGGATCACAGGGAGGGCTGGCAGGACTGGCTAATCCCTGTTTTTCCAGCTTGGAGAGGTGAGCTGCGAGAAAAGGCCATGCCCCAGCTCCTGCTCTGAGCCCCCCACGCTGCCCGTGGGCTGCTGCCCATCTTGCCCAGGTAATGGGATCCCCAGATCCATGCCTGGGCACTTGGATGTGCCCCCTCCAGACTGGGGGTCCTGGGAAAGAGGCGGGTGCTGACCAAAATCCTCCCTCTGTCAGCCACAGACATCCGACTCGTGCTGCACGACAGAGACCTGTCCCCATCCTCATCCCAGTCCCCATCCTCACCCCCATCCTCATCCCAGCCCCCAGTCTCTGAAGATTCCCCCCCTGGCACCCCTCAACACCACCGCTACCGCCTGGCCCAACTCCTGCTTCCCACCACGCTTCCCCTCGGCCCCTCTCCAGGGATTTGGGGTGCTGGGAAGTTCCCTCCAACCACTCCGAGTCCCTTGGCACCCACTGTGCCCCCTGACCCGCTCTGTGAGGCCATAGCTCCCCCCGATCCCACGGGCAGCCCGGAGGCTCAGGGATCCCCTGGGATTGAGAATCCTGCGGTGCCATCGGACAGCCCCACGTTCCAGGTGCCAGGTGTACCTGGAATGCCGTGAGGAGGAGAAGGAGAATGAAGTGAAGGAGGCAGAGGGGGTCTGCAGGACCAGCAGGCCTGGCCCTGGGGAGGGGGCAGCTGCCCCCCTGCCACCAATAAAGTCACTCTGGTATTTATTCCCTGTCCCATCAACCCTGCATCTTCCAGCACGTGGACCCCTGAGGCTTGTCCTCTGGGAATTTGGGATGAGTGCCTTTCCAGGATGATGAGGGCAGTGCTGGAGGTATTCAGCTACCTCACCCTGAGTGTGGCGTGGGGACAGGAGGGACATGTAATGCCCCAGGTTGCCAAGGCTAGGAGCTCCTCAGGGATGAGCAGAGCCACATCCAGGCTCCCATCCTCGGGGCACAGGGACATCCTTGGCGGGTGCATGTCCCATGGACATGGATATGCCCAGGGATGTGGTGGCCTTTCCCAGAGAGACACAGCATGCACAGGGGGGCTTTTCCACACATTTATTGTCCTCAGTGGTGGCAGGAGTGCCAGGAAAGGGACAAGCCCTGCCAGCCACCAAGTTGGGAACATCTGGGATTCCCATCCCAGCTCATGGCAGCTGGGACAGCCCCACCTTGTTGTTGGCCCTGTCGAAGATGACGTAATATTCCCGGATAAAGACATCTCCCAGGATCCAGAGCTCGCCCTCCTCCGTGGGCACATCCATGCCTTGCAATCCCAGAGTGCAGTACCCATTACTCTGCTCCAAGGACATGGAATGGGGTGGTCACTGGCTGTTGGATCTCTCCCTGTATCCCCACAAACCCAATCCCAGTGGGATGCTCACCCTTAACACGTAGGCTCTGGGCGTCACTGGGAATTCTTTGCCATGGATGTGGAAGATGAGGTTGGGAAGGTTGCTGACAGCCTCACAGCTGATCTGGGGAAGACATGGTAGATTAGCAGCCATTCCAGCTGGGATCAAATCTCTTAGGGAGCATCCTGAGGCCTCACCTCGCCACTGGAGCTGGCACCGAGGAGCCTCATGAGGGTCCGGAAGGCCCGGATAGGAACAGCCAACAGAGTGGTTCCTGTATCCACGATGGCCTGGCATCCCAAGGAACAGGCCACTGGAGCCCCATTGACAGAGACACTGGGAAAAGGGATGCAGGGTGAGCCTGGACTCCCCCAAAACACCAGCTGCAGGGCAGGGAATACTGGGAATACCTCTCCATGGCAATCTGCCAATAGGTTTCGGCAGAGAGTGGGATCCAGGAGATGCCTTTGGTGGTGTAGTAGGGATCGATGGCACCAAAGAGGACAAAGCTCCCACCTTCACTGTCCCTGGAAAGGGGAATCCATCTGGGGTAGTTCCCAGCCCACCAATGCCCCCATTCCCATTGGAAAATGGGGCCAGTGTGAGGGGGAAAAAGGAGAAATCCTCAGCAGCTTTGGCTGGGATTTACCTGCTCAGGTAGACAGAGAAAAGATGCCTATCCACGAGGTTTTCCATCATCATGTTGTCGAAGACAGGGGTGGCTCCGGAGGAGGCAATGCTTGGGAATGCCAATCCCAGGATCCCGTCAAAGGGGGTGTAGTAGAAGAAATCCCCTGGCTCTGTCTCAGCCAGCCCAAAAATCTGGTTGCGGACATTGATGCCGGCAACCTGGGAGAAAGGAGACAAGGTGTGGGGTGGGCATGATCCCACGGGATCCCATGGGATGAGGGGGCTGGAGCGCCTGGCCATACGTTAACAGTGTCGTATCCCAGGATTCCGGTCATGCTTCCCGTGCCATAGGCAATGAACAGGGTGTCATTGGTGCTGAGGAACGTGGAGGATTCCGCAGGATTGAAGCGGTTGTGATTCCCTGTAGGGGTGGGAACGACAGGATTGCCTGGGATTTGTACCTTGGGAAAGACTGGGCAGAGCCATGCAGGACTCCCAAAGGACACATTCCAGCCTCATTCCAGACACCTACTGCAGGCTGGGCTGGAGCAGAAGACCGAGGGAACCCAGAGGTTGGAAGAGCCGGTGTCAAAGACCACAGTGAATTCCTGGGCTGGGGTCCCAATGGAGATGGTGCCAAAGTACTCATCCTGTTGGAATGGGATTGGGAAAGGGTTAATGGGATGGGGAAAGGAGAATGGATAAGGGGCTAATGGGATGAGTTAAAGGGATGAGGAAGGAACTAGTGGGATGGAAAACAGGCCAGTGGGATGGAGAAGGAGCCAGTGTCCCCCTGTGCTCCCTGATCCCAGTTCCCAATCCCAGCCCCTCACATCCATGTAGTTCTCCAGGGGCTCCACGGCGATGCCTGGGAAATACTTGGCAGCCAGATTGTAGGGATGCTGCTTCAGGTAACTCTCCAGCAACCCCTGCTCCTGCAGCCTCTGCCGCAGCGACTTCATCTTCCTCAGTGGCACCCTGTGGACAGGGACCAGGATGCATTACTGGGATGCGCCACTGGGATCACCCCACATCCCACATCCCTGTTTTGGGGACCCCTTGGGCTCACCTGGTCTGGAAGCCCTGGGCTAGGCCCACCAGGGTGAGGAGCAGGAGCAGCTTCATGGTGGGAGCTCACGGAAAATGTGCCTCCAATCCCGGCTCCGCTCCTTATATCCCAGCTCTGGTGTTTGGCCGGAGGCCCCGATAAGAAAGGCAAACTGCTCCTGGGATGGTTATCAAAACGTCCTTAAGGAAGGCGGGGGGGGAATGTCAAGCTGGGGGATCCCCAAATTCCTGGGGGGATTCATGCCACGGGTATGTTGGGATGGGTGGAAGCACTCCTGGTTATTGTGTGGGAACTAGTGGGGACACAGGGTTGTTTGTCCCCTCAACCCTCTAATTCCTTGCTGGAGGGTTTGAGCCAGATGCTTCCAGGAATGGGGCAGCCACAGCTTCCCCAGGAATTCTATTCCCAGGAATGCGTCACCACTCTCGCAAGGAAGAATTTCTTCCCAACATCCCATCTAACCCTGTCCTCTGCAAGTAAGAAGTCATACCCTTTGTTCTGTCACTCCAGATCCTTTTCCAAAGCCCCTCTCCAGCTCTCCTGGAGCTTCTTAAAGCACTGGAAGAGGCTCCCAGATCTCTCCAGATCCTTCTCCTTCTCCTCTTGCCAAGGCTCCATGAAGGATTTTCAGGCTGCCAGGTCCAGATTTTCCATTCTGGGAATCAGCCAGGACTTTCTCCTTTCTAGCCCTCTACAACACATCCCATCCTCCTTCTTTTTTTCCCCAAGGATAATCCAGTCCCTTTTCTCCCAACATTCCCCATTCAGGTTCTTCTTCATTTCACTCCCCCAGTGCAACCAAGCACCATCTCTTCGGATTCTTCTACCATCCCCAGCTGGTATGGGGCTGATTCCAAGGGAGGAATGTCAGTTCCAACCTTAGGGAGCCTTTGATCTCCTCCAGGACAAGGTGACCGTTCCAGAACCCTTGGATCCAGCACGTGGTGCTGTGGCCAAAGCCAAGGTGCCTAATTCCACTCCAGTGACCTTCACCCAGAGGCATCCAGAGCTTGGCTTTCCCCCAGCTTGTCCCAGTTTTCCCTCACTTCAGGGACTTTGGACGTGGGAATGGAGTGACAAAACAAGGGGAATGTCTACAAACTGGAAAACGGGATATTGGGAAGAAACTCTTGCCTATGAGGCTGGTGAGGCCCTGAAATGGATTTTCCAGAGAAGCTGTGGCTGCCCCACCCCTGGAAGTGTCCCAGGCCAGGTTGGAGAAACCAACCTGGAATGTGTCCCTGTAGATTTTGGAGTTACCAAGTTTTCCTCCTTTTTTGGCCAAAATAGTAGAGAAAACAAATATATGAAGTTTATCCAGAGCTGTTTATCCATTTAATTCCCAGAACTGTCATCCCCAGGGATCAGAATTCCTGTTTCTTCAATGGAAAAAAAAACCCAAACAAAACATTTGCCCAATTATGGGAAGTTTTAGGACAAGCTTATTGTTCTGCTGGTAAATCCCATCGAAGCAGAACAATGGATCCAACAGGGATGGATTTCTGGATGAATGATATCCACAGAAGGAAGAAGCTCTGGAATTCATGACTGGGAAAAAAATTGGAATTGCTATTTAGCCCTAATTAAATCCAGAATAAAGTCTGTGAGGATGGAAAAATAACCCCTTTTAGGGCGTGAAATGGCTTCCTCGGAAAGAAATCCTGGATTTCCCTAACTTTGGTGGGGAAACAGGGATGCTGGATCCTGGAATAATCCATCCCGGTGCTGGGAGCCCATTGGATGGGAGCAGGTGGCCTCCCTGCCACAGCTTTCCTTGGCACCAGAGGGCACCACAGCATGGGGAGATCCCAAAACCCCCAGCTGGAAAGATGGATCTGGAAGCTTTTCCTTCTGGTTAATGCAGCCAGGGCTGGGCGAGGATTCCCAGGAAATAAAACCCTCCCAAAATTTAAGCATTTACTGGGAAAATTCAGAGTTTTCATGTCATTTTGATGTGGAAACTCCCCATGACATGAATTTAACTTCAATGGGAATTACCCTCTGGATCGAACAGGATTTTCAGGCTTTTGGGACATCAAAACTTGTTCTGACAAAACTTCCTTAACTTTATCTCTGCAGCCTCCCCAAAAAATTCCCCTTATGGAGACAGAGCTTTTCTTGGAAATGGATTGATGAAGTCAACTTTTCCAGGCCCTGTTCCCAGTTTTTCTTGTCCCTTCCCTAAAGGCTTTTATCACCTGGGTGCTTTATCGGAGCTGTCAGATGAAAGGAGGGAAATCTGACGGTCCCAAGGTGTCAGATTTCCGGGACTGGATTAAAAATATTTAATTAACTTATCAAGGAAGCCCAGGGATCTTGACTGATCCTCGTGGGAATGGAATTCTGCGGAATGGGACCTCAGGGTGCTCAGGTCAACTTTTCCTACCTGCTGTGGGTAATTTTGGCTGGGATTAAGATGCCATCCAAGGGAAAAAAACATACGGAACCATCTTTTGTGGAAATTAAGGACATTAATTAGTAGCTAATGGGAACATCCGTCCAAAACCACCTGTTTATCCCAAATTTATTACTGGATAACACTTTTAAATGGGTATTTTTCCATTTCTTCCATGCAAACCTGAACACAATTTTTCCCTCTTCTCAAACCTTATGTTTTAATATAAAATGTTAATTATACATTTTCCAGCTTTTCCAGGTCTATGGAAACTGCTCCAAAAGAAGCCTGGAAAATGTTTTTTCCCATTGGAAAGTCAAGCTTCTTTGCTTTCCTATGGCACTGGGGGTTTGACCCGGTTATCAGCCACGCTGGGAACAAATTGTCCTTGATTTATCCAGAATTATTTGGGATCATATGACTCCCATTTGTTACACAACAGCTCTCAGGTGACGGGATCAGAGGTGCCTTTCCCAGATCCCAGCACTTCTGGAACAGCTGGGTGACCTTGCCCAGACTTCCAAAGTCTCCTGGAGGAGCAGGAATCATGGAGCTCTTCCCCCGCCTCATCCTTGCTTGGGTTTTGGAAATGTGGAGTTACAGGTGGAAAAGGGGAGCATTTTCCCAGTGTACTTTGGAAAAGTTGCATTTGGGAAGTGGGTGATGGGACTGGAACTTTCTCAGGAATGTTCCTGTGTCATGTGAGAAGGAGTTAACCAGTTATTCAAGAGGAGTTTGCTTTGATCTCTTGGATCCAGCTGGAAGAACCTGACATTTTATGTATTTTTGGCATATTGCCGAGGTCTGTATGTCCTTCCTAAACCACTTCCAACCTGGTCTTAGACACTTCCAGGTATGGAGCAACTGCAGCTTCTCTGGGAATTTTGCTTTGCCACCCTCACAGGGAAGGATCTATTCCCACTATCCAACTTAAACCCGCCCTGTGTCCACGCGGAGCCTTTCCCCTTTCCCTATCGCTCCACAACCTTCTCCAAAACTCCTTTCCAGCTCTCCCGGAGCCCCTTTCACCCCGGAAACACGAAGGATATAATTCCTAGAGCAGCTACAGCTCGGGGAAATCCCCGCGGGTAGCCAAAGAGCGATTATTGATTTTAAAAGGCCATTAAATTGATCCGGGCCTCCGCCCCCCCCCCCAACATGGCGGCGCTGGGAGGAACCACCCCCCTCACGCCAAGGGGGGGGAGCTGCGCGCTTCTCCCGCCCCGCCGGCAATGGCCCCGCCCACTTCCGGTTTACACAGGAAGCCGGAAGCTGCGGCGAGCGGAGGGTCTTGGTGACTACTTGGTGAGTACGGGAGAGGGCCGGGAACGGAAATAACGGCGGGATAACAGCGGGATAGCGGGGATAATGGCGCTGCTTCCTCTGCGGTACTCGCTGCAGCCCCTCGGGTGGGCAGCTCTTTGCGTTCACCTTCCTGCCCGCCTATGAATGCTTCTCAGAGCCCATCCTGAGCTTTCCCACTCCCACCAATCCCGTTTTTTCCTCCTAAACTCCATGTAACTTAGCTAATGCCCCCCTAAAAACCCAAATCAGGTGATTTCTGCCCCTCACTTGCAGCGCGGGACTTAATTCCCAGTTTTTCCCTCGGACAGGTTTATCTGGATCGTGGATTGGGCAACCCTGAGCATAAGCGTGGCTGTTGCGGCATTCCCGGCGTGATATCCTTGGGATGTTCCACCTGGATGAGAGGTAGAAGAACTGGGAACGAATAGGACAGCGCAGGTGTGTTGTGTTTCCTTGGTTTTTAGGTCCTTCCCACATTATTCTATCCCACTTCTTGGAATTTGCCCCAGACACAGGATACTATGCTAAACGTATCAGACAGCTGTCAATACTTGGGATAAATCATGGATATGGTGCAGGAAGTCTATAATTTCCCTGGATTTTTGTTATTTCACTGCATTCCGTGGCAGGAAGGTGGAATTAGTGATCCCTGAGGTCCTACTCAGCCCTGTGGGCACGGTGGGATATGGCCAGATCCTGGTTTCCTTGGTAGAATGGGAACCTGGGATGGGATGAGTCTGGAATGAGGTGGATTCTGGAGTGGGATGGAGACATCCAGCTGGAATTTGCAGGTCAGGGCTCTGAGTGGATTTTTTCCTTGACAAAACACTCTGGGACACAGAGAATTCCATCCAAATAGGCTTGGGAAGGGGAGGAAAACATCTTTTCCCAAGAACAATTTAAGGAGTTAACAGAACTCAGTGCAGCTGCTCTGAGGACTTTAACAAGCCTGGATTTCAGTTGGAAACCTATTCCCAGTTGGATTTGGGAATTGGTTTGCCTCTTTTTTTGTGTCCCAGGAATCTGAGAGGATGGATTCGCTGAGGAACCGGACAGTGGAGGAGCTCCGGGAGCTGCAGGAGGATTCCCAGGAGATCGAGCGCTTGGCTTTGGAATCCCAGGAGGTTTGTGGCAGGAGGTGGCCCCGGGGTGTCTTTGTCCCCTTCCCATGCTCACCATCCTGAATTCCACAGGTTCAGGAGCTCCAGCTGGAAAGGGAGATGGCCCTGGCTGCCAACCGGAGCTTGGCCGAGCAGAACCTGAAATTCCAGGTGCCACTGGAGACGGGGCGCAGTGACCTCTCCAAGAAATACCAGGAGCTGCAGGAGCTGGCTGGGAGGTGCAGGGAGCAGAAGGAAAAGCTGGGTGAGCACTGGCATCTTTCCCCAGGAGGGATTCTGCTTCATGGAAAACTGTTATCGCTCTTTTTTCCAGCAGCCAGAGAGATAGAGGATGTTATTCCTCTTGGATTTCCGTTCTTCCTCCAGCAGTTCCCAAGCCTGTTCCTTTGGGCTGGTTTCTCCCTGGTTTCTTTTGTGTGATGGTGATTTTTCCTTGCTTTTTTTTTTCCCCCACCTTGTTTTTCCCAGAGAAATTCACAGCAGCGCTGCAGCCTCAGACTTTGCTGGATCTCCTCCAGGTGGAAAGCCAGAAGATTGAAGAGGAATCTGAGGTGAGTTTAGGGCTTAAATCCCTTGGGAATTCTAATGTGGTTCATCCTCAAAGACTTGCAATTAAACCCAATCCTTAAAATCATGGATTGTCTTTGGAGTCTGCTGGGTTTTCTCCCATCCTTGTTTGTGTGTGGGTGCTGCTGCTTGGGATGTGGCTGGGAGAGTCCTAAATTAGGGTTAGGGGAGAGGAGCAGAGGGGTGCAGGGATGAGCCTGAGCCTGTTCATCTCTTCCAGAAAATGGCTGAAAAATTCCTGGAGGGCGAGGTGCCCCTGGAGACATTCCTGGAGCAGTTTTCTGGGATGAGGAAGTTGTCCCACCTGCGCCGGGTCCGAGTGGAAAAGCTGCAGGAGATCGTGAGGAAGTCGGAGGGATCCCAGGAGCGCACCAGGGACGCTCAGCCTCCTGTTCCTCCTCCTCCTCACGTTCCCACAGATCCACCAAAACCCTTCCCATCGGGATCTCAGGCCTTCCCTCTGCCCTACAGCCCAGCTCCGACCCTTCTGCCCGGCCCTACTGCCCACGGAGCGCTGCCTCCTGCCCCTTTCCCGGGATCTCCAGTCACCGTGGGGCACGTGGCTTCCTCCCAGCCCAGCTCCCAGTCCACCTTTCCCTACCCACTTCCTCCAGCTTCTGGATATCCAGCGGCCTCTGCAGCTGACTCTGCACCAGGGTATCCCAAATCCACCTCGGGAGGCTTTTCCTGGTCTCCATCCCGGGGCCCACCACAGCCCTTGCCCTATCCTGCTCCCCATCCCTCTCCTCCCCCTGCCAGACCAGGATACTCTCCCTATGTCCCACCTGGAGCAGGGAGACCACCGTGTCCGTACCCCACTCAGCCGCCTCTCCCGAATTTCCCGATCCCAACACAGGCTCCCTATCCCGGGCCTCCACCACCCTTTGGATACCCCCCACCTCCAAACCCTCAGCGTCCTACCTGGCCTGGATACTAATCCAGGACTTCTGAGGAGCATCCTGTGCTGATTCCTCCTTTTTCTGGGGACTGAGGAAGAGGAGGGATCCCAGAGTGTTGCTCCTGGATCCATTGGTGCAAAGGAATTAGACGGGATAAGACTCGGGCTCTGGTGGTCAGAGCAAGCTGCAGAGTGAGACTGGCAGAAATCCAGAGAGGAGAAACCTCCAGGGGAACCTTGGAGCACCTTCCAGTTCCTAGAGGGGCTCCAAAACAACTGTACAAGGACTTGGAGTGATGGGATAATGTGGAATGGCTTCACACTGTTAAAGGGTGGGTTTAGATCAGATTTTGGGAAGAAATTCTTCCCTGTGATGGTGATGACACCCTGGAGTGATGGATTTCCCAGGGAAGTCATGGCTGCTCCATCCCTGGAAGTGTCTGAGGCCAAGTTAGACAGGGCTTGCAGCAACCTGGGCTAGTGGAAAGGGATTGGAAGTGGCCAATCCCTAAGATCTCTTTCCACCCAAGCCATTCCAGAGCTGTCAGTGGGAGTTGGTGATTCCCACCCCAGCCGGGGCAACCTCCAGTATTCCTGACCTGTGTGGTTTTTCGGGCTCCTCACATCCCTTCTCAGGAAACACTTGGAAACTGAGGGAATGACAAACGATGGAAATGAGATTTGCTTTGCTCAGCACTTTATCCTTCAAATCCTGCCTGTATCCCTTTAAGTTATTTATAAGGAACAATTACTAATGGACTAGGAAGAGGGATTGATGGAAGCAATTCCATCCCTGGCATTAATTAGAGTAATAAAACTGGATGAATTAATTGCACTCTGGAGTCATGGCCGTGGTTACTTTGGAAAACAACGGAGCATCTGGATAAGGATTGATCCTTTTATCTCTTCCTGGCATCCAACTTCCTTTGGATTCCATCACTGAAATTTTTCACTGTCTCCCAGGACTATCTTCAAGCCTGCTTCAATTCCTGCATTTCTGGGGTTTATCCATAGGATAAAAACTAGGGAAAAAGGTGTTTACCTGTCCCACTTTTCCCTCTTGACTGAGAGTTTGGAGTCACACTGGGATAATGGAAGGAAGAGGACGAAGTGTAATTAGTACAAAACCCCAATTTTATTACAGTTGTCGCTTATTAAATATCTCAGACTTGTCCTCAGTATTCCCACCCTTGTATCCCTATCCTTTATCCACCATCCCAACTCTTTATCCTGGTTTGGAGAAGCTGGTGATCCCACTATTCCAAAGGACTCCTTGCACCCCTCTACCTCTTAAATTCCTATAAATAGCTTACAAAAAAACTCAAAAGCCTCCTTTTCTCCCATGAGGAGGCTGGGAAGTGCTCCTGGAAGGATGCTGGGGGCCCAGGATGCCTCCAAAGCTGAAGTGGGACGTGGGATCAGCTCCTTTGGGAAGCAGGGAATCACACCCTGCGAGCAGAGTGCAGGTCATAGTCACTGTCCGAGGAGTTATCCGGAGGGTTGGAACGCTGCAATGCTGCTTCCAGAGCTGTGGAGGACATGGATGCAGCTCACTGGATGCACATCATGGAAAAGTAATGGGACGGAGCTGCTTCCTGCACTCACCTGGATAAGCAGAGAGCTGGGAGCTTTTTTGGGGGGGCTGAGCATAGTCATTGTCCCCTCCCTGTCCCCGGGGCCTTGGCGCAGTGCTGGAGCGGTGGAAGGACACTGAAAAAGACAATGGGATTGGGATTTTGGGGCTGGAACAGCAGCTTGGAGGGAACAAACCTACCCTGGGAAGGGGCTAAGTAAAACTGGTCCCTGCTCCAGGCCCACATCTCCTGGATGAGTTATATCCCCAAAGGAAGCGAGATTCAGGGCCCTTGTGCCAGGATCCAGGGGGAACGCCCCAAATACGTCCCTAGGAATTCCAAATCCCATTCCCAGCTCCCCAGGGAGCCGCTCCTCACCTGTCTGGTTGAGTCCTGTGGGGCCAATCCACTGCCGCTGCTTCTTCTTGGAGACTGAAAGAGAGGGAGAATTGTGTCTCCAAGGATCTTCCCGATGCCTCCTGCAGCTGCTTTCCCCCTGCAGCCCCATATGTCATCCTGAACATTCCCCCCCTTCACAATATTCCCTGCCCCCAGGATCCTCCACCTGCTCTTTTGTGTCTGCTTGGAGCTTAATCCCTCTTCCCGCTCCCACAATCCATGTGGGACAGGCTTGGGGACAATGGGATGAGGGGATCTGTCAGGCTGAGCAGCCAAATCCCACCCCCCAAAGAGTTTAGGGAAGCATCCATGGAGCCCTGAGCCAGGGGGATGGTGGAGTGGGAGAAGGAAAAAAAGAAGGATTAGGATTGCAAGTTTGTCCCCTACTTCTCTTCATCAGCTTCCGATAGGCAGGAGGGCCACAGATCAGGGAAAGGATGAGGAAAAGGAGCAGGGCCAGGCAGATGCTCACGACGGTTCCAGCAGATGTTCCAGTGGGAAGCGGCTTTGAGTCCTGGCCTGGGAAGAGCATGGATGTCACCAGATGTGCCCAGCTGGAGATTGGTGCTGGGATGTGAATGTCCATTACCCCACCAGAAGCCCAGATCCCATGTGGATTTGGTCCCCCTTCATCCCTGCCTGTTCCATAGGTGTGGGAATTCCAGCTCCCAACACCCCACAGATCACGCCACTTACACACAACTCTGGTCCGGGAGCAGCTCCAGATATTCCCAAGCTTGGGCTGGCAGAGGTGCAGGGGACCAATCCCACAGGTGACTCCCATCGAGGGAGGCTCCCGGATTTCCATGCTGGAAGTGAGATTCCCACAGCCCAGCTCCCGGCAGATCTGCCGGCCACGCTTGTCTCGCTGCGCTGCTCCGGAGTCACACAGATCCCACCACTGTCCCGCATGGAATACCTGGATGTCCCCTTCACATGGAGTGGGGCCGGCTGCCAGCCTCCGCAGGGCCCGCGGCTGGGAATCTGTGAGAGAGGAGCAGATCCATAGGGAGAGCGGTTGGATCCACAGGGAAGGGTCAAACACATGGGGAGGGGTGAAATCCACAAGGAGAGGGAGCAGATCCATGGAAAGACAAGAATCAATGGAGTGGCATCAGAGCCACAAGGAGAAGAGGCAGATCCATGAAGATTGGTCAGACCTGTGGGAAGAAGAGCCAGATCCACAGGGAGAGAGTAGTCCGACCCTCAGGCAGACAGGGATGATATCCACAGGGATACCACTGGCACATGCTCCTCCTCCTCCCAGCACCAGCTCCTGGCACAGGCATGATCCCAGCATCTCCCCTCATGCCACAGGGCCTCTGCCGGGCCTGAGCCAAAGCAGAGCCAGGCGTGGAGGAGCTTTGAACTCTTCCCATGGGAAATGCAGCATGGAAGCAAGTTCTGACAGCTGCCATAGCCCATTAAACCTCCAAACCTCCAAATCCCTGGGCTGGGGCAGATGGCAGGACTCACAAGGAGCCTGCTCTGAGCTTCATGGCTTGGCTGGCTGTGCCACAGAGCTGGCACCAAGCTGATTTCCAGGGAAATGCTCATGGAAAAGGACAGGGAGAGGCCTGTTGCTGGGAGATGCTCCTGGCAGAGAAGACGGTCATGGAAAAGCAGGAGGTGCCTGTGGCAGGGAAAATATTCAGGGACAGGCTCAAGGCAGGGAGATGATCGGAGAAGGAAGATGCCCAAGACATGGAAGTTGCTCAGGGAGCTGCCCTCAGCAGGATGCCCACAGCCCTGCCAGTGCTCCCCTCCCCCAGTTGGAATTTGGGATGCTGCCACAGCCACTCTCTCTCCCTGGCTCATCCTCCTCGGAACTGCCGCACTCGGCACTTCCAGGAACTGAGATTTCCTGCTTTGCCTTCGCACCCAGACAGGAAGAGCGAGAGTGGGTGGATGGGGTCCATGGGGCAGGCTGGGATGGGGCTGGTTCCCTGCTCTGGCCCCAAAATCCTGCTGGGGTATCCCACCAGAGCAGGAAATCATGGATGCTCCAGGAGCATTCTCACCTGAGCAGGTGATAAAGGCGGGCATTCTCCCTCGGGAGCTGGTCCTGTTGAAGCAATCCAGCATGGAATGGCTCCCACAGGGATCCACCACCTCCCACTGCACCGGCAGGTGGATCCCTGGATCGGGCTGGCCGTGGCTGTTCCCAGCAGTGCCACAGCGCAATTCCTGGCAGATGAGGGTGACCAAGTGTGGCTGGATGTGTGGGATGCTCGCCACAGTCCCCCACAGCCCCCGCTTGTGCAGCTCCAGGAAGCCAGAGCAGCTGAAATTCCCGTCCACCAGCCGCAGCCTGGGAGGTCCTGGAGAGAGATTGGTGATGGAAGAGGAAGTGTTATGGATTGGGAAGGCTTTTTTTCCCATTATTTAGCGGGAAGTTCCCAAATTTGAGGCTATGGATTCCTCAGGATGAGGGGCTTACCCACGGGCTCCGAGGTGGTGGATGGGGGTGCCGGTGTGGGTTTGGGAGTGGTTTTCACTGGCTCTGGAATGAGAAGAGAGAGGCCACGTGAGCATGGATGATCCCTAGGGATTGAGGTGGCTGGGCTGGGTGTCCAGGCTCACCTCCACAGGCGACAATGGCGTGCTGTGTGCAGTTTTCCAGCTCCCAGTGGCATCCTGGTGGGCTTGACAGCCTGCTGCAATTCCTGGTCTGACTCTGTGGCCTTTTCCCACCGGGAATGATGAGCTCCAAGTGCTCAGTGGTCTTGGGGCCGCACTCCAGCCGCTGGCAGATCCAATCCAGGTCACCCACGCCCACGCTCTCCCAGCAAATTTGTCGCCATTGGTTTTCCCAGTTCACCTCCAGTATCCCAGTGCAGCGGCAGCCGCCTCTGGTGAGCCTCAGCATGGATTCTGTGGGAAAACACCAGGAAAACACCACCATTAGGGGCTTTCCTTCCCTTCTCCCCTGGGAATGATGGAAAAGCCTTGGTGGGGATCTTGGGAAGCAGCTCAAGGAATGGGAGCTTGGAGGGGTCGAGGGAATGTGGGGGCCTGAGCTGGGATCCCACGGCGCCACTTCCGGATGATGCAACTCCAGCAGCCGCCATGCTCACGGAGATATGGAGGCATTCCCAAAGGGCTGCTCCCCAAAATCTCACCTCCAGGGATCCAGGTGGCTCCTCCATGGTCAGGGATGGCTGTGAGAAAGAGCGGAAATGGGGTGTCAATCCCGCATCCTGCCCTGGGGACCCTGAGTTTGGGACAGCAGCTCTGCTGCTCGGCCTGTAGATGGTTATTTTGGGGAAAAGGGGGATTTTGTGGGGAAACTGGGATTTTTGGGGGAGAAAGGTGATTTGCTGCCTCCTCATTCATCTGCCGGGGGGGGGATCTTTAAGGCTGAGAAAAGACAAGGGCCCTGCAAATTACCGCTCATTAGCCGTGCTCCTGGGTGGAATGTTCAGGAATGGCGCCATGTGGATCGAGGGAAGGGCAGGAGCTGGCAGGGGATGAGGATGGGGGGACACCTGGCTGCCCTCAGCACCATTGACTCAATCTTGGGACCCTGGGGACCCCCAGAGTGAGGTGGGTGGGGGTTTAGGGAGTCACCGGGATGCTTCCCACCCCAAGCCCCAAACTGTGGCTCACTCAAGGTGCCGATCCTGCCTGGAGCGGGAAAACCAGTTCGGGCTCTGCCGCAAGATTTGAGTGGTGTGCTGAGGTCAGGGTGCCTGATACTCACCCCACATTCCCAGCAGGAGGTACAGGATGGGCAGCCGGGTTGCCATGGGCTCTGCTGGTGGGATGCGGGCACGGGAGGCTCCGGAGGCTCCGCCGCCTCCGCTGCCCGGCCCGGGGCAGGCGAGGGAGGGGGCCCGGGCAGGAACCGGCTGTTTTTCCTCCCGCTGTGGTTTTTTGACGTCACCCCTGGGCCCATTTGAAGACTCCGTTGCCTCCTGGGTCCCGCCGAGCACGAGACGAAAGGGGTGAGAAGCTTGTGGGGTTCAGTTCCTGCCAAGTCCTGGGGTCTCCACAGCTCTGGGAAAGGGAGGTAGTGAATATAATCCAGATCCAAAGGGAGATTTGGGGGCCTTTGAGCCCCCCAGGGCTGCAGAGGAGTTGATGCCCATCATGGCATCCCCTAAAATCCTGTGATAATTGCCAGGAATGGGATAGGGGAAGGATTTAACCAGGTACATCCCGGGTTCTGGCATTCCAGGGCCACCCTTCACTCCTGCAAGGGCACGTGGGGCACCAGCAGTGCTGGACCCGGGCAGGGCAGAGGCATTAATTGATTGTGCCCTAATTAATCGCTCTGAATCCAGGTCAGGCATGCTAATGAGGCAGCTGTTTTCCATTGACTCTGTGGTATTCCTGCTGGAAGGAGAGATGGATGGAGCTTCCCATCCCATCCTGCTCCACCATCTGTGGATGCTCCAGGCCCCAGCCCTGGAATAGGATCTCAGCATGTAGGTGCTCCCTGCAGCCATCACTTGTTCCCAACCCGGTTATCCCAGGGGTCCTGCTGATCCTGGTGGGAGCAGGTCCCCTTGGAATATCCCACGTGGGGGTGCTGGAGCTGCCCCCCATCCACTTTGGCTTTGAAAATTCCCTGGAAAGGGGGTGCAATTCCCAGGCCTGCTCCCATGGGACTCTATGAGGGTCTGCAAGCCACAGTCCCCCAAAATCAACCTGAAATTCAGGATTCATCTCAAACATCCCAGGACACTGTGCCTCTAGGAAAGATCCTGTTATCCAGGGGTGTGTGACCCCCATGGATATGGGGTGCCTTGGGTCCAGCTCTTCCCTCAGAGCTGTGACTGGCTCTGGAGGCCATGAGATCTCAGGGAGAGGATTTGGGCTCGGATTGAGCATCTGCCTTGCCTCGGGCGCTGCGAGTCAGCTCAGCATCCTGAGCATGCCGTGGCAGCTCGGGATGATTGGAATCCCTTCCCGGGGGGAGTCTGGGGGGCGCTGGGAAGTGCTGACAACGCTGCCTGCCGTGAGGAGCCTTTTAAAAAGCAGGAGCTGCCTTTGGAGAGAGCAGGAAGGGGCTTGTTTGCTGTCGGCACGCTGCTGGGATCATCATGATGAGGAGAAGGGGGATTTTCTGGGCGGGAGCAGCTCGCATGAACGGCTGGCACTGATGTGGCTGTGTGGGGATGGAAGTGACACCTTGCCTAGGTGGCCATGGGCTGGCTTGTCACGCTCCAAGGACACTGGTGTCCCCAGGGAACTGCTGCCCCCAGGTTGCTGGTATTTCCAGGGAACTGGTGTCCTCCAGGGCTTTGGTATCTTCCAGGGCTTTGTTGTCCCCAGGGAACTGGTGCCTTCCCGGGAATCAGCACCTTCTGGACACTGAGATCCCACCCCGGAGATTGATACCCCTTGGATTTTGGGACCCCTCCAGGGCATCACGACCTCCCTCAATTCATCCATCCTCCCCAGCCTGTCCGTGCCGCAATCCCAGCGATTCCAGCACCACCACCTCCCTGCCAGCATCCCTGGAGCCAGGAGCGGGGCTGGAGCACCCCCTGTGCCCACCTGTGCCCGCTCTGCTCTGAGCCCTCGCCTTGCTCTGTGCCCTTTGTCGGGGTTTTGCTGCTATTTTGGGATTTCCTCCGTTGTTGCGGTTCCTTTGTGTGGGGCCTCTCGCTCAGCAAACAGCTGGAGGATGTGGGAGGGGGCACATTTTCCACTTGGGGTGCGGATGAACCCCAACCTTCTCTCTGGGGAGACAGAAATCCGATGGCAGGGCTGTGGTGGGAGCGGCTGGCATGGGATTGGCAGCGGGAAGTGGGGTGATGGAGGAGGCAGAGGGGCCCCAATCCTGGGGTGATGGGTGGGTGCTGTGCCCCCTCCCAGATGGGAGCATCCCAAAATCCCAAAGCTGGAATGGGGCTTGGCTCCAGGAAGCTGCTTCGTGCTGGGATATGGATGGATTGGGAGATGCTGAAGGGTTTGGGGGCTGTATCCCACCCCTATAGGACACCATCCAGTGGGTTTGGGGTGGCACCTCAGTGACTTCCCTTCCAGCATCCCTGGAGCCTTCCTGGACAGGATTTATGGACAGCCTGTTCCCGGGATGGAGGCTGTCCTAGAAGGGTGTAGAGAAGCTCTGGGGGGACACGTGGGATTTCCCTGTCCCCACCTCTCTGCAGTTTAATTTCCACCCTGGTGCTATGGAGCTGGATCAGGGCCCTGCCACCTCCTTCCCTCCACCTGCTCCTGGGGGCTGGGAGTGGGATATTTGGCCATCTTTGTGTCACTTAGTGGACAAATGGGAGCATTTGGTGGCCCTGCCTCACTGCGGGGCTGGTGACACCCCTATGGACAAGGGACACGGTGGGAATTATTTAATTTTAATGGCAGCACAGAGGAGACAGCTGGAGAATTCTGGAGGAGACAGCCAGAGAATTCCAGGAGATTTGGTCTCTGGGATGGTGGGACAGGCTCAGTAGGCAGAGCTGTGGATGTCGTCATAGTCGCTGCCCTCGGAAAAGTCGGGATCCTCCACATGTTCCCCCGAGGGACAGGATGGATCTGACCAGCCTGCAGAAACAGAGCCCATCAGCAGGATTTGGGAATTCCCCGAACTCCCTGTGTCCCCCACCTCCAGCACAGGATCCTCACCAGGATGTGAGGAGGGGTCTTCAGGGGGCTTTGTCTCCTGCACGTTCTCGTACCACTCCCCCGAGGAGGTGCTGGAGCTGCCATCGGGATCTGCCGGAGCTGCAGGTACCCAGGGCTGGGAGGGCACTGGGGCGGGCACTGCCGGGGGAACAGCGGGATCTGGAAGGAGCAGGGTCACTGACTGGCACTTTCCATTCCTGCTCCCACTCCATGAGCTCCCATTTCCTCACTGAGGTTGAGCCCATCCCTGTTCCCACCTTGGGGTCGCTCTATCCCTGCTCCCAGCCCTGCTCCTCTCCTTGGTGTCCCTGAACCCCCATTCCCTCCCCAGCCCTGTGGTCTCTGCATCCTTTCCTCCCATCCTTGAGGTCTCCCCATCCTGCTCCCACACTTCCCACCTGTGCTGTAGCCATGGCTGGTGGCTGCTGGTTGCCACTGGGTGCCATGGGCAGTGGGGGGAATGCTGCCATTCCAATAGGGCTCCATGGATGAGGATGTGGATGAGCTGGAGGACCTGCGGAGTGGGGGGCCTGGCCTGGCCGGCGCTGTGGGAACAAGGACATCAATGGTGGGAACAAGGATATTGGAAGAGAGGGTGGCCACCCTTCCATCCACGGGATAGACCTCCTTTGTGTCATACCTTCCCCAGGGAATGGCTCCATCCTGTCCTGACTGGGTCTCAGGGGGAGGAGATCTTCCCTGGAATGCCGGCGCAGGGAGTCTGAGGGAAAGGGAGAGGGGTGGGAACATCCTGGGTGATGGGGATCCCGGAACAGAGTGTCACAGATCCCAGAGGAAGTGGGATGCTCACTGTAGAAGGTGGACAGGGCGACGGGAGGCTTGCTGCTGAACTCATAATATTCCGAGTCGGAATCAGAATCCTTGGAAATGGCTGTGACCAGAGGGTCTGGGGGGTGACAAGGGGATGTGGCATCTGTCACCAGCCATGATCTTTGGCCCCACAGCCCCTGGGGGGACCTGCCAGACCCACCTGATCCTTTGGGAAGGCTGTTGGGAGTCTCCCTGTAGTCGTTGGGGATCCTGGAGGGTGCGTCAGGCCTCTGGAAGCTGTGGGTCACCTGGACTGGTGAGGGTATTCCCAAGGAGGACATGGCTGTGGGGGCAAGGGAATGCACCCACTCCATGGCTGAGCTGAGCCAAAAAGTGGGTATTGTGTCCCAGTTCTGTGTCCAGATCCAGAATTCCTTACCACTCCTCTTCCTCAGCCTCAGCAGGGCGGCGGAAAAGGCCAGCACGGAGAGCAGGAGCAGCGCTGCCAGCACCAGGCACAGGACAAAGAAGGGATTGTCCCGTGGTGGTGTCCCCAAGGCTGGGGTGGCCTCTTCAGCTAGGACAGAGAATGGACACAGCTCATCCCACATAAATCTTCCCTCCTGGGAATTTTACCCTGATGCCAGGGAATGGCTGAGGGCTCAGACACTCACCATGCAGGACAGTGACATTCCTGGGCGTCACCTCAGCCATGGTCGTTGGTGTCTCCAAACCCTGGGAGCCTGGAAAGGGTGGGAACAGAAATCAGACCCTTGGGAGAGGGCAGGACCCAGGCCGTGCCTCAAATCCTGTTGGGATGATCCAGTACCATTGCAGATGACCCCGGCAGCCCAGGATTGGTAACATGGAGCGGATTTATTGAAGGTCCAATGGCATTGTGCCAGTGAGGGCTGCAGGCTTCCACACAGGTACACCATCTTCCCTGGAAGTGTGTGTCCAAAGGAAGGCCGCTGGAGCGCATCCCCGCATCCCAGCGTCCGGCACAGCACCGTGGCCTCTGTCTCATACCAGGTGCTGTTACACACCGTGCTCCAGGTGCCACGGAAAAACACCTCCACCCTGCCGGCACATCCATCCCGCCCTCCGGAGAGCCGCCACTCCTGGTGTTCTGTGGGAAAAGCGCAGAGATGAGGATGTGCCATCCGCATCCCTGGCTCTGGAATATTCCAAACCTACCTGAGCAAACCACGCCAGCGTCCTCCTTGTGGCTGCAGTCATGCTCCAGCTCGGCCGGACATTCCCAGAAGTCCTGCTCGTGTCCCTCGCATCCCACCTCATCCCGGAGGATGGGGCCGTGTCCGCGGCCGAAGGCGGCGTTGCCGTGGGCTCTCACGGCGTGGCCGCACTGGAGTTGGTGGCACACGACGTCGGCGTCAGGAATGTCCCAACCGTCGTCACACACTGTCCCCCACGTCCCCTCCTGCTCCAGCTCCACCCGGCCCTCACAGCGGCTCCGGCCGCCCGCCAGCCGGAGTCCTCTGGGACCTGGGAGATGCATCAGGAAGGGTGACCTGGCATTGCCCCAGAATCCCACAAAGTGGGTGTAAGGGTGTCCCTCACCCTCCTGCACTCACCTGGTGTCACTGAGGTGTTCCCAGTTGGAGTAGTGGGAGGTTCTGTCGTTTCTGTGAAGACTGTGGGGAGAAAGAGCAGAAGGATGAGAGGCTGAGCCCCCGAGGATTCCCATTTTGGAGGGCTGCATCCCAAATCCACCAAACTGTGGCCAAGAGGATTCTGTGAGTGGCACAGTGGGAATCCCCCCAGGCTCTGGCAAAGTGGTCACGAAGCTGTTGCATCCCAAAAATCAATTCCTGTGTGCCCCAGGAACTGGGGTAAATCCTGGTGTGAGATCTGCTGGGAGAATTTGGCCTTAAATATGGGAATACTGGGACATGACTCAGCGATGGAAGAGCTGAAATTTAGGATGTCATCCTGCATCCGTGTTGTTCCTGCCTTCTGGTTCATCCCTGCGGACATTGCGGGGCTAAACCTGCCACCATTCCAGAGCCATAGGTGAGTGGATGTCCCTAAAAAACCCTAAAAAATGCTCCATTTTGGCTCCTCCAGGAGGAAGGATTCAGCCTCAGAAGTGAGGCACCCAGGCGGCTATATGGGTGGGAATCCTGGGAAGAGACCCCAGAGCTGATGGGGTGTGGATTGGAGTTAAAATGTTCAAGGAAAAGGCCAGGAATGAGGGAAAAAGGTGGGAATGAGCTGCTCTGGGTGGGGATGGAAGTGTGAGAAGGGCGGAAATGGGGTGATGAGAGCATTTCCTCATTGACTGGAGGCCTCGAAGCATCTCCTGGCAGACATTTTGGCAGCTAAACCACCCAAAAATCCTTCCAGGAGGATTCTTGGGTGGGGACAGGTGGCCTTGTATCCCAAAACCATCCAGGGGGTACATGCGAGACAGAGTGGGCTTCAGGCCCTGAGTATCACGCTGTTCCCAAAGGGATTGTAGGTGAGATGGCTCTTAGAGCACCTTTAGGGGCTGAGGGTCCTCTTTTAGGGGTTCCCGGGATGCTTTTGGGGGGTTCCAAGAGGGCCTTAACCCTTAGGAGAATCCCCAAGCCTTAGGATACCCTTTTAGGGTATCCCTTCCCTCCATCTCAGTGAGTTGAGGGACAGCATCCGCCACCACTGTTGGGAACCCCCAGGACCCCCAGTGCTCCCCATCCCAGGGAGGTGGCAGGTCCCTGATCCCCAAGTCTGTGGCTCCACCACCCCAAGGTCCCAAGGGAGTGATGGCAAAGGCCAGGATGGGGACAGTGACGTACCTTGTGCAGGTGCTGCAGCTGAAAGAGCCACCAAGAGCAGGCAGAGCCCCCCCATCCTGTCAGCTGGGCAGCCCCATGGAATTCAGGGATCTGGGGTTCAGGGGGTCCCCCTCTCAGCAGTTTGGGGACATGGCTTGGCCGTGTCCCCGTGCTCCAGCAGCTCTGTCAGGGAGAAGTGACACAGGCAGAGGGCAGGAAGCCGACTCTGCTGCAGGGTGGAGGAGGTGATGGGGTGGCTCCATCCCGCCCCAGCGGGAAGGAAATGGGGTTTTGGTGACCCCGGAGACCCTCTGGGGCACAGAAGCCTCGTGGATCTGGTGCTCCCACTCCAGGGGACACTGATCTGGTGGAGCCATCATGATCTGCCGCTCATTTGTGCCTCCAGGTTGTGGATTTGGGGTGGTGGTATGAGGGGACTCGGGGTTTCCCAAGCTGTGGGACATCTGCGGGGTGATGAAGAGCCAGGAGCTCCCCTCTTCTCCCTGTTTTTTGGAGTCAGTGTTACCTGCAGCTCCACATCCTGAGCATCTTCCAGCACATGCAGCAGGATCACTCCAGGACTCTCCAGGAATATTAGGTTAGGGTAAGGCTGGAATTTCCATGGATGGGAGGTGGGATATGCCAGGAGATGTTGATCCCCACCGTGGGATCCAGCTGAACGCCTGGGGACCCAGGATACTGGGAAGGGGGAGAGACAGGACTCTAGTCACTCCTTCTCAGCAGGGTTTTGGAAAATGTGGGGAAGTTGGGAGTAGGGTGATGGGGTGGGGGATTTCCTGCTATTACCGAGGGTGTTTTGGGATTGCTGAAAGTTACTGGGAAGCTAGAAGAGTGGGAATGCCCATGGCATCCCTAAATAAAGGGAGGTGCTAAGGGGGTATCTGGAAATGTCGGAGACCAGCCATGGGGAGGACATGCAGTACTAGGCTGATGTTGGGGTTGGAAAGGTGGAGGAGGAGGATGGCAAGAGAAGGAGGTAGGAGATCCCTTATCCCTTATCCCAAGGTGACCCGAGCTGGACCACGGCCAGACCCAGCCCTGGATCCAATCCCGTGACCAGCTCCCACGTGGAGCCAAGGTCAAGGACATGTGCCCATTCCCAGGAGCCTGGCACTGC
This sequence comes from Sialia sialis, assembly GCA_009812075.1. Taxonomy (NCBI): domain Eukaryota; kingdom Metazoa; phylum Chordata; class Aves; order Passeriformes; family Turdidae; genus Sialia; species Sialia sialis. The sequence continues at coordinate 39,247,878 of VRYO01001269.1, forward strand.
CACGGGGGCAGGGTGGGACCCAGCGTCGGGATCAGAGGAGATGGCACAGAGGGGAATCACAATTTTTTTTTTAAATACTTTATTTTTGTAACAACGTCAGAATTAAAAATTTTCCATAAATACCAGCCCCTGGCAGCCCCTTCCCGGGCGTTCCCGATAAAAAATGTGTACAAAACGGATGCGTGGCCCAGGTGAAGGTGGGGGGGATACAGGATCCTCCCCGGGATCAGACCACAGGAATCATCACCACCATCATCATCACCACTATGAACACCATGTCGCAATGAGACCCAAAGCAGTAAGAGCATCCCAAATTCCTCCCCGGTGCCGCCGGCATCCAGCCCCCGTAAGGACAGGGCTGGGAGACTGCCCCCTCACCCTCTGTGGGCACCTTGGGGTGGTCCCAGGAGGCCACCAGTGGTCCCTGGCACATCCCGCTGGGAAGGGGGGTCGGTGTCTCCCCGACACGGCACGGGGAGGAGGTCGGGCCCTTACTGGTTTGCCCGGGAATTGGGGGGGTCCGTGCGTGGCCCCCTCGGGGTCAGGAGCTGCCGCGGATCCTCTCCATGTAGCTCCGGAGCTCCTCGGGATCCCGCAGCCCCATGTCCTCGCACACCCAGCGGATGTCATCCTCGCTGGCCACCAGGATGGACTGGACGTGGGGGTCGGCCGGGGGGGGATCCTCGGGGACGCGGGGAGGGCCGAAGGTGACAAACTCCACCCGCTTCCTGCGGCCGCCGCCTGGAGCCGACCCCTCCTTGCGGGACAGCGGCGGCGCTCCGGGGGCCGGGGAGCCGGCGAGAGCCCCGTCCTCACCGGAGCCCGGGGGCCCCCCGCAGCCACACGGGGGGCCCGGGGATGCCGGGGGTTCCGGCTGCCGACGATCCAGCTGTGGCCGGTCCAGCTGCTGCCGATCCAGCTGCCGGCTCAGCTCTTCCTGGTCGGTGCCCAGCCAGACCCAGTTGTGGGGTTGTGGGGCTGAGGGGGCCCCGCCTGGCTCGGGCAGCTCCTTCTGCTGGTACCGGAGCACGAAGAAGATGCAGTTGACGAGGAAGATGAAGATGGCGAGGCAGAAGACTCCCAGGAGCACGTACATCCCGATTTCCAGATCTGTCACCCGCTCCGGAGCCTTCACTATCTCCTCCTCCTCCTCCTCCTCCTCCTCCTCTTCCATACCGGCACGGTTGCGTCCATAGCCTT
>VRYO01001269.1:39257065-39284122 GCA_009812075.1 Sialia sialis
TGATCCCCCCTGTTCCTGCTCCCCTCTCAGGGTCCTCCACCCTTCACGATCCCCAAAATCCTCCCAGTCTTCCCTGGATCTTCCCAATGCCCACTGGATCCCCAAATTTCTCTGTGAGCACCCCACCCAGATCTCCGCGGTCTCCAGGATCCCTCTGATCCCCCCAGGATCTCCCCGCCAGGCCCCTCTGTACTCACCTCCCATTGTCCCACCCCACCCCTCAGGATCCCCCCCAATCACCCGGGAACTCCCACTGCGGCTCCCTCACCCCGCCAATCCCCCCCTGGAGTCTCCTCCGCCCATTGTCCCTCCATTTCCCCCCGAATTTCCGCCAATTTTCCCCGAATCCCACCCCCCACCCCGGGGTCCCCCTCGACCCCCCCTCACCGGAGTTTCCCTCGGCTCCGCCGCGGGGCACACCGGGAGCTGTAGTCCCTGGGGCCGCCGCGGTGGATGCCGGGAACGCGGTCACTATGGCAACATCTGGAGGCGGGCGGCGGCGCGCGGTGTACGCCGGGAAGCACCGTTCCCGCTTGCGGGGGAGCGCGGGGGATGCTGGGAGCGCTTCCGGTTCCGGCGGCGGCGGCGCCCGCGTGAGCGCAGGGGAGAGGCGCGGGGGCCGCGCGCGCCAACCGGAACCGGAACCGGGATCCCGGACCGGAAAGGAGAACCGGAAACAGCCTCGGAAGGGCAGCGGGGCTGTAACCGGACCGCCGCGACCACCCGGCCTCCGCCATGGCGCTCATCTGCTCCAGTGAGTGTGGAGAGAGAGCGGCCTCGGGAGAAGGAGTGGGGGGAGCGTTACCGAATGGGGGATCCCGGGCTGCGGGGCGGGGACACCCGGGGTCACCGGGAGATCACCGGGTAGAGAGTTCCCAAAGCTCCGTTCCCGTCCCATCCTATCCTTCCCTTTCTCCCGCAGTTTCCAACGAGGTGCCAGAGCACCCGTGTGTGTCGCCGGTGTCCAACCACGTGTACGAGCGGCGGCTGATAGAGAAATACATCGCAGAGAACGGCACCGATCCTGTCAACAACCAGCCCCTGTCCGAGGAGCAGCTTATCGACATCAAAGGTACCGGGAACGGGAACGGGCATGGGAACCCGGGAAAAGTCGCTCCCCCGGGGGCAGCAGCTCTGGGGTCAGGAATGGCGGTGCCATTGGGGTTTGCTGAGCTGGGGGTGAGATGCCAAACTCAGCTGTGAAGGCTGAGAAAGAGAGTGGTAAGGAGGGATGGTGAAATGGGAAGGGCAAAGAGTGGGAGTGCAGGAATCCATAGGGATGTTGAGGATGTGGATGATGTGTCCATCTTTCTTCCAGTCGCCCACCCGATCCGTCCCAAGCCCCCCTCAGCCACCAGCATCCCGGCCATCCTGAAAGCCCTGCAGGACGAGTGGGTGAGTGCTGGGGGTGCTGCAGGGGCTGGGGTCTCACCATTCCCTGGCTGACTGAGGCGCTTCCTGGCAGGATGCCGTGATGCTGCACAGCTTCACACTGCGGCAGCAGCTGCAAACCACGCGCCAGGAGCTGTCCCATGCCCTGTACCAGCACGATGCCGCCTGCAGGGTCATTGCCCGCCTCACCAAGGAGGTCACTGCCGCCAGAGAAGGTGACACAGACATGTGGCATTCCTGAGAAGTGGTTCTGGGAAGTGCTTTTTCCCAGTTTTCCTTTCAACTTGTTGTGTTTTTGCAGCTCTGGCCACGCTGAAGCCTCAGGCTGGGCTCATCGTGCCCCAGGCGGTGCCGTCAGCACAGCCCAACGTGGCCGTGAGTCCCTGCTCCCCATCCTGGCTCTTTTCCTACTCATTCCCAACCCGCATCCCACTCATTGCACCCAAATTCACCCTCTGCATGTGTCTTCTCTCTGTGCCACACAGGGTGCTGGCGAGGCCATGGATCTGGGAGAGCTGGCAGGAATGACCCCAGAGATCATCCAAAAGGTAAGGGTAGTGTTCCATCTGTTCCCCTCTCCATCTTGCCATCACAGAATTCTCAGTCTGTGCCCATCCTCCTCTTGTTTTCCAGCTCCAAGACAAGGCAACGGTGCTGACCACGGAGCGTAAGAAGGTGAGTGGCCTTATCCAAGGATTTTGAGGGAGCTAGGATGTGCCCTGCTCCAACAAAGGCTGATGTTTATCCCTGTTTTTTCCAGAGAGGCAAGACAGTCCCAGAGGAGCTGGTGAAGCCAGAGGAGCTCAGCAAGTACCGGCAGGTGGCCTCACATGTGGTGAGTGCCAGCATGGAAAAGGACTGGGAAACTCCCACATGGAGCTGGGAATCGCTTCTTGAGTCCATCTAGGAGTGTTCTACTGCTTGTGGCATTAATTTGGCATTCTCCTTCCTCATGCAGGGGCTGCACAGTGCCAGCATCCCAGGAATTCTTGCCTTGGATCTGTGTCCTTCCGACACCAACAAGATCCTCACTGGTAAGGGAGCTTTCTTGGAGATTTCCCACCTGGGAGTGGGTCTCATTCTTTTGTGCTTTTGGGAGTTTGAAGTGGGGCAAGAAACATAAGGCAGGTGGGTTTGGAGTTGGCTGGCCCCACACTCCCAACCCAGCGGTTTTCCAGGTGGAGCCGACAAAAACGTCATCGTGTTTGACAAGAGCTCGGAGCAGATCCTGGCCACGCTCAAGGGCCACACCAAGAAAGTCACCAGCGTTGTCTTCCACCCCTCCCAGGTATGTCTGGCTCTTTCCTGGCTTCCAGGATCCCTGCAATCTGGATAGCAGGACCCTCCTCTGGTGGAATCTTCTGCTGGGAGCGCTTGGAGAGGTGAATTTTTGCCATGTGAACCTGGTATTGTCCTTGTGTAGGAATTGGTGTTCTCGGCTTCTCCCGACGCCACAATCCGGATCTGGTCTGTTCCCAACGCCTCCTGTGTGCAGGTGGTCCGTGCCCACGAGGGCTCCGTGACCGGGCTCAGCCTCCACGCCACGGGTGATTACCTGCTCAGCTCCTCGGATGACCAGGTGAATCCCTCCCCACCCCACAGATCCCCCCTTTGCTTCCCACCCCTTCCATATCCAACGCTCTCGCTCTCTCCCAGTACTGGGCTTTCTCGGATATCCAGACGGGCCGTGTGCTCACCAAGGTGACAGATGAGAGCTCTGGATGTGGTAAGGCTTGCAGTTGATTATCCCCATTCTGGGCAGGGAACTCCTTTGGAGAGGTCTTGGAAGCCTTCCCAACCTTCCTGAGTCTTCCCAATCTTTCCAATCCTATCAGCTTTCTTGAGTCTCCCCAACTTCTTGAATATTCCCAGCTCCCCATATCTTCCCAGCCCTCTGAGTCTCCCCAACCCTCTTGAGCCTTCTCAGCCTTCCAAATCTTCCCAACCATCTTGGGAGTCTTCCCAGCCCTCTGAGTCTTCCCAAGCATCTGATTCTCCTGCTGTTTCCTCAGCTCTCACCTGTGCCCAGTTCCACCCGGATGGGCTCATTTTTGGGACAGGAACGATGGATTCCCAAATCAAGATCTGGGATCTGAAGGTAAGGGCTGATGGGAATGTGCAGGAGCAGGGATCTGGGGGGACCTGAGCTTGGTTTAGAGTGGCACTTTGAGGAATACTTTTGGAAGTTTCTCCAAAAATCCCAAGATTCGAGCTCCAGGGCAGTGACATGGTGACAGCGCAGGTCGGTTGGGAGTGATGACACATCCCAGTGCTGTGATTCCCTCTGACCTCCTTGTCCCCAGGAACGCACCAACGTGGCCAACTTCCCGGGACACTCCGGCCCCATCACCAGCATCGCCTTTTCCGAGAATGGATACTACCTGGCCACGGCAGCCGACGACTCCTCGGTCAAGCTCTGGGATTTGAGGAAGCTCAAGAACTTCAAGACATTGCAGCTGGATAACAACTTTGAGGTGTGTGATGTCCCTTTTCCCTGCCGCATCTCTGCTCCAGGGGTTGTGGCATCCCAAAAAAGCCATTTGGAGCTTTCTCAGCGCCTTGTTGTGATTCTTCTCCACAGGTGAAATCCCTGATTTTCGACCAGAGCGGGACCTATCTGGCGCTGGGCGGGACTGATGTCCAGATCTACATCTGCAAGCAGTGGACGGAGATCCTCCACTTCACAGGTGAGGGATTGTGGGAACCATGGAAGTGGCTGGGGTGGGAATAGCACAAATCCACTGGGAATTGTGACCATGGATTGTTTTCCATCCCCAGAGCACAGTGGTCTGACCACAGGAGTGGCCTTTGGCCACCATGCCAAGTTCATCGCTTCCACAGGCATGGATCGGAGCCTCAAGTTCTACAGCCTGTAGCCCTGGAAGTGGGGCTGGAGATTTTTTGGGATTCAGGGTGGGAGGTGGGTGGGAATATCCGCGTGGGATTATCCAGGTGGGATTATCAATCTCCCCTCTTGTAGCTGTTGGCATGAGGGATGTCGGACATTGCCTTCCCCGTGCTCCATGAATTTATTGTTTAGTTTTTTTTCCCAATTCCGTGTGTTTTCCGCCTTTAGATTGTTTTGTGCTTGTAACTGTTTTAACAAAAAAAACCGATCCCGGTACTGGTAGAAGTTTGAGGCCGGGATGTGTGGAAGGAGGGAGAGAAGGGAGGACTGTGCAGTTTTGTAAGCAGCTACTTAGTTTCAGTATGGAAATAAAGAATTATTCCCTGTCATTCCAGCTGGAAAAGGCTCCTGTGAAGGGCTAAAGTGTAGCAGGGTGGGACTGGAGAGGGCTGTGGCTGCTGCCATTTGGGAATGGGGATGAGGGACCCTCCTTCCTCCCCTCCCAAGGACGAGCCACTCTTATAGCCATGCTCTGTGCTAGTTTTATTTTTCCAGCTTTCCCAGAGATATCCAGCAGCATCGGGTAGAGGCTGGAGCTGTGAGGAGGAAGAAGGGGAGGAGGTAATGCAGAGGGATGAAAGGGTGTTTGGGATTAAGGGATTTTTGGGGAGCAGAAGGCACTCACTCACCCCTTAGCCTCTCTGCTGAGTTCCCCCTCTCTTGGGAAGCTCAGGAAACACGATGCATCCCTGGGATGAGACTGTCCCCATGCCGTCACCTGTCTTCCTGTCTCCTAGAGACCTCCGCGCTCCTGTGGGGAATAGCAGGTTGTCTTGGGAATAGGGGGACCTGTAGAGATCTCCCCAAATCTCTGGAAGCTCCCAGACTCACGAGAGGGCACTCCCAGCTGGCAGGAGGGCCGGCAGGGCTCCGGCTGGGCCAGGTGGCACACGGAAGCGCTGCAGGAGATGTACACCTGGGAGCCACAGGAATGCCAGCATCATCTGGGGATCCCCCAAAAAGGGTCCCCAAGCCTGAAGGGACCCCCAAAAACCATCCCCAAGCCTTGAGGAACCCCCCAAAAGCAGCAGGAAGAGACTGGGCAGCCGGAAGCTGGGTCAGTCCTGGGGTGGGCTTGGGGGTGTTGGGATGAGGGATTCCCAACACTGAAGCATTCCCAGCACAGGGATTCAGGGGGATCCCCTTCACCTCTCCCTCCAGCGCTGCCATTCCGGGGGGCTCCACAAAGGTGAAGGTAGTGATGACAAAGCGCTGATAGTGGCTCGGGAAGGGCAGCTCCGGAGAGGCCGGACCCATTGGAATCAGCCGGGTCCTGTAGTTGTCCCCTTGGAAGGGACACCTGGGCAGGAAACAAGGACACTGTCAGCACAGTGACTCCCCCCTCACTTCCATCTTCCCATCCTTTTCCACTCACCCCTCCACCAGGATGGGCCACTGGGGCTGGGATGTGGCGTGGGAGCCAGGGGAGGCCCAGCACTGGTGCAGCACCAGCACCAAATTGGGATCCGTCTTCTGGAGCAGCCGGACTTCCACATAAATGGGGTCCCGGAGCACCCTCACCAGGGGGAAGTCACCCACAGGGTGGTAGGAGCTGTAGGATTCGTCTGTGGGAATGTTGGGAGGGGTTGAGTGGCATGGGAAGTGGGATAGGGAGCAGGATAGGGAGCACCCACCAGTAGCAATCCGCAGCTGGAGCCCCAGCGGGCCCGGCATGGCCAGGGCGGCGGCTGTGGGGGGCGCAGCCACCTCCACTCCCAAGGGAAGCAGGTCACTGGAGTTGTAGATGCACCGAGCGCGGAGACTGGGGAAAAGAGGGAGAGGAAGGTGGGAGACTCCCAAATTCTCCATCAGCCCCCTCAGCCCAAGCTGTGGGGACACCACCAGGCTCATGGCAGGAGTGAAGGTTGGTTTGATCCAAGGGGGAATCCAGGATCTCTGCCTGGACTTTTCCATCCTCTTCCCTTACATGTAGACACTGTCCCGAGTGATGGAGCCACGGGGGGATCCCTGGACATCGATAGTGGAGATCAGCTGGTTCTCATAGATCAGCCTGTCCTCGATCACCTGTGTAGGGAACACTGGAATGGGAAACATCCTGGGGGATACACAGATCAGGATTTAAGGCAGGAGGCAGCGGGTGGGCGAATTCTTTATCCTGAAGTTTTGGAGGGACTGGGAGCATCCTGGGGGCACTTCTATCCTGAAGTGACCCCACCATGCCCACCTGGGGGTTCTCCAGGGCTTTCCCATCCTACCTGGACTGTGGTGCCGCAGTGGGTGACCGGGAAGCGGAACATGACGAAGGCCTCGGATGTGCGGAGGGGCTCGCATCCCGCCTGGCTGCTGGCCAGCCGCACGCTGTCCGGGTTGTACGGCGCAGCCACCATTCCCCGTGGGACCACCACGACAAAGAATCCCTCCAGCAGGCACTGCACGGTGGCTGCAATACCATGGAGAAGCTCCATCACCCTGAGGGCCCTCTCCCAGCGCCGGGTAGGGATTTTGGGATGTGCCTCCGGGTGTCCTACCAGTATTCCCATAATAGCAGGGTGTGGTACGGTCCATATCATCGAAGCAGCATCCCGCCTGCAGGCATCCCTCCCGTCCCTGTGGAGCCACACACGGCATCCGGCCCACTGGCACCTGGCACTGCTCCCGTGTCAGCTGCATGCCTGGTGGGAGGCAGAGAGGGGACACAGTATGGAATGTGGGTTGGAAAAGCACCTGAAGGCCATTTCCCTTTGTCACAGCATCCCTCCATCCCATCTTTCCACCTTACCTGCCCCTGCTGAGGGGTAGAAGAGCGCTGTGGACTCCAGCAGGCTGGGCTGGGGGTGAATCCCAGGACGGAGCAATCCAGGCTGGGGCTGCAGCCCCGGGCGTCCCAGGCCTGGCTGGGGCTGGAGTCCAGGGCTGATGTAACCTGGCCAGGATGAGAGTCCTGGGCGCACCAAAGCCGGGCTGGGATGGCCAGCATGGAGCAGCCCAGTGTGGCCATGGTACCCAGTGTGGGAGTTGGAGTAATGACTGGGACGAGATATTCCCGGCTGATTTGGGGGCTGAGCTCCCGGGCGCAGGAATCCTGTGGGAGTCTGGGCACCAGTGGAAGTCAAGCTGGGCTGGTTGTAGGATATAAGCCCAGGAGGGTTTTGGAATACAAGTCCTGCACCAAGTTGCCCTGGTTGGTTTTGACCCCCAGGACGGTTTTGAGATGCAAGTCCTGCACCAAGTTGCCCTGGTTGGTTTTGACCCCCAGGACGGTTTTGGGATGCAAGTCCTGCACCAAGTTGCCCTGGTTGGTTTTGACCCCCAGGACGGTTTTGGGATGCAAGTCCTGCACCAAGCTGCCCCAGTTGGTTTTGACCTCCAGGACGGTTTTGCGGTACAAATCCTGGACCAATTTGCCCCAGTTGGTTTTGACCCCCAGGACGGTTTTGGGGTACAAATCCTGCACCAAGTTGCCCCGGTTGGTTTTGACCCCCAGGACGGTTTTGGGGTACAAATCCTGCACCAAGTTGCCCCGGTTGGTTTTGACCCCCAGGACGGTTTTGGGATGCAGACCCTGGACGCAGGTGCCCTGGCTGGGTCTGACTACTGGGTTGCACAAAAGCGTGATGGTTTTGGGATACAAGCACGGGGCGAACGATCCCTGGCTGGCTCTGCCCCCCGGGCTGGAGTGGCTGCACTCCTGAGTGGATGAAGCTTCCATGGAGTTGGGTGACAGGATAAACCCCACCAGGCTGGGACAGAAGCCCTGAGTGAGCCAGATTGGAATGGTGCTGGATCCCAGGCAGCAGTGAGCTGGGCTCGTACTGTCCCACAGTGTGAACCTGCTCCAAGTGATCTTGGGATGTGTAGTGTGATCCCGAAAAGGTAAGAGAGGACTCAGAGACGTGGTGCAGGCCAGTGTGAGAGAACACACTGTCCCGGCCTGGCTCCCGCTTTCCATCTGGGAGCATCTCAGAGCCACCTGACTTGGGGCAGGTCATGTTGACCTCGTAGGAGGTGACGGGTATCCCACTGGACAGCAGCTCCTCCAGCTGCACCCGCAGGATGTAGCGATTCTCCTGTGAGGAGACATGAGGGACAGTCACCCCCATCCTGCTGGAGGGGACTGCAGAGGGGACAGAAGCGTCACCTTGAACAGGACATGGCAGCCCTTGTAGCCGGAGGAGAAGGTGATGGAGCCGTCCTCCCTGGAATTCAGCCAGTGGAGGCAGATGGAGCAGTTGGCCACGTCGAAGCGGGAGCCAAACTCGTCTGGGGGGACACCATGGACACGGGGAAGTGACACATCCAGGTGCATGGAAACCCCCTGGGCAGCTGCAACATCTCATTCAAGCCATTGCCTCATCTCACTGGGAAACCACCACCATGGAACACTCCGAGTTTGGGGGGAATTCCAGGGAAATCCAGCACCCCAAGGGGATCCAGGGAGTCCCCCCCACTCACCCAGAACCTTGAAGCGGACGGAGCGGCCGTGGGGCGGGAGGACCAGGAGCTGCATTCCCAACTCTCCGCATTCGTAGTGGTACTGCAGGAGTGCCACAGTGGCTCTGGGCCACGGGGACAGCAGGAAGAGGAGCAGGAGGAAGGAGCAGCTCCGTCCCATGGCAGTGACACAGATGGAGCACAGGGCTCTGCAGTGTGGATTTATATCCGGCTGGGATGCGGGGGGGGATCATGATCAGCTGATCCCACGGGATGAGCTCTGCCCAGGGCTCCTCGCTCCCATGCTGCCGGTGACCTTGGTGCCCCAGCCCTGTGGTCACCTCCTGTGGCCGTGTCATGGTGACCAAGGACAAACCAAGCTTATCCCGCACTTGGAGACAGTCCCAGTGAACAGGGAATGGAACTGGTGCCAGGCGGGATGCCCAGCTGGATCAAGTTATCTGGGGGGAAAGGAGAAGGCTGCCATGTACCCAGCTCCCCCGAGCCAGCGGTGACATCTGGACACGCCACTCCTGGAATAGCCGTGTGACCAGGGGACATGGTGGCATGTTCCCAGTGGCATCTGACTCAGCCAGTTACCCCAAATCCCTGCTATGCCCTGGCTGTGCCCTGCTGACAGTAAATCCAAAGTTCTCCATGTGCATTCCCACTGCCTCCCTTTCCAAGCTTCCCTTCTAGGATTTATCTTTACTGCAGATTAAACCGCTCCCCACCCTTCCCAGAGCACAGGTCATGGCCACTCCCTGTCCCATGCCCTGGACGTGGGAACAGGGTCATGCCAGCTCCCAGGAGCACAGGGATCCCAGCGGGAGGGTGTGAGGAGCTGGAGGATGGATGTGATTCCCTAAAACCTCCTCGGGAAGCTGCAGAGAGAGCAGTGTGTCCCCAGAGCCACAGCTGAGTTTGATATATGGCCAATATATGTTCTATGTGTGCCTCACATATGCCCTATTTATATATATACATATCTATGTCTATGTTTTATATATGTGCTATATATGTACAATGCATGTCTGAGCTGTCTGTTCTATATATGTTCCATCTGCATCCAGTATATATCCCATCTCTGTGTCCAATAAATATCTGATATATATCCAACATATATATCCCACATGTCCAATAAATATCCTACATATATATCTAATGTATATCCCATATGTATGCAATATATATCCGATGTATCTCCAATACATCTCCCAAATCTGTGTCCAACCTTTGTCCCACACACCATCCCCCAGGAGCGCAGGCAGGAGCTACCAGTGACACTTTATTCCCCGCAGTGACAATCCCAGTGACCCCAGCCCCTTTTCCCCACCCCTCACAGCTTCATGGTGGCAACCAATCCCAGATGGAGCTCCAAGAACTGCAGGATCTCCTGCCAGGAATGTTCCTGGGCCCGGGCATGGGGCTGGGGCTCTCCCCCCCATGCCACTGGCCTGGGAGTGCCCCGGATGCTGGAATTGCTGCACAGGGGGGATCCTGGGGGCTCGATCAGGTGCCCAGCACCGGGATAGGACAGGATCCGGCCGCTCTCCGGCGGCATCCGCGCCAGGGCCAGCTTGGCAAAGAGCTTGCTGTTGAAGCTCCGGTCGGCCTCTCCCACCACAAACAGCACCTTTCCCCGGATCTTCTCCACTGGGATGGCCGAGGCATGGTAGGCGGGATCCCGGGGATCAGCAAAGATGGCCGAGTTGTCTATGGCCCCCATCTCGGTGAACTGGATGCGCTCCGTGTAGTAGGGAATGCAAGGGATGCGGAGCTCCTTATAGACCAGCGGGTTTCCATATAGGAAGGCCGTACCGTTGATCCACACTGTGGCCACCACCTGTGGCAGGAAGGTGGCCATGGCCAAGGCCACCTCCGCACCTTTGGAGACGCCCACCACACCCAGGCCTGGGCCTCGAACCTGAAGCAAGAGGAAATGGAGCCAGCTGGGATAATACACAGGGATTATACATTTACTGGGATATCCTTGGGTGCCAGGACAAGGATGTTCTCGTGGGATACCCCCAGTGGCCAGGACATCCCACTCACCAGGATATCCCCAGTACCTGGGACATTCCTGGTGCTCGGGATAGCCCCGGGACATTACACCTGGTCACCTGGACATCCCGCTCAGCAGGATGAGGATGTCTCCAAGACATTTCTGGTCCACTGGACAATCCCTGGACATCCCTCTCCCCAGGTTGCTCCCAGTGCCCAGCACATCCTGGCTCACAGCTGCCTTTCTCCACGCTCCAGGACTTACCTTGGGATGCTGGAGGAGCAGCTGTGCTGCCTCCTCAAAATATTCCAGGTCCAGCTGTGCCAGGACTCGGGGCAGGTCGTCATAGGCGAAGAAGGCGAGGGCCAGCACGGCAAAGCCCCGGCTGGCCAAGAGCCCAGCCCGGAACTCGATCAGCCCCCCTGCACCCCCAAACAGGTCAATGATCCCAGGAAAGGGGCCTGGACCTGCAGGAAGACCGGGAGAATGTCACGGATGGGGAACCAGCAGTGCTGTCCTGCACCCACAGTTGGGCATCCCAGGGGCACAAGGCCCAGCATCCTGGAGGACCCGAGGCTGGGCATCCCAAGATCCTGAGGTTTGGTATCTCAAGGATCCCGAGGCTGGACAACTCAGGGATCCCAACTTTGGGCATCCCGGGGTCTCGAGGTTTCTTTTCCCAGGAGTCCCAGGAAATCCTATGGTTTATCATCCCAAGGGTCTCAGTGTTGTTTCCCAGGAATCCCAGTGTTGTTTCCCAGGGGTCCTGACACATCCCCATGATCCCCAAGTTCAGTATCAGTATCTCGAGCTCCCAAGGTTCAGTATCCCAAGGGAATACTGGCTGGGTATCCCAGGGGTCCCAAGGCTGGGCACAGCAGAGCTCCCAAGAACGAGAATCCCGCAAGACCCAAAGTTTGATATTCCGGATTCCCACTCCCCAGTGCTCACCAGGAGGCAGGAATAGGGCACCACGGACCCTTCCCTCGCGGATGGGCACCCGCTGCACTCCGGGGCCCACGTACCAGCGCTCGGCCTCGCAGGATCCCAGCGGCTGCTCCCGGGGATCCATGCCCAGGCAGAGCCCATCGAACACTTCCAGCCGGACGCGGAAGGGGCTGCCGGCCACATCCCGCTTGACCAGCCGCCGGAAAAGGGTGTCGGGCTGCAGGAACCAGAAGAGCCCCATGGGCCAGACCCCAGAGTAGCTGCCCCCCAGGGCAGCGTGGAGCTCAGGATCCACCTCTCCCGCTCCGTCAGCGCGGAAAAAGGCGCGGGATTGGAAGCACTCGCCCTGCTCGTCCTTCAGCCATGCCCGGAGGGTGACGAGTTGGGATGGGGACAGTCCCCGCACCCGGATCTGCACTGGCCGGTCAGCCAGCGAGGACTGCGGTGTCACTGTCACCTCCACCATGGTGCACCTGGGAATGGGAATCACCCCGAGTGTCCCACAGGCATTGCCACGCCCAGGAGGGGGCTAGGGGCAGGAGTCCACACCAGGACGGGGTTTGTGGTCCAGATAGTTCTGCTGGCATCCCTCCTTCCCTGTCCCTATCCCTCCTTCCCAAGTCCCCATCCCCTCGTTGTCCCTATCCCCTCCTTCCCTGGTCCTTGTCCCCTCCCTTCCCGGTCCCTTCCTTCCGTGATTCCAGTCCTCTGCTTCCCTGTTCCTACCCACTCCTTCCCTTTCCCCCATCCCTCCTTCCTCACCACCTCCCACCCTCGGACACCAAACTCCCGCTCCAAAACCCACCCGGCATCCAGGACACCCCTTTTCCATGCGTCCCCCAGCCCCGGCATCCCCCGCACACACCGTGCCCTCTCCTTATCTTCCTCCCCATGCCGGGGCCACAGCAGGGTGGGGATTCAGGGGCTCCGAGCCCCCCAATCCTGTGTGAACCCTGCTCCCTCTCCGTGCGGCACGGCAGGCTGGGAACAGGGATGCTGGCCCCAGTCCAGCCCTGGGAGGAGACACGTGGTTCTCCCATGTCCGTCCCACCAGGAAATCGGCCCCGAGGGCCCGAGCTTCCCCTTCTCTTACCCGCCGGGTAAAGCCTGAGCAGTGGGCTCTGCACGGGGAGAGGCTCGAGGATTCCTTGGAAATCATTAACCCGGGAATGGCGAGGCCAAAGCCCTCCTGCCCCATGACCCGGGCCAGGCTGGCACTGGCCACACCCTGAAATTCCTGCCAGGCCCCACTTTCCCTGTGGCATCCCTCCCATCTTGGACATGCATTCCCATCCCAGGGCTTCACACTCATTCCTGCAGTCCCATTTTCCACCCAGTGCACACCTTTGTCCCTCCATCCCTGCTCACAGCCACATCCCTCCCCAGGAATGCACAAAGAGGTCTTCACAGACCAAGAAAAAACAGGAATGTTAAGAAATCCGTGGATTTCCAGCTCCCAGCCCCTGCCAAATTCCCTGTGTCGCCCCTCACAGGAGGGTGTGTGACATCGGTTCCCCCTTCCTTGCTGACAGGTTCCAGGGCTCATTCCCAACGGGAATTCCCTCTCTGGAGAAAGGGGAACTGCAGGAAATGAGGGGTCATGGCACATTCCAATCCTAGGAATGCCTTAGGGAAGGTCCTGGCTGGAGCACCCAGTCCCCAGAGCCACTGGAGGCAAATCTCAGTTCCTATTCATTTTTATAAGGAAAAGGCAAATTTTGGAAAGCAAAGTTCTGTTCCAGCCTCTGGCACCAGCCATATCCTGATTCCACATGGACTGGGGAATCCAGCAGCTGGTTGCCATGGAATACACCCCCTCAGCTCTGTCCTGCTGTTTGTCCAATACTGAGGGTCCTGGCAGCGATTCCTGCCCGGAAAGCTGAGCAAAACCCCTGGAAAGGAGCAGGATCTGTAGGAATCCCAGCTGCATGGCCTGGCCGTGGCAGCAGCCCGATTCCCGCCTCATTCCTTGGCCGTGCTGTGCCTCACGGGCGTCTTCTGGAGCAAGGCCAGCGTATCCCGCTTTTCCACCCGCCTCAGCTGCTTCTTCTTGGCCCTCTTGAGCTTCAGGGGGTTCCGGATCTGGGAAACAGGAAAAGAGAGAGGATTTCATGGAATCACAGGATCCTGGAATGGTTTGGGTTGGAAGGGACTCTCAGGATGATCCAGTTCCACCCCTGGCACCTTCTACTAGTGGAGGTTGCTCCAAGCGCTGTCCTGGAGCATTTCCAAGAACGGAGCAGAGTGTGGGAATGAGGCAGCATGGGCATGGATGGCTCCCAGCCTCCCACCACCAAGGATTGAGGACATAGGAAAGGATTTATCCCAAAACTAACCCCATCTTCACCCTCATAGGTGAGCTCTTCACCACACCCACACTGAGCTCCTGATGGAAAAGCCATGATTTTCCCACAAGGATCCCCATCAGTGCTACATTTTCCTCGCTCCTTTAGCCCTCAGTTCTGGTGTTCCCAACCTTGGGAGAATGCGAGGGACACGGTTCCAGCATGATCAGCTTTGCTGGGACTCTCCCAGTATCCTCCAAGACGGAGACAGGGAGAGGAGCTGGAGTAAATTAGAGGCTGCTCCATGGGGGCTGGAGGTAGAGGGGTGCTCCCAGTGCTGTTCCCAGCTGGCAGAGGGGACTCACCACTTGGACAATCTCGGCTTTCCGCTCGTTTTCCAAGCGCCGCTTCAGGTTTTCCTCCCGCCGCCGCTTCTTTTCCTGTGGGAGCAACACCAAAACTTTTCCTATCCCTTCCTCCAGGATTAAACCCACACCAGCGCCAATGCCCACCCAAGTGTGAAATTTGTCATTCCAGCAGCTTTTCCACTCTGGGTGAGGCCGGAATTGACCCAGGGAGTTTATTCTGAGTCAATGACTCGGAGCATGTGACCATCAGTGACTGGATTTTGCACCAGCACAGGGAATTCTCCATCTCAGCTGCCCTTTTCTGGGCTCTGCCATACATCTGACACTCGGGAAGAGGACAGAGACACGGGATTGAGCTTGGGAAAGAAGGGAAATCTCCAGCTCCCCAGCTCTGTTACCTCTTTCTCCCTCTGCTTCGCTTCTTCTAGCTGCCGCGCCAGATCCTGGACCAGCTTCTTCTCCTGCCTCTCCTTCATTTTCCGTGCCCAGGACGTGCGGAGCGCCTTGTCCTGGATCATGTGGGAGAACCTGGGTGGGCACACGGGACATGTTGGCTCCCCAAAAACCGTGGGATGCAGGCAGGGCCACTCCAGCTCCTCTCCAGAATTCCATGAAACTCCGCCAACCTCGGAACATCCCAGGGCTCCTCAGCTCCTCGGCATCCTCTCCAAGGCATCCCCATCACCGCTGGATCCTTCCTAAAGCTTATGGATACCTCCGGAACCCCCCCCTCTCAAGCCCCCAAAACAATCCTGAACCGCTAAAATTTCCCCCTAGACCTCCTGACCCACCAAACTCCAAACCCACATTTTCGGAGCCCAGAGCCCCTCCAAGAACTGCCCTCTCCATTCCTGTCTCCCTTCCCACCTCTTCTTCCCGGGATCCTTCCACACCCGTCCCGACTTGGGCTTGCCCCGCGGGATGGCTACCACCCCCTCCTGCCGCTTCTTGCCGCCTTTCCGCCGCCGCCGAGCCGCGGCCGGAGCCGAGGCGGTCTCACTGGGTCCCTCGGGGGTCACTCCCGATCCCGGGGTCGCCCCCTTTTTCCCCTCCATGATCCACGCGGCCCGGATGTGTCGCAGGTGGATGACGTCAGAACTGCGCTCCCCGCGGAAGCGCGAAGCCAGAGCGCCTCCCTGGCCGCCATCTTTGTGCCGGGCAAGATCCTCCGTGCATTGTTGTGGTCACCATCTTTGTGTCGGGCGTGGCCGCCATCTTTGTGCCGGGCGGCACCGCCCAGCACCGTGGTCGCCGGTACCGGGACCTCCCGAACTCCCCCAAACACACCCGGGGCGAGCCCACCCCCCTCGCACCCCGAATAACCCCCGGAAACACGCGCGGGCTGGGGGAGAGGCCTTTATTGGGGGCCGAACGCGCTGAGGGCATCCCAGGGTGCTCCGGTACCGCGGACCCCCCGGGATGCGCACCACGTGCGGGGCCTGGCTGCGGCTACAGCGCCTGGGAAAGCAAAACAGGGAAATTCAGGGAAATCTCTGGGAGGCACCCAGGAACGCCCGCATTGGGGCGGCCCTTCGGAGGAAGGAAGAGGTGGATCAGCATTCCAGGGATTCCCGTGGATCCCCGCCTCCCTCACCAGCTGGGTGTATGTGTGCTGCCGGACTGTGTCGTATCCAAACGCCAGAACCGCCACGGCCACGCAGAATTCCAAGAGGCCGAGGATCACCGAGGTGGAATCCAGCATGTTGCTCAACATCTGCAAGGAGGAGGAGAACGGGAAGATCCTGGGATCCACCACCCGAACACGACCTGGGTCCTTGAACACCCTACCCAGAGACTCGGACTTCCCCGCGCAATCCCAGGTGTCCATACCTTGCTCTCCATGCTGAGGCACCATTCCGGGCGGATCTGGAAGGGCCTGGGGTTCTCGCAGCCAGGAATGTTCCGGGTGATGGCTGTGCCATGGATCCCGGTGGCCACTAGCGTGCCCAGGACAATTCCCACATTGACCACGCAGCAGGTCTTGACCTGTGGGAAGCACCTAATGACATGGACTCCGAGAAGGGCTGCTTCCCACATGGATTATTCAACTGGGATCAATGATCTCCTGGAGAAGCTGCCCAGTTTTGTCCCATTCATCCCACAGTGACTCCAAAGCCATGAGGGTCTCCCAGATCTTTCATCCCCCTCATCCCACAGTGACTCCAAAGCCATGAGGGTCTCCCAGATCTTTCATCCCCTCATCCCACAGTGACTCCAAAGCCATGAGGATCTCCCAGACCTTTCATCCCACTTATCCCACAAGTGACCCAGACCCCCATCCTGTGCTCCATGTGGGAGAGCTGGGCACTTCCCAAGGGGAAGACTGGCCTGTGGATCCCATGGGATGAATCCAGGCTGTGGAGGGGTCCTGGCAGCTGCTGGAAGGGGCATAAGGAATAGGAGACACATTGTCCCTCCCAGCCTGGATCTTACCAGCACAGGGCTGTCTCTCCTTTCACTTTCCACCAGCAATGAGCCCGACACCAGGAGCTACTTGGAAAACAGCAGGAATTGGTGTCAGCAGCAAGGCGCCCTTCCCTGTTGCCCTACTTGGTGTCCCTCCAGCTGGGAATTGGGCTTCGGGGATGCACAAACACCCCAAAATAGTGGGGGAGAGGGGTTGGGGGATACCTGGTGACCCTGGGATATTGTTCCCAGTCCACCAGGATTCCCTGAGATTCCCATGTCCTCATCATAACTTACTAGGATCCCCAGCCAGAAGAGGATCCCGCTGGCCGCAGGGAGGGAAGGGTTCCTGTGCTCTGACACTGTCAGGATGATCCCGAAGCAGATGTGGACGATTCCGGTGAAGATGTGGATGGTCTGGGGAAGGATAAGGGAGACGGATCCCGATCCCATTGCCATGAGACGCATCCCACCCCAATCCCACATCCCAGTGCCGAAAAGGGACTGGGAGAGGCGCCTGTCCCAATGTCCCTCCACCCAGCCAGGGGCAACCTCCAGCAGGACAATCCCTGCAAATTCCCAATCCCTGCTGGGCCCCAGGAAGGCCGTGTCTCACCCCCAACACCTTGGGATGAGCCCTCCGGAAGACTTGGGTTTGGAATGATGTCTTGGCAGGTGCCTGGGAGCCTGAGGCCAGCTGGGCCGCCCGGGGATCCGTGGCCGGGATCACCTCCGTGATGATCCTCACACTGCCGGCATCGGTGACCGTGGTGGCCGCCATGGCCTGGGAACGAGCCCAGGAAGCTGAAGGAATTCCCAGGTGCCTTCCTCCTCCTCTTCCTCCTTGCCACAGTCCCTTTGCTGTCCGAAATCCCCGGGAGGTGCCAGCCAGGCAGGGACACGCTTCTGCTGCCCTTTGCTCCCTGCGGGAAGCTCGCTCATGGAATGCTCGTCAGGCCCCTCTTGCTCAACGAGGTGGCTTTGCCAACGGCTCCCAAAATCCTGCACGGGAAGAGGGAGGGAGGGACAGGGAATCCCTCCCTGAGCTCTGTGGCCTTGGGAAGGGTTGGATGCTTTTCCCTTGGGATGCTCCAAGATCTCCTTTACCTTTCCATCCCAGATTGTGGATGTTTCACTTGGGGATCACTCAAGCAATTAGCTTGGTACCTAGCAAGGTGTCTATAACCTAACCCTGCCCATTTTCCAGGAAAAACTTGGATTGAGATGGGAAAATTCATAAACTCCGTTATAAAGGAAGTTCCTTTATTGTGGTTTTTGGGAATTCTCCCTTCTTCATCCCTGTGGATTTGTCCCCAGTGAGACACACAGGAGGGATTCGGGGATCCCTGGCCATCTCCACTGGGAGCCAAAGGGAAAGGAGACGCTGTTATTTATGGGAGCCCAGGCTGGGAATGGAGCCACCACACATGGTGAGGGGATCCCGAGGGATTCAGAGGCCCCTTCCTGCCTCCATCCCTCCCTCCTCCCAGAAAACAGCCATGTCCTTTTCTCCAGGAGCATTGGGATACCGCATTCCGACCTGGAGGACCTCCCAGCTTTCCTGGGTGTCAGATGTGTGCAGGGTAGGAATTTCTTGGTGGAACGGAAATTTTTAGGTCCAGGATTCTGGCATTGCCCCAACACTTCTCTCTCTGCCTGGGAAAGGACAGGACCCTCCAGCTGACGATTTCAGGAGCAGGTGGAGCAACTTTTGGAAGTTTTTTCCTTCCCTCTGGCTCTAGAGGGAGCTGAGAGGCCGCGTTTGGAAGCACCGAGCTTCCAGAGATCGGGAGAGGTTTCCAGCCCTGGAGCTGGCTTGGAACAACATGAGCTAGTGGGAGGTGTCCCTGCCCGTGGTAGTGGGGTGGAACTGGGTGATCTTCAAGGTTTCTTCTATCCCAGACCATTACAGGATTCTGCGCCCTCCCCATGCTCCGACACACCAGGGAATGGGACACCCCCTCCAAACTGGCCTAAATCATATCCCAAAAAAGAGCTGGAAGAACAGATCTGGAAAGCAAAGAGCAGCAACTCATGTCTCCATCCTGGCTCCAGTGGCATTCCTCCATCCCACCCATGACCTTCCTCCCTCCTGCATCCCTGATGGAAGCGTGCACTTGGCCTTGTAAAGAGCTGCATCTGGTGGAACGGCTTTCCAGGAAAAACATGGACATGGATGCAATTCAGCCTCTTCATCACATTCCTGATGCCTCAGAGCCTTTAATTCCTGCTGGTGCCTCATCCCTCTCAACACTCCAATCCCAACAGTCCCAGGGATCTCATTCCAGCCCCGGGATGGAACACTTGAGCCCCCGTGGAAATTATAGGATCCCCTCTTTAGCCTTTAGGCAGCCGGGGTATCCTCCACCATTATCCACGGCTCACATTCCCAGCCAAAACCAGCCTACTCGGTGGATTTCCTCCCAAATCCTCCTTTCCAGATTACTACAGCATTCCTGAAGTTCCAGCCTTGTAGCCAGAAACAGCCATGACTGCCCTCAGCTCCCAAAACCCCACTTTCCAAGTGAGTTATCCATAGAAAAAGCACTTTCCCCCTTCCCAAATGAACCCAGGTCCAGCTGGGGATGGCAGGAGCCCAAGGTAGGATGTCAGGATTTGTTTTGGAAGCGGATGCCAGAGGAAGTGAAGCTTTGAAGCAGATGCAGGGAAGCAGCAAGGCCGGGCGGTGGAGCTTTCCAACCTTTTCTTTGCAGGAATTTTTGGCTTTGTAGATATATACAACACATTCCTTGGATTTTAACGTTAATTTTCCTATTTTCTAGGACACGTTTTGGATGGGGGAAGCCTGGCTGGATGCTCAGGGGGGATCAGTGAGACCCTCCCAAATTCCCTCCCACCAGCACAGGACAAAATTTATGAGCCTGGTGGAATCAAAATTCTTTTTCCAACCCCAAAATCCGTGAGTTTTTTTCCAAAGAAAATAGATTACGATGGAGAAAAGCTCTCCAAAGAAACTTGCTGCTTCCTGGGACAAACTTTATATCCCCATAAAAATACCAAAAGTCAACATTTTGCTTTGCTTCCAGGTGTTTCTGCTTCCCACAGGGCTCTTTCCATACTGACTCCAGAAGGAAAGTCATGTTTTCTGGGAAATCTTTCAGGTTTTTTGGCTTTAAACATGCCCATGTCCATCCTGGATTAGGGAATCCAGAGCTAGGAGCAGGCAGGAGTCTGTAGGGGGGAAGTGCTGCCTGCTGGGGTGATCCATACGTGGCATTTGGGACACGGTGACATCGCTCCCAAGCCCTGTCCCAGATGTGTCCATCAACCCTGCACTTGACATTCCAGCCTTTGATCCACTCATTCCCAGGAAAACTCCTGAGGCTGCAGAAAAGTTCCATAACTCCTCTAAGGCTTGACTGGCATTGGCTTCCCCTGGCAATCCTGGAATGGGACCTTAAACACATCCAGGGATGAGGCAGCCACAGCTTCCCTGGGAAATCCATTCCAGCAGCTCACCACCATCACAGGGAAGAGTTTCTTCCCAATATCCTATCTAAACCCACCCTCCAGCAGTGGGAAGTCATTTCCCCTGGTCCTGGCACTCCAGGCCCTTTTCCAAACTCCTCTCCAGCTCTTTTGGGGCACCTTTAAGTGCTGGAAGAGTCTCCAAAAGCTGTCTCTTCCCAAGGGTAAGAGCCATTGGGACACCTCGGTGCATCTCACAGTTCCCCTTTCCAGCTCCTCCAAGGGTTTTGGTTTTCCTTAGGGATCATCACCAGCAGGGACACAAAACTCTGTAGTCCCTATCAACTGCTATTCCCAGCTCCGGGAAGTCCCCACCCCTCCCAGGGCTGCAAATTCCCACCTAAAAATAAAAACGTATTAAAACCCCCACATTCCCATAGAGCCTTAAACACTTATTCCAGCCTTTTCAGGGAAAGCCACATCCGAACGCTGGGATACTCTGTGGAAGCAGACCCTGAAGCTGGTGGAGGAGGAGGAAGCCTCCTTCCCAGGAAACCACCACACTAGGAAGAGCTTGGGTGGGAGACAGGCTGTTTTCATGGTGGTCCCCACGGAGCCAGGAGAGGTTGGGATGCTCCAGAGCCACAGGTGAGGAGCCAGAGCTGTAATGGGTTGTGGCCACAGGATGAGCAGAGGCAGCCTGTTCATTCTGCTACCAAAATCCCTGGGGCTTTTCCTACTGATTGGGCTCATTATTTTTTCAGAGCTGGGAACAGAAATAACTGACAGGGAGTGAATAATCCATGAGGCTTTGGCTGAGCAGCCAGAGCATTGTCAGGGAGTGTGGTAGGAGAAGGAAAACACATAAGTCACCCCAAAACCTAAGGTAATGTTAAAGGAGGATCCCACTGATCCCACTCTGGAAGTGGAGGGAAAATTTAGAATGCATCCTGTCCCTAAAAATGAAGGGGATTCTCCCACAGTGTGCTGGGGACTGATCAGGATGTTCCCTCCCCCTTGGAAAATCAGTACTGGGGTCTCTTTCCTCACCTCCATCCCATATTTCCATAAGTTTGGGATGCTCCTTAAATAACTTGAAGCCACTGGATGCTCATCTCCACTTTGTTAAATCCACCAGCATTCCTGCAGATGCAGGATTATTTAAGGTGGACCCATAAATGAGCTTGGAGCAAACTTGCTCCTGTTCAAAATGATCCCAGAGCCCCTTTTCCTTCCCTGAAAACAAAAACATTTTTAGGAATTGCTGCACGGATAAGGTTTGGGAGCACCCCTCAGCTCCATTCCCACCACCCAGGATTGTGAGAACAAGGAGCACATGGCACTGGTGTCCCCACGTCACCCCCAGCCCCGGGGCAGCTTCTCTGGTGGCGGAAGAGCCGGGATGTGCTGGCGTCACCAGCATCGCCGCCGGCTGTCCGGCTGCTCCGGCCGAGCTAAATATAGGAACCGTGCTGGATTAGGAGGGGAGGTGGGGCTTGGGCGAGCAGAATTCCCTCGGGACACCAGGTACCCTGGTTTACAGGGTGGAATTCCAGCAGGAGGGGGCAGAATTCCCTCGGGTGACAGGTACTGAGGGGCTTATGGGGAGAATTCCCTCAGAATCAGGTACTGGGGTTTAAGAGGATGGAATTCCCTCAGGAGAGGAGTTTTGAGGAGCAGAACTCCCTCAGAAGAAAGGTTTTGAGGAGTAGAACTCCCTTAGGAGAGCAGGTACTGGGAGTTAAGAGGAGCAAAATTCCCTTGGGAGCAGGTGCCAGGGGTTTAGGGGAGCAGAATTCCTCTCAGGGAAAGCAAGAAGGTACCAGGAGTTCAGAGGGGCAGAATTTCCTTCAGGAGAGAGCAGGTATCCCTAAATGAGGCAGCATGAGCCCCTTTCCTGAGGGACAGCAGCTCTGTAAGGCGGAAGTGTAGCTCCCATGCTGGAAATTCCCAAATTCAGAAGACACAAGCCCGGAGAGAGCATTTATTCCCAAGATAAAATGAAGCCAAGAGGGGACGAGCCGAGGTAGATGCTCCGGTGACCCGCCCGGCTCCCGGTACACATCAGGGTCACTCCAAACCACCAGACCTCCAGGAATTCCTGAACCCCAACATGAGTGAACCCCAGCATCCCACCAGGGATTTACAGGCAGGAATTGGCCAAGATTTCCCCCTGGAGAAGCCCCTTCCCACAGCAGCCAGCAAGTGGAGCCCCTCAACAGGGGCACAGGGGCAGGGAATTTGGGAGTGTTCCCTGGCTTTTGGGGGGAGGACCAGCACATCCCAGCTGGCAGCACAGTGGGAGAAGGATGCCATAGCCCTGGGATTTAGGAGCGATGGAGGCAGGATCCCATTCCGACATCCTTGGTGTCAGACTTCGGGTGCAGCCAGCTGGAAAGAGAGCAGGAAATGTTTGGAAAGGGGGCAGGATTTGCGGGGACCTCACCCCAACACCCACCGCCCATAGGGATTTGGGATCTCCTCCCCATTACCAGAGCAGATGGGTGGATGCTCCAGGATGCTTCCTGGAGATTGGGGTGGGATTTTTTTTCCGGGATGCTCCCTGGGGATTTGGGGTGGGATGTTTTCCCAGGGAGGGGACACTGATGGCAGCAGGATGGGGACTGTCATCCCAGGAGCCACCCCAATGCAGATTCTGCTCCTTTCTAGGCTATTCCTTGGATCACCTCGCTGTAGCTGGGAGGCTGAGGCAGCTCCGCCGGTGGCACGGCCAGATCCACACGGGTGGCACTGGGGACAATCAGCATGGCCTGGGAAACATCGGAATTATGGGAGACACTGGGATCATGGGAGGCAGTTTTTGAGATCCATCCCTTCCACCCCATCATCCTACCTCGTTGGAGCTGAGGCGGGTGGCTCGGCACCAGAAATTGGCGGTGGCCACGGCGATGCAGAATTCCAGGATGGTGAAGGTGAGCAGCACGATGGAAATCCCATTCCCTGCGAGCTCCAGGATGGGGAAAACCCCACTAGTACCCCCCCAGCAGCAATCAGGAGGAGGAATCCCACACAGGGCAGCATTCTGTGGCTCCCCCTTCCTCCCTCTCTGTATCCCCAGCTCCAAGGCCTTCATCCCACCGTTTTTATGGCTCATGGATGCTTCCGGGGGGTGACTCATCTCCCGAGGTACCAGCCTAAAATAGGTCACACCGGCAGAGGAGAAACCACCACCCCCTGGGATTTGGGAAAAGGCACAACACCCGCTGAGGGTTGGAGAAAAGACCTGGTGGGGTTCCCAGGGGCTGGAATTCTGCCAAGTGGGATTTTACCAGGACGAGGTCGGTGTAGTAGCTGGAGCGGTAGAGCCCATTGAGGTTGAGGTCCACGATGAAGGCCACGATTCCCAGGAGCGCAAAGATGGCACTGATGACGTTCATGGTCTGGCTCCCCTTCACCTGTGGGCACCCAGGGGGCTTTGGAGGGGTGGCAGACCCCCCCAAAATCCCAGATGGACACTCCAGCCACCCCGTGGGATCACTCCAATGTGCTCCTGGGAAAACTCACCGCGCATTCTGTGGGGCTCTTCTCGGCACCGATGGAGAGGCACCCGGAGATGATGAACTGCAGCGGGAGAGATGGCACAGCTGAAACTGAGGGCACCCTAAGCACCCCAAACCCGCCCAGAGGTGGCACTAACAGGGCACAGGGGACACGGTGACCTCCCTGCCCTTGTTTTCCAGCTGCCGAGGCATCATTCCCGGTGGGCATCCCTTCCAATGGATGTCCCACCTGCTGGCATCACCCACCCCAGCAGGACTCCCTTCCCTATGGGCATTGTTCCCTGGTGAGATCCCCTTCCCCACCCCCCTGGGCATCCTTTCTCGGGGGGTATCCCACCCCGGTGGGCATCTTTTCCCGGTGGGAATCCCTTCCCAGCCCCTCGGCACACACCGACACGCCGCCCAGGAAGGGGATCTCTCCGATGACGAAGACAGAGGTGTAGACATTGGTGAGCGTGGTCAGGACGATCCCGAAGCCGATGTGCAGGAATCCCGTCATAATCTGGATGGTCTGGAAGAGCGGGATGGGTGGGACTGGGGTCAACTCAACCCCCCCGCCCACAGAGCCACCCTAGGAATGGGGGATGTCTCAATCCCAGCACCTCTCCAGAGACACAGCATCTCCTGAGGGATCACAGGGAATCCCCCGGGAAAGGGCTGAGGGGGATTTTCCAAGGGTTTCTCCCCCCGACCCCCCAAAACTCACCCCCATGACGCGGTTCTTGCCCTTGGGGAGGGTCTCCACCGTGTACATGACGGCGCGGCTGCCCAGCCGGAGGCTCCCCATGCCCTGCATGAGGAGAGCGGGGGGCACCGGGACCCCCCGGAGCAGCCCCGGTCCCCAGCGGGGCCGCCCCCGCCCCACCCCGCCACAGCCCACGCCCATTGGCTGAGCTCCGTGACGTCAGCGACTGCGGCATCCCCCCCGGGGCACCGCCCAGCCCACGGGGAACACGGGGGGATGGAGGGGACAGCCCCCCAAAACCCGGGGCGGGAGGTAGGGCTGCGTGGGGCTGGGAAGATTCTCCATGGGGATGGTTGCGTGGGGTGGGGGGAAATTCCCAGAGTTGCCCCCCGCACCCGTTCCCGGCAGGGCTCGAGGACACCGTGTTCCCGCCGGGATGAGCTACTCATCCCAAGCCCACACGCAAGGGAGTTAAGGAAATCGGGGTGCCAGCTCTCCCCCGAATGCCCCCCTCAAGCTGCGTGTCCTCCCCTCATTCCCAAGCCACACTGTGTTTACAGAAGGGCAGAAAGGAGAAAAAAAAAAGCCACCACCAAAACAAAACCACCCCGCAGCGAATTCCTGGAAGAAAAATCCATCAAGGGCCATTAGGCTCCTGCGGCTCCTCCCCGCAGAGCGGGGGGCACGGGCGCGGGGGAGGCGGCACTCAGGAGCGGGGCTGGGCACTGCCCCGGCACAGTTTCCCCTGCATCTCCTTCCCCGGGAAGGGGTGGGTCTGAATATCCTGGATCTCCCTGCTGCAGGGAGGGAGGAGTAGAGGGGATGCCCCACACTTCCCCCCGAAACTGTCTTCGATTCCCAATTTAAGGGTGTCCAGCCCTGAGGAGAAGGAGCCAAGGCCTCTAGGCAGAGGATTAAACCTGAAATCAGGGAATAACGAGCACCCCGGGAATGAGAGGGGCAAATGACACCACCCTGCACCCCAAAATTAATGGAAGACACTCCTGTTTCCCATCCTGATCTGGCCAACACCACACCCCCCTGCTTGAATCCCTCATGGAGAGATCCCCTCATGGGGTTTCCAGGGCACAGGAGACCCAGAGCTGTGGATCTCAAGAGGAATCTGGGGCTCTGGGAGGGACCCCTCCAATTTCCCTGGAGCAGTAACATTCCACAGGGAGGGAATGCCACAGCCAGGAGCCCTTTGGCCAAGTGGAGGGCATTCCCATGCTGGATGCTGTCCAGAAGGAGCTGTGGGAAGGAGTGGAATTGGGGCTGAGGGTGTCACCCAGCTCAGAGCAGAAAACTCATGGGACTGGCAGAGTCCCCTCACTCCCACATGGTGGGGATTCCTCACCTCCAGGGTGGTCTCACAGCTCAGAGGGGGTGCTCCAGGCAGTGTCCATCCCTGCCAGGTCACCCCAGAGCCAGATCCCAGGCTCAGATCCCCAGCGGTCACTCAGGACAGCGGCTAGCACTGAGAGCCACACGCGGTCACTGGTGACAGAGACTGGCATGGCGAGCACAAGCAGGGCTGTGACAGGGATTTGGGGACACCCATGGTTCTTATCCCCATGCCCAGGGGTCACTGCCCCTTCCCTCTCCCCAGGAAGGGTGGCCAGACACCCAGAGCATCCTGCACAGAGGCTGGGGCTGCAAGGTACAGCCCAAAACACATTCCCCTGGGAGCCTCCATCAGGACAGGGATGGAAGAAATGAGAGGACCTTGCCCAGCAATGGCTTTAACACGTGGGAGGAGGGTGGTGGCCATGGGCCTCCCAATGAGAAGCTGGGTGGGGCAGGCCTACCCCTTGCACCCACCTGGGGCTCCTTTCCAGAGTCTCCCAAGGATCTGACACTCATCCTGGACACTCATCCTACCTGGAAACATGGATTGTCCCACGGGACACTGCAAAGTTCCTGAGAAGAGCAACCAAAGCACTCATGTGTGATCCACAGTATTCCCATCCTGAATCCAAACACAGCTATTGGGAAGAAAGGAACCCTCTCCCAGCCCAAACTCCATTCTTTGGGGAAATGTTGATTTATTTAAAACAGAGCATCCTCAGAAGTATCTGAGCTGCCACTAGGAGCCTCATCTGGCTTTGAGGAGCTTCCTGGAGATGGGGGAACTCCAACTCCCTTTGCCTCTGGAGGATCTTCTCCGACTTCCCCTTTGGCTTCACTGCTGTGCTGTGGGAGCTGTGGGTTGGACACCGGCGGCTCCGGGACACTTCCTGCTGTGCCACTTGTTTCTGGGAATTCCGCACTGGAGCAGGCCATGCTCCCAGTTTGACTTCTAGGCTCTTCTTGGCCACATGCATCCTCAGGGCTGAGCGGGCTCCACTGATATCCACAGACCCGGAGGAGCACGTAGAACCGTCCGTGGCATCTTCTCCATCGGGAGTCTGGCAGCTCCCGCTGAGGCTCAAGGAGCATGGGAGGCTCTCGGAGGACGGGAATGGCGCTTCCTGCTGCTGCTGGGAGCGCCTCACTGGAACAGGCTGGACTCGCAGCTTCACTTCCAGGTTCTTCTTGGCCACGTGCATCCTCAAGGATGAGTGGTTTCTGCTCACACCCGCAGCTCCAAGGAAGCAGTGAGATCTGTCCGTGGGGTCTTCTCCATCCGGAATCTGGCAGCTCTCACTGGGGCTCTGGGAAGGATGGGAGCTCCCGGAGGAGCTGGAGGAGGCGCAGCAGGGCAGGTGGCCTTGCTCC
>VRYO01001269.1:39310343-39324820 GCA_009812075.1 Sialia sialis
CTGACCCCGCCCCCCTCCCCATCCTTGTTCCCGTCCCCATCCTTGTCACTATCCCCGTACAGAATGAGGCCACCACCGTCTCCATTCGTGCCCCCCATTCCTGTCCTTGTTCCCATCCCTTTCCCTGTCCCTGACCCCATAGCTGGTAGGGCCACCACCGTCCCCTGATCTGTTGGAGTTGTTCCTGCCCTCCTTTCCATCCCCACTCGTGTTTCCAGGAGCACGCTCTTGTCCCTGTCACCATCCTGCATGGGTCGCTCCCTATCTTGCTCAGAGCTCCCATTCCTCGGGTGCTTCCTGAGTTCCCTTCAGGGAGCTGGCAGGGGCAGGCATGTGTGCCCCAATTCCTGGCTCCTCAGCGTGGCTGAGCCACTCTTTACCAGGGTAGAAGACAGTGACAAACCCAGTTCAGGGCGCACCTCATTCCTAGGCCACCTCCCTGGTGGCCCTGCCTCCCATTTTGGGGTATCCCAGCATGTCTGACCGTGGGCTGGGGCTCTCCCCAGCCATGTCGTTCCGGAAGGTGGTGCGGCAGAGCAAATTCCGGCACGTATTCGGGCAGCCGGTGAAGACGGACCAGTGCTATGATGACATCCGCGTGTCACGCGTCACCTGGGACAGCACCTTCTGCGCCGTCAACCCCTCCTTCGTCGCCATCATTGTAGAGGCCAGCGGCGGTGGCGCCTTCCTCGTGCTCCCCCTGCACAAGGTGACGGCGGGCTGGTGACGTGGGGAACGAGGCTTTGTGCTGGTGGGTGACCCCTTCCCTGCTGTCACTTTGTCCCCAGACCGGACGCATCGACAAGTCGTACCCCACGGTGTGCGGCCACACGGGCCCCGTGCTGGACATCGACTGGTGTCCCCACAACGACCATGTCATCGCCAGCGGCTCCGAGGATTGCACCGTCATGGTGAGGGGTGGCCCAGGATCCTGGGGGGTGGCAGGGGTCACGCTGCTTCACTCATTGTCCCCTCCGTCCCCTTAGGTTTGGCAGATCCCGGAGAACGGGCTGAGCCAGCCGCTGACGGAGCCAGTGGTGGTCCTGGAGGGCCACTCGAAGCGCGTTGGCATCGTCACCTGGCACCCCACTGCCCGCAACGTCCTGCTCAGCGCGGGTACGGGGGGACACTGTGGGCACGGGGAGGAGTCTGTGTGGCTGAGGTGACCCCTGCCGTGTCCCCCAGGCTGTGACAATGTGGTGCTGATCTGGAACGTGGGCACGGCGGAGGAGCTGTACCGGCTGGACGGGCTGCACCCTGACCTCATCTACAGCGTCAGCTGGAGCCGCGATGGCTCCCGCTTCTGCACCGCCTGCAAGGACAAGAGCGTCCGTGTCATCGACCCCCGCCGTGGCACCGTGGTGGCCGTGAGTGTCCCCACCCCCACAAGGGGCCTGTGTGACAAGGGCACTGCCCTGTGCTAGTTCTTGGGGGGAATCCCCTGCTCCCTGCTCTTGTCCCTTGGTGCACCCCAAGGTGTCCCATGTTCTGTGGGTGTTCTTGTCCCCTGGTTCCCCCTGCTGTCCCCTGTCCCTCGGTGCCTGTCCCTGAGGTGCTGCGGGCACTGGTGACAGCCGTGCCCTCCAGGAGAAGGAGCGGGCGCACGAGGGGGCCCGTCCCATGCGTGCCATCTTCCTGGCTGACGGCAAGATCTTCACCACTGGCTTCAGCCGCATGAGCGAACGGCAGCTGGCACTGTGGGACACGGTGAGTGACACCCCGAGCATTCCCCTTGACCATTTGGGGACCCCCGTGTGCTTGACACCTCGTCCCACCTCAGGAGAACCTGGAGGAGCCCATGGCGCTGCAGGAGCTGGACTCCAGCAACGGGGCTCTGCTGCCCTTCTACGACCCCGATACCAACGTGGTCTATGTCTGCGGCAAGGTATGGATCCCCCCACCCCACTGGTCACCCCCCAGAGACAGGGACCCCCCTAACAACGTGTCCCCAGGGGGACTCGAGCATCCGGTACTTTGAGATCACGGAGGAGCCTCCCTACATCCACTTCCTCAACACCTTCACCAGTAAGGAGCCCCAGCGGGGAATGGGCTGGATGCCCAAGCGCGGGCTGGACGTCAGCAAATGCGAGATCGCCAGGTGGGCGTGGGGACACAGGGGACAAGGTGAGGGACCCCCAGACCCCCCCAAGCCTTCCATGACCCCCTCTGCTCCCCTGGCAGGTTCTACAAGCTGCACGAGCGCAAGTGTGAGCCCATCATCATGACCGTGCCAAGGAAGGTCAGTGGGGATGGGAGCAGGGTGGGGATTGGGGAGTGTGGGTGGGGGGACCTAGTAGGGCTGGTGGGAGTCCCCAGAGGGCCTGAGAGGTGTCACCAGGCAGGACACAGGGCTGTGTGCGGTTCCTGGGCAGGACGTGGTGATTGGACAAGGGGTTCCAAATCTGGCATCTGGCTAGGTAGGGTCTGTCCGTATGGGGTCAGTGTGTGAGGTCACTGAGCAGGACATGGGAGCAATGGGGTCCCCAGTGAGGCTGTGTCTCTCTGGGGGTCCCCCGAGGACACCACCGCTCTGACGCTGTTGGGGGCAGTCGGACCTGTTCCAGGATGACCTGTACCCGGACACAGCAGGCCCTGAGGCAGCCATGGAGGCGGAGGAGTGGGTGGCGGGGCGCACGGCGGGGCCTGTGCTGGTGTCTCTGCGCCAGGCCTACGTCCCCAGCAAGCAGCGGGACCTCAAGGTGAGCCGGCGGACACTGCTCCACGACAGCCGCGCCACTGCCACCACTGCCACTGGGGCCACTGCGCCACCCTCCACACAGCCCACGGCTCCTGCATCCACTCGCTTCAGTGCCCCCCCAGTGCTCGGCTCCGGCAACGCCACGGTGAGCGGGACAAGGGGAAGAGGGGATAAGGGGAAAAGGGGACGGGAGGGTGTGGTCAGTGTGGGGGTGGCTCTGTTGGTGTGTCCTGACGGGGCTGTCCCCCAGGGAGGCCGCCTGGACGAGGTGCTGCAGGAGGTGGCGGCGCTGCGGGCACTGGTGGCAGAGCAGGGCCAGCGCATCTCCCGCCTGGAGGAGCAGCTCAGCCGCCTCGAGAATGGCCACGTGTAGGGACCCCCTCAGGGACCACCGCCCCAGGGACCACGCCTGCACCCCAGGGACCCCCCCGAACCATCTCGCCTCCCTCGGGTGCTCCCCCTTGCCCTGCTCCGGGCCCTTCTTCCATTAGGGGGCTGGCCACCCCTCTGGCAGCTCCCCGCTTCCCCCCATTGCCTTACTGGGTGCTGCCCCTCCAAATCACGGACCATTCTCCACCCCTGCCCTCATTCCTCGGGCTGGAGGGTTGCTCCTGGGATCAAAGATTACCCCCTGCACCCCCAATTCCTGTGTGGGGTCTCCCCCCTTTCTGTGGGGCAGGGTAAGATCTGCCTTCCTCAACTGTGAGATATTGTCCCCCATATATTTTGGGGGCTTTTCCTCCCCTCCTTCTCCTTGTGTCCCTCGTCTCCATTCCAGTGCAGGGTCAAAATCTATATTTTCACTCCAAATAAAGGATTTATAAGAAAAGCGATGGTTGCAGGGGCCACCTGGCTGGTGACAAAGTGGGGGCAGGAAGGCGCAGCGGTCACGGGTGGGAGCTCAGCGCCTTGGCAGGAAGTGGGGGGGCACAGGCGGCATTTTGGGTAGCAGGGGTGAGGGGGGTGCAGCACTCAGCCTCCCCCCGCTCCGGCACATCCGCTGCGCCAGGGCAGGAAGTTGGGGGGGGCTCCCCCATCTCAGAGTGCGCCCGCGGCATCGGGACCCGCTCTGGCTGCACCCACTGATGGTGAGCACCCCAAAACCGGGCAGATTGGGAGATTGGGAGCCAGGAGGCTGGGGGCAAGTTGGAGGAGTCAAGATCAGGGAGCTGGGGTGAGGCTGGGGGGAGCGGGAGGGTAAGGGGAGTATGGAATGTTTGGGGGAAAGGCTGGGGGATAAGAGGAGTGCAGTGGGGCTGGGGGGAAGGAGGGGAGGTTCAGGGGAGCACAGTGGGCTTGGGGGGCTCAGGTACTGGGGTGGGGTTGGAGGCTGGGCAGCCACATTGAAATCTGCGAGTGCCGGGTTTGGGGGGCCCTGGGGCGTTGGCACGGGGTGCGGCTGTGGGGCTGCAGTCCTGCGGGAGGGGCGAGGGATGCTGGCGGGACTGTGCAGCCGTGTGGGGCGGCAGGACCCGGTTCCGCTCGCCCAGCACCTGCAGGTGCTGCTGCACTCGCCACCCACGGCTTCCGTCCCCGGGGGTCACCTCCCCCTCCCTGGCCCTTGTCCTCTGCTCCTGTACCTTGCCCCTTGTCCCCGCCGCCCTTCCCTGCATTCCAGCTCCGGGAAGCCACGTGCCCGGGGCGCGGAGCTGACCCTGCTGCCCTCGCCCGCAGGCTGGCCCGCGGTGGCACCCGGTGCTGCTGGCGCTGGCGGGGCCGGCGGCGGCCGGGGACCCCGCGGTGGCCCGCAATGACCGGGCGGTGGCCGCGCTGCTGGCGCTCCTGCTGTGCCTAGCGCTGGGGCTGGCGCTGGCCTGGCACCACCTGTGCCGCCTCTCAGCCGGGCGCTACCACCCCCGGCCCTTGGGCCGCCGGGCGCTGGAGCTGCTGCGGGGACAGTGGCACCGGCTGCGCTCACCGGAGGACCCCGCCGTGGCCCTCGGGGACGGTGACGGGGAGGTGGCGACAGTGCGGGACGAGGAGGAAGAGCTGATGCCCTGGAGCCTGGAGCGGCGGCCGGAGCAGAATGAGCAGGAGGAGGATGAGCAGGAGGAGGGCGAGCAGGAGGAGGAAGAGCAGGAGGAAGATGAGGAGGAGGAAGCGGCGGAGGGCCGGGAGAGGCCCCTCAGTGAGGGGGAAGTGGCGGGGGGCAGCGCCGAGGCCCTGCTCAGTGACCTGCATGCCTTCTCGGGGACAGCGGCCTGGGGGGACGCGCGGCCACACGTCACCGCCTTGTGACATCGTCGTCCTCACGTCACCACCCTTGATGTCACCTCCCAGACATCTCCCTGAAATGTCACTGTCCTGTAGTGCCACATCCCTGTTGTGCCACCTCCTTATAATTCCACCTCCCTGCAGTGACACATCCCTGGAATGTCACTGCCCTGCCACCAAAGGGACTCTTCTCTGTCCCCTGCCCACCCCCAGCTAAAGCTCCTGATTGGCTGCAGGGGCCTGAGCACTGACCAATAAAAGAGCAGCTAGGCCTGGATCAAGGGGCGTGGCTTGTAGCCAAGTGGGTGGAGCCAGTTGAATGGGTGTGGCAACTGGGAGGGGCCTGATAAGGGGCGGGGCATCACAGCGGGTGGAACCTGGACCCTTCCCTCGTGGGGCAACTCGCCCACCCTCCCCGTGGGCCCCCCAGCTCCAGCACAGGCACCACCACAGCCTCAGCAAGTCCTTTAATTGGCACACATCCAGCAGCAGGGCCATGCCCAAGGGGGCCACACCCCAAAGGCCGTGTCCCCAGAGGGCCACACCCCAAAAGGCCACGCCCACGGGGGGCACATCCCTGAGGGGCCACACCCCTGGGGGTTCTCCCTGTGCCCCCAAACCCGGTGGGCAGGGGGCTGTGCCGGAGGGGGATGAGCCCCCCGGAGCACAAGCAGCACCGTGGGGTCCCCCCAACCCCATAGGGAGCACCAGGCCCCCCCAGAACCCCCCACCCTCCCCACCCCTACCTGGGCACCCGCCCCCGGCCCCCCTTCTGCTTCTTGCCCCCGCCCGAGGGTTTGATGGGCAGGGGGGCCGTGCCCTCGGGCGGCGGGGGCTGAGGGGGCCCCAAGTCCATGGGGTCACCTGGGGCCACCGGCTTGAACGCCTCGAAGGGGGAGAACTTCACAGGGCTGGGGGGGACACATCAGGGGGTGAGTGGGGCACCCACAGGGGTGAGGAAGGGGACGCTGGAGTGCCCACAGAGCTCCTTCCCCACCCCTGGAAGCCCCAGCTCCCACCATACTGCACAAACCTCACCTACTCCTTCTTCTCCCCCCTGAGGCCCACCCTGATTCTCTCACCCCAAAGCACCCCAAACCCTCACCCCACTGCCCTCACAGTCTCCCAGGATGGGGCAGGTTGAGCCCTCCTCCACCCTCTATGCACCTCCCATTGCACCCCCAGCACTATCCCCTATCTCCACCTTGGCGCCCACCCCGAAACCTCCATCCCAAAGCCCCCTGCCCCAAAGCACCCCCTGTACCCCAGTACCTGACGGGGGTGCGGGGGCTGCTGTTGAGGCGGCGGGGGGAGCGCACCTTGGGCTGGAAGGAGAAACCCTCCTTGATGCTCTCCAGCACGGAGGGAGCCACGTAGGTGAAGCCCTGCGGGTTTGGGGGTGTCAGTGGGAGGCCTGGGGGTGCCAGGGATCCTCCCCACGGCTGTGTCCCCCCTACCAGGAAGGCCTGGTTGGCGCTCTCGCTGATGGCAGCGTCGTCGGGGCTGTCCACGGGGGTCTGGCGGGTGAAGCGGGTGTCGAACTGGCTCACGTCCTCCTCCGACTGCTGCAGGGAACATGACGGCTGCTCCCACGGGGCCCCCAAAACATTCCCAGCTTCCCTCCTCCGCACCCCCATACCAGGCAGGGTTTGAAGGGGGGGTCCAGCCTGCGCGCCAGCAGGTCCTCCCAGTTGATGTGGCGGAAGAAGGGCTGTTTCTGTGGGATTTGGGGGTGTCAGGCAGGATTTGGGGCACCCCCTGGCACCCCCTGCCCAGCCCTGTACCTGCACATCAGCCGCGTCACCAGGGCCCCCCCCAACCCGCTGGCTGGGGTTCCGCTTGAGGAACTGGAAGAGAAATAGGGACAGAAATAGGAATGGGGAGGGGAACCTACATAAATAAGGGTGGGGTGGAAAATTTTGGGGACAGCACCTTCTTGAGGAGGTCCCGAGCATCAGGTGTCAGGTAGGGCGGCAGCACCAGCTTCCCCTTGAGGATCTTGTCGATGGTCTTCTTGCGGTTCTCGGCAGTGAACGGCGGCTGTGGGGGGCACCGGGGGCCATGAAGAGCCAGGTGGGCCAGGAAGGCTTGGGGTCAAGCCCCCAGCCACCCCAGGATGCCCCCCCAATTCCCACGGAGAGAGGAAGAAGCAGCAGTGGGACTTGCCGATCCGGTGAGCATGTCGTACATCAGGGCGCCCAGGCTCCACCAGTCCACCGCCCGGTTGTGCCCACTCCTCACCAGGATCTCGGGGGCCCTGGGGGCAGGCAGGGGGGACCTGAGCGGGTGGGGGGCCAGGACAGGCCCCCCAAAGTCCCCCCAGTGCTGCGTCCACCTCACATGTACTCGATGGTGCCACAGAAGGTGTGGGTGACAGCTCCATCGTGGATGGACTCTTTGCACAGCCCGAAGTCGGTCAGTTTGATGTGACCTGAGGGACATGCGGGGGTCAGCACTGTCCCCAGAGACCCCCTCCAAGATCCCCAGTTTCCACTCAAACCCACCTTGGCTGTTGAGCATGATATTCTCTGGCTTAAGGTCCCGGTAGATGATGCCGTGGGAATGCAGGTGACCCAGTGCCAGTGTGATCTCGCTCAGGTAGAAACTGCAGTGGGATCGGGGGAGGCCGTAAGCGATGTCGGGGTGCTCATCCACACTCACCACCACCATATCCCTACCAGGCAGTGTCCTCCAGGAAGATCCCTTCCCGCTCCAGCTGCATGAAGAGCTCTCCACCTGCACAGAGAGCCCAAGAGAGACCCTCCTGAGCCAACCCTGGCCACTCTTTCATCACCCCTGGGAACATCTGAGCCATCCTGGGACACCCTCAAACCACCCCTGGACTCCCTGAGCCATCCCTGGACACTGTAGCCACGCCAGGTCACACTTTAACCATCCCTGGACACCCTGAGCCATTCCTAGAACCCC
Source organism: Sialia sialis (assembly GCA_009812075.1). Taxonomy (NCBI): domain Eukaryota; kingdom Metazoa; phylum Chordata; class Aves; order Passeriformes; family Turdidae; genus Sialia; species Sialia sialis. Next base: position 39,318,184 of record VRYO01001269.1, read on the forward strand.
CTGAGCCATCCCTGGGAGAACTTGCAGCCATCCCTGAGACCCCCTGCGTGATCCCCGGGACCCCCAAGCTGTCCCGCACCGCTGAGGCACTCCAGGATGAGGTAGAGCTTGCCACCCGTCTGGAAGGCATAGATGAGGTCGACGATGAAGGGGTGCTTGACGGCCTCCAGGATGTTCCTCTCGGCCCGGGTGTGCGCCGTGTCCTTGGCGTTGCAGGCGATCTTGGCCTGGGGGGGAGGCGGTGAGTGGGGGGGGTCCCCGGGGGGGCTGGGGGGGCCGGGGTGGCCCTACCTTCTTCAGGACCTTCATGGCGAAGATCTTCCCCGTGTTGGTGCCCTGCACCTTGCGCACCTGGAACACCTGGGAGGACAGGCAGGCAGGGAAGGCTGGGGATGCCATCGGGGAGCACTGAACCCCCCCAGAGTCCCCCAGCTCTGCCGTGTCCCCACCTTGCCGTAGCCACCCTTGCCCAGCACGCGGAGCAGCTCGAAGCAGTGGGGGCCGATGTGCTCGGGGCCATTGTTGACGCTGCTCTCGGAAATCTCGATCTCTTCATAGTGTCCCACCGGCCTGGCGGGAGAGGGGGTGAGCGGGGACAGCCCCCCTGCCTGTCCCCTGCCTGTCCCCTGCCTGCACAACCCCCACAGGCTGTCCCCCACTTACTCCAGGCCGTTCCCCCGGGGCTCCAGCTCCATCTCCTGCGGGAGGGAACTCGCGGTCAGAGGTGGACAAGAGGGGAAGAGCGGGCAGGGGAAGCATGGCAAGGAGGGGACACAGGGCAGGAAGGGGAGACACAGCAGAGAGAGGAGTCACGGCAGGTAGGGGACACACGGCAGGCAGGACACGGGCAGGACACGGGCAGGACACGGCAGCGCGGGGCGAGGCAGCGCCGAGCCGGCCCAGCCGGATGTTTTGGGGCCGAGGCCGGGCCCTGCCCAGCGGGAGCCGCCCGCTGCCCACCCAGGATCCGCGGCTGCCCCCGCTGCCCCGGCGCCACGTCCCCACCGACAGCCCGGCTACAGCCCTGTCCCGCCACCGTCACTGGGACCCTGTCACTGCCTCTGTCGCTGTCCCCCCAAGCCCCTGCCCGCCGTTCCCGGCACCGAGCCGACCCAATGCACCCCCGACACCCCTGGTCCCGCTGTCCCCACCGCGCCCCCACCGCTCACCGCCTCCACCGCACGTCCCGCTCCCGGTGCCCCCCGTCCCCGCCGCGCCCCCCGCCCCAGCCGCCGCTGCCGGTGGCAGCCCCGGTGCCCCCCCCGCGCCCCGCTGCCGGCTCACGGCTCCCAGCTCGGGCTCGTCCCCGTCGCTGCCCTCCTCGGTCTCCAGGTCGATGTCGAACACCCCCGCCATGACGGCGCCGTGCCGGGACCCCCGGGGACCCGCCCCGATGACCACGCCCCCAGCGGGAGCCACGCCCCCCGCCACGCCCCCGCGACACCGCCTTATCGGGACCCCGGGGAACCCGCCTCGGTGGCCACGCCCTTTGCCACGCCCCCTCCCCCGGCCACGCCCCTCACTCGCGCGCGTCACCGGGGTGTCCCCTGCGCGGGGGACTCAGGGACAGGGGGCTGCCCGGGAGTGGCGCAGGGAACAGGACAGACGCAGCGCGGCCGCTCACAGCCTTTACTGGGATCCCTGGCCCCGCCCCGCCCCCCTGCGCCGCGCTGACGTCACTGCGACGGCGTGACGTCACGGGAGGCGGCAGGAAAAGAGGGGGGACATCCCGCTGACCCACGCGGAGATCCTGGCTGGGGTTTCCGCGGGGTTAGAGGGGACGAGTGGGGCTGCGGGGCACTGGGGTGGTTGTGGGGTCACTGCTGTTGTTGTGGGACTGTGTGTTATTGTAGGGTATTGCTGTAAGGCCAGGGGCACTACAGGGGCCGTGTGTTATTGGAGGGTCTCTGGTGTTATTTAGGGTCACTGGTGTTATTGTAGGGTCAGCGGCACTACAGGGACTGGGGTTTATTGCAAGGTTTCAGGCACTAAAGTGGCTGTGTGTTATTGCAAGCTCTCAGGCACTACAGGAGCTCTGTGTTATTGTAGGATCTCTGGTGTTATTGTAGAGTCATGAGGGCTGTAGGATCTGGGTGTTATTGTAGGGTCACTGCTGTTATTGTAGGGTCAGGGGCACTACAGGGGCTCTGTGTTATTGTAGGATCCCGGACGTTTCAGGGGCTGAGCATTAGTGTAGAGTCACTGGTGTTACTGTAGGGCTTCCCCAGTGACAGCCCTATATCACGTGGGTTCCCCACACAAGTCTCTTCCCAGAGGCTTTTCTGAGCTGCTCCAGGGAATCCCTGTGTACCCCTTTGTTATTGTAGGGTCTCCCCATGCCAGTTTGTTATTGTGGGGTCTCCCATTCACGGTATGCTATTGTAGGGTCTCCCAACACAGGTTTGTTACTGTGGGTTCTCCCCATGCCAGTTTGTTATTGTAGGATCTTCCCTTCAAGGGTGTCATTGTGGGGTCTCCCCACCTCAGTCTGTTACTGTGGGGTCTCCCCTCACTGGTGTGTTATTGTGGGGTCTCCCCAGGTGTCTTTGTTATTATGGGATGTCCACATAATTCTTTGTCATTATGGGGTCTGCCCATAATGATTTGTTATTGTGGGGTCTCCCCATGCCAGCAGGCGCCAACACACCTCAAGCTTCACCTGCTGCTCTCATGAGGTGGCCTGGGTGCCTCGGGGGGTCCTGGCTGCCCCCACCCTGGGGATGGCACAGGGACAGCAAGGGTCAGTGCCCCCGTATGTCCCAGGCATGGGACTCCCAGCTTCAGGAACAGGGGGCACTGGGAGTAGAGACTGTAGGGACAGGGCAGCGGGGACAGGGAGGGACAGGAGAGAAATAGGGGAATGCTGGGAAGCAGGGAATGGAGTGTTAGGAGGGGGGACCGGGTGCCAGGGCTGAGGTGCCTGGACTGGGAGAGGGGGAATTTAGGGTGAGGGGTGTGAAGTGCCAGGATGGAAGGGGATAACATGGGAAACTGGTGCCAGGACATGGGGCGTGCCAGGGATTGGGATGTCAGAGTAGTGGCGGGGGATGCCAGGAGACAGGGTTTCAGGGTGCCGGGGGATGGGGCACCAGGGAAGTCAGGGGATGCCAGGGGATGGAGTGCCAGGTTAATAGGAGGATCTCAGTGGGTGGGATGTCAGAATGCCAGAGGATGGGCTGCCAAGGGACTGAGAGGATGCCAGGGCTGACAGAATGAAGGGGAATGCCAGGGGATGGGGTGGCAGGGCAGGTGACTGGGATCCAGGGCGCTACGGAGGTGCCAGGACATGGCGTGCCAGGCCGCGGGAGGCGGGGACAGCGGGACCGGGTGCCGGGGAGTGCCGGGGAGGGGCGGCGGGGCGGCGGGAGGGGGTGCCGGGCCGTGCCGGGGCACCCATTCCCCCGCTCTCCCCGCTGCCTGCCCGGCGCTATTTGAAGTGGGACAAGAAATGCTCCACGGGATACCGCGGGGAGTCGATGCCCAGCCCCTGGCAGAGCCCCAGCAGGCGCTCGCAGGCCTCGGCCAGCGTGGCCCCGGCGCACGCCACGCTCAGCAGCGGCTCCTCGTACTCGCCGGCCCCCTCGGGCTCCTCGAAGAGCCGGTTGAGGCGGACGAGCCCGCGGCCGTGCAGCTCCCGCAGAGCCTCCATGCCGCCGCCGCCCTCCAGGGTCTCGCCGTGCTCCGAGCCCAGGCACATCACGCCGGCCAGGTGCGTGCGGGGCGCGGGGCGAGCGGGCAGCACCGGCGGCACGCCCAGCGCCACCAGCACGGCGGCCAGCAGCAGGTCGGGGCCGTAGACCTCGCGGATCCAGTCGCGCAGGTAGAAGCCCCCCATGCGGGGGTTGATCTCCAGCAGGCGCGGCCCCGCCGGCCCCAGCTTGAGCTCCACGTTGAAGACGCCGTCGCGCAGCCCGCACGCCCGGCAGCATTCCAGCGCCGCCCGCACCAGCTGCGCCTGCCGGTCGGCGGGCAGGCAGGAGGGCAGGCAGGCCGCCGTCTCCAGGAAGGCGGGGACACGCGTGGGGCCGTTGTCCGACACCCACGCGCCCAGCAGCCGCCCCTCGAAGACCACCAGGTCCACGTCGTGCTCGGTGCCCGGCACGTACTCCATGAGCAGCATGGCGTTGCCCCAGCCCAGCCCGATGCCCGGGTGGTCGGCGTCGTCGCGCAGGTCCCTCCAGAGCCGGGCGGCGTGAGCATGGCACTGCCCGGCGTTCTCCACCAGGCGCACGCCCACGGCGCCCGCGCCGAACTCCAGCTTGGCCACGGCGGGGAAGGGCACGGCGCCCGCCGCCCGCTCCACGTCGCCGTGGCTCTGCAGGCGGCGGCAGGGCACGGCGAAGGCGGCGGGCGGCGGGCGGCCGCGGCGGCAACGCTGCAGGTGCCGGTGCGTGCGGCTCTTCTGCTTGGCCACCCGTACGGCGGCGGGCGCGGGGCCGCGCAGCCCCAGCCCCTGGCACACCAGGGCCGCCAGCACCACGCAGTCGTCCCAGTAGGAGAGGCAGGCGTGGGGCCGCAGCCCCCGGGAGCGCAGCATCTCCAGCACCCGCTCGGCGTGCTCCTCGTCCCGCCGGTGCTCCCGGCTGTCGTAGGGCAGGAAGGTCTGCACTAGCTCCGCCGCGAAGTGCTCCGGGTCCGACTCCACCAGGTGGATCTGCGTGCCCAGAGAGGCGTCACCGGGGGACAGCAGGCCCTGGCACCGCGGCTGGGCCACCACTCTCCACCCTGAGCCCGCTGACTGCCCAGCTCCTCACTCACCCTCAGCCCGTAGTCGCGGGCCGCCTCCCACACGAAGCTCTTGCTGACGCCCCCGGCCCCGATGAGCAGGATGTCCTTGCCCTCGACCAGGTGGCACTGCGCCCGGTGCAGCATGGCCTCGGCCAGCAGCCGCGGCAGGTCCCCGCAGGGCTCGCCCACGCCTCGCCCCATGGCCTCAGCCAGCATGCAGGTCTCCAGGCACCGCTGGCTGTTGGTAGCCAGGGCCACCAGCTCCAGCGTGTCGTCCACGCACGCCAGAAGGAAGTCCACGCCTGGGGACGGTGGCGGTGACATCGCGCTCAGCACCGCGGGGTGGCCACGGGCACCGGCGGTGTCACCGCGCCATGCTCACCCAGAATGTCGGTGTGCGCACGGGTGCCACCGCGCTGCTGCGGGCTCAGCTCGGCCTCCGTGGCCAGGAGGGCGGCCATGGCAGCCTCGGTGGCCTCCCGCAGCCGCGTGGCCAGTGCCTGCCGCTGGCTGGGGGCCACCACCCCCCACTGCTGCAGGCTGGAGTCCAGGCCCTGGGGTAGCGCCGCGCCGTGACGCACCGGGCTCTCTGCGCGTCCCACGGCGCAGGCCACCTGTGGGGACACCCACGCATGTGGGGGGACGCCAGTTGCAACAGGGCATAGGGACATGAGTGACACATTGACATGGATGTGGATGGCCACCAATCTTAGGGACACCAGAGCATGGGGACACGGACAGGCACACAGGACATGGCACACAGATTACCACAGCCTGGAGACACAGACTGCCACCATGGCTCAGGGACATACAGGGCCACCAGGACATGGGGACGCAGACAGCCATCATAGCTTGGGGATACACAGAGCCACCAGGGTGTGGGGACATGCTGTACCTGGCAGAGCTGGGGCCGGTCCCCCCAGGACCTGCAGACGAGGGTGCAGATGCGCAGGGCCATGGGCAGCCGCGGGGCTGGGCTGCCTGGGGGGCAAGGGACAGGGCAGGCACGGCCGCCACACGGGGACAGGGTGGCCCTGCCCGATCTTCCCCTCCTCTGGGGGCTTTTGGGACTCCCTGTGGCACCGTGGTGGCCCCAGCCAAGCCCAGCCCCAGGATGTGAGGGGTACAGCATGGCCACCATCATCCCCATCCCCACGGGACCGTCAGGAGCCAAAGGGGGTCACCCCAACACCCTGCCCTGCCCCAGGTGACCGTGGGGGGTCCAGGGTGATTTTCCCCCCCACCACAGGGGACCATGGGGGTCCAGGGTGACCTTCCCCACCTCTCCCCATGGGTCTGTGGGAGTCCAAGGTGGCAAATTGTCCCCTAACCCTAAACCCGAGGCATCCAGGGTGACCCTCCCCCAGGACCCCAGTAATTTGGGTACCCGGATGGCCCCCACCCACCCGCTCCAGGGGACAGAAACGTGGCCAGTACAGCTGTAGGGACCCGTGGGACCCCGGGGGAATCTTCCCCCCCTTCCCAGGGTGGTGGGCGCCCGAGGGCGGGGGCCTTACGTGGGGGGGGCACGGGCAGGCGGGCGGTGGGCACCATGGCCTCCAGCAGGACGCTGTCCTCCTCCGTCAGCCCCCGGAGCCGGGCACCCACCGCCTGCACCACTGCCGCCCCCTCCTCCTTCCTGTGGCTGCTGCGGGTGCCTGTCCCCCACCACCGCCACCCCGCCGGCCGCACCACCACCTGCGTGCACCTCCGTGTCACCCCGTGCCACCGGGTGCCACCCCAACAGCCAGCCCGCCACCTGCGTGCAGCCCCGCGTCACCCTGTGCCACCCCACCACCTGCACACATTCCCGAGCCTCCCCCGTGCCACCTGGTTGCCACCCTAACATCCACCCCACCCCCTTGCTTCTCCGTGTCCCCCAGTGCCCCCCAGTGCCACCGACACCGCC
>VRYO01001269.1:39338124-39350417 GCA_009812075.1 Sialia sialis
AAAAAAAAAAAGGAAAAAAAAAAAAAAAGAAAGCCAGAAACCAACCCAAAAAAAAAAAAAAAAAACACCACCCAACCCTGAGCGCGAGGGAAGCAGCGAGCCAGGGCTGAGGCGAGCGGGCGGGCTCGGGGTGCCGAGCAAGAGCCGAGTCCCCAAAATCCCCTTGCACCCCGACTATGCTAAATGTAACCGGGGAGCTCTCAGGTAAGCCCGCGGCGCTGGGTGCGGGGCGGGGGGCTGCCCCAACTCCCCTGCCTGCATCTGCCGGGAGTTTTTTCCCCTTTCCAAACCGACTGCTGATTTTAATTTGATGTGATTAAAACGTCTGTCTGGCTTTGGGATTGATTTAAGACTTTCCCCTCTCTAGGTTGGGTTGTTGTTCTTTTTTTTTTTTTTTCTTTCCCTTTCCCTCGTTCCCTCTTTTCCATGCATGTTTGTGATTACCGGGGAGGGAACCGCCACTGAGCACGGAGAATTAAACCCCGGGACTGACAGAGGGGAGGAAAAGGAAAGTCGGTGGGATTTATGGGGGGCAGGAAGAGTTAGTTTTCCTGCCCGGGGCTGGATTTCGGGGCTTGACACCGAACGCCACCGCTGGAGCAGGCAAGATTCCTCCGGGACACAGCAGCGGGATTTTGGGGTGCCGGGAAGGGGGCGGCTTTGTTCCCCCGGCCCCAGCGGCCACCGGCACCCCCGGAGCTGCTGGGGGGCCGGCCGGCCCGGCAGCACACCAGGACCGGAGGCTCCTCGCCCGGAAAATGCTGGAAAACACCCTTAAAAGGTCAAAGTGTGGGCGCCGCCAGGCTCCCCGGGGTCCCGGGCGGCGGGACCGGGGCTGGGGCAGCACGAGGCCGGCGCCGGGTTCGGCTCCAGCTCCCGCGGAGCCGGCGTGACGCAGGAGGGCCAAGCGGGGCGAGCGCCGGGGAACCGGAAAAGCGAGGCCGGGATCCCCGGCGGCTCCGTCGCCCTCCCTCGCCCCTTCCTCTCCCCCTTCCCGCTGCCGCCGGGCCCGGCAGTCGTGGCCGAACCGGTGGCACAGCCGGTGCCGAGGCCTGCGGGGACGGGAGGGGAAGGGGACACCGAGGAGGAGCCGCGGGGCTGGAGCTCGGCCGCCACCACCCCGCGCCCCGTTTTGGGACATCCCCACGCGTGGGCTGCCCAGGCGGTGTCCCTGGCAGGGCTCGGGGATTGTCGGCATCCCCGGTGTCCCCGTGCCTATTTAGCAGGCGGCGCAGGGGCACGGTGGCGGCCGCACATCTGGGCTGCATTAGGCGCAGGCTCCGCAGGGAAATGTGGAGGGCTCTGCTTACAGGGCTGCGCTGGGGGGAGATTTATGCCCTGCTAAGTGGCACCGAGCCCCATAAATCATCCCCCCCTGCACCCCCTTCCCCCCGGGGATGCAGCACCAATGTCCCTGTGCCACTGTCCAGGCGTCCCGACAGGCTGATGGGTATGCACTCCTGGATGGGGTATCTGGGAAGCAGCTGGCCCAGAGGTGTTGTGGCTGCGTGTGGCACGTGGCCTGTGGGTGACAGAGGTGTCCCTGGCTTCACTAGGGTACTGTGGGGACACCGGAGCATGGCTGTGCCCATCAGAGCTGCTGGTCCCACTCTGGCCCAGCCAGGCAGTGTCCCCCTGGCAGGCGATGCCAGGATCCGGCAGCGGATCTGGAGATGCCAGGGCTCGTCACCCACGTGGGCTGGCACTGGGGGTCCTCTGCCCCTCCAGAGAGCGGCCAGCCTGGCTCTGTGCCGGTGAGCCCCCAGAACCACGCTGGAGGGGCTGCTGGGCTGTGTGGCTCCATGACCTGCTCCAGGAGCGGTGAGAAGGGACAGAGGTGCCTGGCGCGGCTCCTGGGCGCTGGGTGTGCGTGCGGGGCAGCGGGGTCTGGTTGGGATTAGGGGCCTGCGCCCCCCTCGCCAGCGGGGGTGTTTCCATCGTGCCGCTGGCTGGAGCCGGAGCTGGATGGGAAATCCAGGCCCAGCTAATTACAGCCTCGCTGGAGTCTCCCGTGCGCGGCCGCATTTATAAACACACGGAGGAGACAGGATGTAAACACTCAGCGCCGCGAGCGCAGGCACGGCCCAGTCTGGGGGGACGAGCAGCCCCCTGCACCATCACCCATTCCTGGCATGGCGACTTCATCATGGGATGGATGGGATGAGGTGGGATGGGGTGGGATAGATGGGATGGAGCACGGTAGAAGGTGATGGACAGGATGGTGCACCCCACTGCCATGGCCATGGATGCTGTTGGGGAGCAAGGGCACGCCTTTTGGAACTCAGGGAATGCGATCCATGATGTCTGGATGTTGAATGTGAGCATCTTTCTGTTCCCACCGTGCTGGCTCCACAGGGACGCTGCTGTGCTGTGGTGTCACCTCTCCAGACACAGTGGGGTTAAATGCCAGCAGTGTGGGGACACTGAGGTGTCTCCCCATGAGCCCTGGATTGTCACCCACTCCAAGCCCCTGGAGCTGGCGGCCACGCTGGGCTGGGAAACGCCCTGTGGAGGGTTAAGTGGTGGCAGTCGGGCCAAGACAGTGGCTGGGGTAGTGGGGACAGAGTTGCTTTGTCCTCAGTGCCACAGCTATGCCTGGCCACCGTGAGACCTCCCTTGCTGGCCCCAGGAATGGGGTGGGTTGGGGCTCTGTTCGGCGCTGGATGCCGGCCCATCAGATAGGGCAGCTCCCGCTGCAGCGTCGGGGGCCGGCTCAGCTCCGTCTGCTGCCGGGGGCTCCGGGGCCAGGGGGTCTCCCCTTCCCGACTGCCACCCCCACCACTAGGGTTTCGGGAAAGCGGCTCTGGGCGGGCTGTGGTCACTCAGCCCTTGCCGGCTCTGCCCACAGCATGCCCAATGAACAGCTCACCGTCGCCGTAGCTGAGTTCCAGCCTCGGCCACTGGCCTGGAGGTCTGGCCAGCACCACCGCTGCGCGAGTGGCAGGCCAGGGGTCCCGGGTGTCACCCCAAAGATGGGTGAGTCATGTCCCCAGTGCCACGTCTGCGAGGGGTGTCCGTGGCACCACTTGTGTCTGATGTGGGTGTCCCAGGGTGCTGCTGGCAGAGCAGGGAGTGCCCGCTCCCATGGCCCCTCGTCACCCCGGCTCCTCGGGCGTCCCTGTCCCCAGGGCCCAGCGGGTGACCCTGGGCAGGCACGCCATGAGCTGCTTACGTGGGCTGGGAGCATCCTGGCCGCGCTCCAGGGCCGGTTTTGAAACCCTCGGGCTCTTCCTCTCCGACGTCACCGGGATCCAGCTGTGCCGGCTGGAGCCTCCCTCCTCCACTGTCTGTGCCGGTGGGTGCCCGGCGCCAGCCGCTGGGACAGGGGTGGGCAAGGGACAGTGGAGGCACCGGCTATGGCTGGGCCATTGTCACTGCTGTGCCGCGGTCACTGTCACTGCTGTGCCCCTGTCATCATCACTGCTGTGCCACAGCCACTGTCACTGCTGTGTCATGGTCACCCTCATTACTGTGCAGTGTCACTGTCGCTGTCCCTGCTGTGTCATGGCCGCTGTCACTGCTGTGTCATGGCCACCCTCATTACTGTGCAGTGTCGCTGTCACTGCTGTGTCATGGCCATTGCCTCTGCTGTGCCCCAGTCACTGTCACTGCTGTGTCATGTGTGTCATGGTTACTGTCAGAGCTGTGCCCCAGACACTGTCACTGCTGTGGCCGGGTCACTGTGTCGAGGTCACTACTGCCCAGTGCCATCCCTCTTGTGCACCCCATCATTCTCATCCCTCAGACACCCACCTCCATCCCCTTTCTCCATCATCCTCATGTCCGGGCCACCTGCCCAGTAGCCACCGTGGCTCCATCCCAATCTCACATCCCTGCCATCCCCCCCCTCATCCCGCTCCCTGGCTGTGTTTAGTTTGGCACTGGCCAGGCCGGGGTGGGTGTAAATCCCGCCTGGAAACCGAAGCCGGCGGCGGGCGAGGGTCTGGCCAAAGCAAACACCGGGAAGGGGGGGGTATGTGTGGTGTGAGTCACCACGGCCCCCCCGGCCCCCCCCGGGCCACGCTCGCACGCACGCGGGCCCAGCCGCACGCTCCACGGAACGCACCGGAACACGGGCAAGCGGCGGCACGTGCCCACCGTGGGCACCAGGCGAGCCAGGGCCGGCTGGGGCTGCCACACACGGAGGGCACGGGGGCACGCGGGGTCACTTGGGTTGTCACAGCATGGTGTGGTGTGCGCACGGAGTGTCACACGGGGGTGGTAGCTAACGCAGTGTCCCCCCTCCTCCACGGAGTAGGTGCACACCACGTTGCACACTTGGCCGGCATGTCCTGTGACTGCCACACGTGTCACACGCCCGCGTGGTAGGTGACACACCTGGATGCGTGTGGTGCATCACACACGTGTGTGGTGTCACACGTGCACGGTGTCACACCTGGCAAGTGTGGTGTTCCCCATGCCAGTGTGATGCACACACACAAGGCGTATCCCAGTTGTGTCCCAGACGCATCCCAGAGGCGTCACAAGCGTCCTGCACACCTCCGTGGTGTAGCCCAGGTGTGACAGTGTCCTGCACACCCACAGGGCGCTTGCACGCCCCACAGCGAGGCCTGCCCTTCCAGGACACCCACGGCGGTGAGGTGTGTGCTGTGGCCGGAGCCGGAGTGTCCCCAGGGACCCTCGTGCGTCACGGGCGGCCGGTGACGGGGGGCGGTGACGCGCGGGGCCGCGGGGGGCTGCCCGCAGCAGGAGCCCCGCGGTGCCGAGCCGTGCCAGTGGCCGGTGTTTCCCGGGAGGCGCTGCCGGGAAGGCCGGCTGTGGCGAGCCGGCAGTGCCAGCTGGCCGGAGCGTCCTGGCCGCGGGCCGTGACCTTTGCACAGCCGCCGACCGGCGGGGCCGCGCTCCCGGGCCGCCCTGACGTCAGGGCCGATGACGGGGACCCCGCCGGCGCTTTCCGGTGGCTCCGCAAAGGTCACCCCGCGCCCCGCACCCTCCTCGGAGCCGCGTCCCACCCCACCCCGCCCCCCGCATTCCCGGTGGCCCCTCGGCGGGGGTCCCCTCTGGGTGCCCGGCCCGCTCCGGCGTTGGCGGTGCCCAAAAATATCCCAGGCGTGTGTCCCGGCGGGAATGCCGCGGCCGTGCTGCTCCAGACCATATAAAGGATTGTTGGTGCAGCCGCGGGCGGGAGCTCTCCGAGGGGAGCCGAGGGGTCACCGCGCTGAGGTGCGGGGTCCCTGCTGCTCCAGGGGAGCTGGAGGTAAGGGGGACCCACCCTCCCCACCTCCGTGCCTCAGTTTCCCTGCGCTCAGACGGGTGACTCAGGGACACTCTGCGGTCTCAAGCGCCGCACACACGGAGACGGAGTGTCCCTGTCACCGCCCTTGAGGTGCTGTGTGTCCCCCACAGGTGACTCTTGGGGGATCTTCACCTTCCTGTGCGCCGCGCTTTGCAACCTGCCGGCGCTGCCGGCGCTGAACTGCTCCGAGGAGCTGGGCGCCGGCCAGTCCATCCAGCAGACGTACGACCTGACCCGCTACCTGGAGCACCAGCTCCGCACCCTCGCCGGCACCTACGTGAGTCCTCGACGCACCCCCCCGGGATATCCACCCCGTGCCCAGCTGCTCCCACGCCGGAGGTCACGGAAATGCCTCATCGCCCCCCGGGCGCAGGGCGGCTCCCGGGCACCCTCCCTTCGGCCTGTGATTCCGTCATGGGCGCGGGCATCCGCCTCTCCCTCCCCGCCGGCGTCGCCGACTCACTCGGAGGTTCCCCGTCCCTGCCCTGACGTGCCCTCGGCGGTGCCGGCACGTTTGGGTGCCAAGCGGTGACGGTGGCACTGCCTGGGCTGTGCCGGGAAATGTCCGGCTCGGGCAGAGTGCGAAGGGGGATGTGATGGGAGAAGGGAGAGCTGGGATGAGGGGGATGTGCTCGAGCTGGGGGCATGGGGGGATGTGGAGACTGGGGACAGGGTGAGCATGGAGACCTGACCCCTGGCACCCCCATTCCCTTCCAGCTGAACTACCTGGGGCCCCCCTTCAATGAGCCTGACTTCAACCCCCCGCGGCTGGCACGTGCCGAGCGGGTGCCCAGCGCCACGGTGGACCTGGACCTGTGGCGGGGCCTGACGGACAACGCCCGCCTGGCCGCCAACTACCGGGCCTACAGCCGCCTGCTCTGCTACCTGCGCGTGCTGGACGGGCAGGTGGGCACGGCCGAGCTGCGCCACCGCCTCGCCCACTTCTGCGCCAGCCTCCAGGGGCTGGTGCTCAGCATCGGCGGTGTCATGTCCTCGCTGGGGTACCCGCTGCCCGCTGGCCCTGCTGGGCCCCTCACACCCCCTGGAGCGCCTACGGCCCCCAATGACTTCCTGAAGAAGATGGATGATTTCTGGCTCCTCAAGGAGCTGCAGACCTGGCTCTGGCGCTCGGCCAAAGACTTCAACCGCCTCAAGAAGAAGGTGCCGCCTGCCGTGGTCACCCTGCGGCTGGAGGCGAGGGGGTTCTGAGCACCCGCTGGGCTCCTGAGCCCACAGTGCCACCCTGGCCACACAGGTCCCCTCTTCCACCACCAGTGTGCCTTGAGAAATGGGGTATCTGACCCCAAACCACCCCACAACCTCATCATCACCTGGCAGTGCCTTGAAAGATCACCTGAAGGGGGCTCCTGATGTCACATGTCACTACAGCCACCCTGCAGCCCCTCTATCATCATCATCATCATCATCATCATCACACTGTGCCTTAAGGAACAGTGCTCCCGACCCCAATGGCCACCATGGCCACCCCATGTCCTCTGTCCACCACCAGCGTGCTTCGAGAAATTTGGTTCCTGACTCCCAAGTGCCACCATAGCCACCTCACAATCCCACTTTCATCACCGTGCCTTAAGTGAGGGGCTCCTGACCCCAAGTGCCACCCACCACAGCCACCTCACATCCTCTCTGTCACCATACTCTGCTCTAAGGGACACATCTCCTGACACCAAGTGTCAACAAAGCCACTCCATGTCCCCTCTTTGCCACCAAGGTCCCTTCAAAACTGATCCCACAGTGCTGCCAAAGCGACCCCACATCCTCATCATCACCTGGCTGTGCCTTAAGGGGTGGAGTTCCTGACCCCAAAGTGCCACCACAGTAACCCAACAGCCCCTCTGTCACTACATTGTGTCTTAAGGGACAGGTGTCCTGACTCCCAAGTGCCCCCCCCTCCCATGGTGTTGCCAGGGTGCCTGTCCCCATCCCTAAAATCTCCAGAGTGAGTGCAAACCCCACCCATCCCAAAAAGGACCAACGCCCTCTGAGCATAGAAATAAACCCCGCCCCAGTCAGCAGCAAGCCCCACCCCAGAGCAATAGGCTCCGCCCCAGATGGCAATAAACCCCTCCCACTCGTAGCAAACCCCGCCTCCTCCCCAACAGGCCCCACCCCTTTACCCAAGCCCCGCCTCCCCCATGGTTGCCCATCGATGCAGCGGTGGGGCGAGGCCATGGGGCGTGGCCGCTGTCCCGGTGCGTCTATGAGTGTTTATTTATTGGAGATGTTTATTTATTGGGGTATTTATTGCAGAAGATCTATTCTTGTATGAACGAATAAAAGCCTTTCTCCAGCCCCCCGCCCCACCCATGCCACATCCCGCTGGGGACCGGAGAGAACGGCTCCGTGTGCGATTTGGGATGTTCTCGTTAGTGCCATCAGTAGGGACCAGAGTGAATGGCTCCGAAGAGAGCTCAATGTGGGAATTGGGGTGTTTGCCTCTCTCACAGGGTGGGCATCCAGGCCCCCCTGGGCCCAGGTAACCCCACTCTGAGGTCAGGGCACTACTTTGGGGTGCCCAGGATCATGTAGAAGGTGCCGGGCTGGAGCACGAAGCCGATGGCTTGCAGGGCGTGCAGTGAGGCCGTGTTGTGGGGCAGCACGGCGCCGTAGACAGGGAAGCCGCGGGCATGCAGATCCCGGCCCAGCACGGCCAACGGGATCCCGGTGAGGCCGTGCCCACGCCAGGCGGGCACCGTGTAGCCGTGGCGCAGGCAGCCCTGCCCGTCCAGCAGACTCCAGGACACCGGGCGGCCGCGTGGGTCCAGCAGGCAGGCGGAGGGCAGCGTCTGCACCAGCCCCAGCAGGAATTCCCGGCTGCGGGCATTGCCTCCCAGGGCCCATGTGGCATTGAGCAGAGGGACATGGGATGGGGACACGGGTGCCAGGCGCAGGCCCGGGGGCATCCTGCAACAGGGCATGGCAGAGTGGGGAATGCTGAACCATGCACCCAGCCTGGATAGCAGGTGGGATGGGATTGGGAACCCCTTCGCTACCCAGAGATGGAATCTGGGACCCTTGTTTCCCCTAGGGATGGGACTGGGTACAACCCTGTGCCACCGAGGGATGGGATTTGGAATCCTTATGCCACCCAGGAGTGGGATTGGAGACCTCTGTGCCACCCAGGGATGTGCTCAGCGATCCCATTCATGTCACCCAGTAATCCCTGTGCCACTCGGGCAAGTGCTCGGGGACCCCTGTGCCACCCAGGGCTGCGCTCAGTGATCACATTCATGTCACCCTGGGCCTCTCAGGGACGTGCTCGGGAGCTCCTGTGCCACCAAGGGATGTGACTATGACCCCCCTGTGCTACCTAGAAATGTGACAGGTTTCTGTGTTCCACCCAGGGATGTGACTGGTCCCTCAGTGCCCATGTCCCTCCAGTGTCCCATGTGCCCCCAGTGCCCCTCACTCACTGCCTGCGGGGCTGGGGAGGCTCAGGGCTCATCAGCGCCCAGTACCGGATCGTCTCCACCTTCAGCCCCCTGGCACTGGCCACCTCCGGCACGGCCTCGTCCAGCCCATCCTGCATCCCTGGGACGCCCTGTCAGCCAGACAGGGGACCCAGATGGAGGGTGGGGGAGCCCTGTGTCCCCCCCGCAGTGCCATCCTTACCCAGAATCTGGAAGGCTCTTCCCTGAGTCACTGCCTCAGTGCCCTCCAGCAGTGCTTGCAGGGCTCCCTTGTCCCGGTAGAACACAGACAGCTGGTTGGTGTAGTAGTCCCTGGGGTCCTTGTGGGCCTGGGAAGGACATGGAACTGAGAGTGGCACCCCAGTTCTCAGGCCCCTCCAGGTGTGGGGTTCTGCTGCCAAGGCAGGGGAACCCAGGGCAGCACCTCTGGGCGCAGGCGGGTCAGGACAATGCTGAAATGGGGCCAGGAGTCCACCAGCACCTCGTGTGAGGCTGGGTTCCCCCTGGCCACTGTCATCACAGTCCCCAGGACCTGCACAACAAGGTTATTGTCACTGGCAGGACAGGGGAGAGGGGACAGAGGGGTGCCAAGAATCCCTGGGGTTCCTCACCAGCAGGGGAGAGGAAGCAACAGAGTCCCTGGGGTTCCTGTCTGCAGAAGGGCAGGGGAGAGGGGACAGAGGGGTCCTTGCCACCACCAGGGCAGATGGGGAGGCACAAGGGTCCCAGGGTCCTCATCACTGGCAGGGCAGGGGAGAGGGGTCCACAGCAGAGAGGGAAGGAGGGAGGGATAGAGGGGTCCCCAAGGACTCTGTCACCAGCAGGACAGGACAGAGGGGACAGAGGGATCCTCGAGGTCCCTGTCACCGGCAGGGTGGTGGGCAGGCTCTTCCGCAGGGTCTCCTCCAGGAGCTGCAGCTGGGCTGGACACCTCAGGATCAGCATGGCTCCGTGACTGTGCAGCAGGCGGTGACACCGAGGATCTGTGGGGAGCTGGTGGCACTGGGGCAATGTCCCAGAGTGTCCCAGCCGAGCACCCGTCCCCAGGCGGCCTCAGGGCTGGCCCAGTGCCCAGTGTTCAGCAGGATGGACCCTGCTCACTGTCCCCCAAGGCAGGGGGCACTCACTGGACCGTGACAGCCGAGGGTAACCATTGTTGCCGAGTGCCACACAGTCTCCAGACTCCCACTCCACAGCCCCCTGGAACCCACAGACTCTGGACTGTTGCAGGGTAAGTGCTGGAGGAGCTGGGGACTGTGGCTAAAGGGATGGGGACAGGGACAGTGGCAGGGGCAATGCCTGCTGGTCCTGTCCCCGTTATTGAGGGTCTCTCGGCAGGACAATGAAGATCCTGACGTGCCCAGCTCAGCTGCAGCGCCTGGAGGGGATCCTGAGGAAGAGCCTGCCCCTTGCCCTGCCGGTGATGGAGACTCCACTGTCACCCATGATAGGGACCCCAATATCCCCCTTGCTCTGTGCTGTGAGGGGGACCCCAATAATACCTCTTTGCTCTGCTGGTGACAGGGCCCCCAGTGTCACACCCACCTCTCACCCTGGTCATAGGGACCCCCATGTCATTAAAGGGTTTTGCAACCCTGTCCCTCACACCTGTCCCCACTCCTCTCAGCTCTGACCTCATATCTGCCCCCATGTCTCCCATATCAAGCCCCCATCCCTGACCCATATCTGTCCCCTCCTTGTCCCTTATTGCTGACCTCCTTTTCCCCCAGGTCTTTGGGGCAGTGCTGAACATCAACCGGGGCAACCCTGGCCAGTATGAAGTGCTGGTGGACAAGTGGCCCGAATTCGGCGCCGTGCTGGCCCGGCCCAGTGGAGAGGTGGCCAATGGGGACATGGGGCACTGCAGGAGGGGAGTGACACAGTGCCCTGGCATGTGCCAGGTGTGCTCAGGGCTCCCATGGGTACCCCCAGGTGCCGGTGAATGATGGCTACTGGAACACGCAGGCAGCGTTTTACCGGGACCTGGGGGCGTACCGGGCTCTGCTGGAGACCCCCGGGTGCCTGCCCTGGGACGCCGCCTTCACCCTCATTGGTGGCCTGGGGACACCGGGGTCCTGGGGGGGATCATAGGGTGGGACTGGGCATGCCATGAAAGGTGGGGGCCAGCACTGGGAGCGTGGAACACAGGGGAGAGCTGTTGGAGGAACTGGGAGGTACTGGCGGAGGGAATTTGGGGTGCTGGGGGACACTGGGGATTGGTGTTTGGGTGCTGGGGAGCACTAGAGGCCTGATTTGGTGTGTTGGGGTGGGGTTTGATGGGTGATACCAGTGGGAAGTGTTGGTGTGGGATTTAGGGGTGCTGGGGAGCACTGCACTGTGGTTGGATTTGGGGGTGCTGGAGACCACTGGAGAATTGGACTGCTGGGTACCCTGGAAGCAGGGTCCTGAGAGGCACTGAGGTTGTACTTGGGGATACTGGTTGGACCTGGGGATGCTGGGAGCAGGACTGCAGTACTGGGCACATTGGAAGCAGGGATTTGGGTGCTGGGAATAGAGGCTGGGATTGCAGGTAGTCTCTGGGGACACTGAGGACACTGAGGGCACTGGGGTCACATGGAAAGGCTGGGGCCAGGGATGATGGGACACATAGGGATGAGGACCCTCTAACATCCCCATCCCCAGGGATACAGGATGGGGTGACCACTGTGTCCCAGGATCTGGCAGGAAGGAAGGGTGTGGAGCTGGACATTGTCGAGTACTACTCCTACTGGCATCCTGACCCCAGCACCATGCCCGAGCCCCGGTGAGAGCCCCCCACCCTTGTCCCCACATGAGGACACCACTGAGTCCCCCACTGACCCCTGCCTCACCCAGGCCAGCCCCCGGAGTGCACTTGGGCTCCCTGAGCCCCTCGCACGTGGACCTGCTCAACAACACGTGGCCCTACGGGGGGAACGCCCGCAGCCGGCGATACCTGGCTGAGCTTTTGGGGCGCTTCCCGCAAGTCTGCCTGCAGGACAGTAGTGGGCAGCCCGTGGCCTGGGTGCTGACGGATCATTTCGGGACGGGCACCCACAGCTACACCCTGCCAGAGCACCGGCGGCATGGCCACATGCAGGTGGCTCTGACGGTGGCGGCGCAGCGGGCACAGGCCCGTGGGTTCCCCACGTTCGGGCACACGGCGCTGGGGAACCGGCCCATGCAGCAGCTGCAGGAGCTGCTGGGCCACCAGCGCCTGCCCGGGGTCTGCTGCTACATCCTGCACAATCCCAGCCTGGACAGGGACGGGCCCTGAGGCCCCGCTGTCCCCTCTCTGTGCCCACCTCGAATTAAACAGCCGTGTGGAGTCTCTGGTGGCTGCTGTGGGGTTTTGTGTCCCCCCAGCACTGGCTGTTACACTTGTGACACAGCTTGGTGGCTCGTATGTCACCACTGAGGCACACAGCAGGGTCCTCTGGGAGTCACCCCAGTTATTCTCGGTTCCCCAAGGGAGGCCTGAAAGCCTCAGGCAAATCTACACCGGTGGCACCTGCAGTGTTATACCCTCAACCGGGGCGGTGTCACCACAGCTGGGGGTGGGACAAGCAGGCCCTGGAGGGGCAGACAGTGACACACAGGAGAGAGTGGCACAGGGCAGAAGGGTGACA
>VRYO01001269.1:39363217-39403928 GCA_009812075.1 Sialia sialis
TGCTCCTTTCTCCTCAGGAGGGAGGGCAGGGCGCTGGGGGTGCCCTGGGGAGGGGCAGGAGGGGCAGATACAGAGCCGGGGGCGCAGGGGACCCGTGGCACAATATTTACAGGGGGTCCCCCTGGGCACGCACTCACACACAGCCACACACACATACACACACACACGAGGGATTGTCACCCACGGGATGGGCACAGCCACGCAGGGAGGAGGGAACATGCCGGCTGGGGGTCTCCGCCGGCCCCTTTGGCACACATGGCACTAGGAAGCGGGCGGGAGGGACGGGGGCTGCCTTCATCTGAGCCGGAGAGTTCCTGGAGGACCGGGGGGGGGGCACACGGGGAGAAAGTGCAGCGGGTGTCACCACAGCCACGCCCCCGCGTGACACCGGCACCGGGCGTGTCCCCCCCTGCCCGCTCCGGGCACACGGAGAACGGGGGGACACGCGGGAACCCAACCCAATAAATTAGAGGTGGGGTGGGAAAGGAGAAGGGGGCGCGGGGAGGGGTCAGAGCCCGTTGGGGGAGCGCTGGATGAACGGCACTTTGCTGAGCTCCACCACGGGCGAGCGGGGCTTGTTCTGCATGCGGGGCACCCGCTGCAGCAGCTGCTGCGCCTGGCGCTGCGCGTCCCGCAGCTCCTTCCGCCACTGCACCAGCTCGGGGTCGCTCTGTGGGGCAGGGAACTCAGTCAGGACGGGGGACAGGGTGCTTGGGCCTCCTCAGAGTGCCAGGCCACGTTTTCTGTATTGATGTCCTGGCACGGCTTGAAGGACTAACGTGCAGGGCCACTGGCCAGCAAGAGGCGGCTAGTAGCCAGCAGATAGGATGGCTAACAGGCAGCAGGAGGTGGCCAGCAGCCAGGGGTGGTGTGGGGGACACACTCACGTCGCACTGCAGCATGAACTGCTTGCCCCCGCGGATGCGGAGCAGGATGCACTTGCGCTCCTTCACCTGCGTCTCCTCCACTGAGTCGATCTCCTCCATGGTGAGCAGGGACTGCTGGGGGGACAGGCTCAGCCCCGTCCCCGTGCCCTCACCGGGGTCCTCCCACCCCTCAGCCCCCCGGTGCCGTGCCCTCCTTACCGGCGACTCGCCCTCCCCGCGCCACTCCAGGCGGTTGGGGAAGAGGTAGAAGTAGCGGCGCTGCCACTGCATCAGGAAGGGGTTGCCCAGCTTGGCCATGTAGCCGTGCATGATGCAGTCCTTGCCCATGGCGTACTCTGGGATCACAGGAGGCGGGATCAGCACCCGGGTTGTGGCCAGGGGTGGCTCAAGGTGGGGATCCCTGTCCCACTCACCCTCCTCGTGGCCCAGCTGCTTGTTCTTGGCCTTCTTGCGAGCCTCCAGCTTGTCGGTGTCGGCATTGACGGTGTCAAAGACGGTCTCGGTGACCTCTTGCTGCCAGCGCTCCGAGATGGTGAGTGGGAAGTTGCGGTACAGCTCCTGGTCGCTCTCCAGCAGCTGGGCAGGGTGGGATGCTGGGATGAGGGGCTGCAGAACATCCCACGGTGCCAAGCTCAGCCCCTGTGCCCGGTACCTTAATGCCCTTGGTGTCCTCCTCGTCAAAGGAGCCGATGTCGAAGGCGTCGGCCGCGTTCACCTCACCTCGGGGCGGGACGAGGGGCGGCGGGTACTGTGGGCAGCAATGGGGTCAGAGGGGTGACTGCCCACATCTGTGTCCTTGTCCCTGTGCCCAAACGTGGGCACACACCACTCACCTTCTGCAGGAACACCATCTGCCAGTCCAGGCCCTTGAAGAAGGGCTCCTCCTTCACCTCCTGCGCCCTGTGGGGGGAGGAGGGCAGATGAATGTGGCTACAAGGGGGCTGTGCCAGCACACCCTGCCCCATCCCCTGGGGGCTTTGGGGACACTGACCCTCTCCCCATGCAGCCCAGGCGCCGGTTGACATCCCGCTGCAGCAGCCCCTCGAGCAGGGAGCGCAGCTCTGGGGAGAAGGAGTCCGGCAGCTCCACGGCCTGTGGGAGATTCCAGGTGAGGGGGGACAGGGACACACACTGACACAGAGATGGGCACAAACACGTGCTCCAGGCAAACACCAGCTGTCCCTGACACCCTGTGTGCCTCCCTGGCCAGTGGGTGCCCACAGCCCTCTCAGTGCCCCCACCCACC
The DNA here is from genome assembly GCA_009812075.1 of Sialia sialis. Taxonomy (NCBI): domain Eukaryota; kingdom Metazoa; phylum Chordata; class Aves; order Passeriformes; family Turdidae; genus Sialia; species Sialia sialis. The sequence goes on from VRYO01001269.1 coordinate 39,365,351, forward strand.
ATGGTGAGGGTCATCCGGTCAATCTCGTGCTTGTCCTTCGTCTTGTGCTGCCGGAACGGGCTGTGCCTGCGGCATGGAGGGAGAGGGGGCTCAGCAGTGCCCAGCTGTGTCCAGCTGTGCCCAGCTGAGCCCACACTCACCCCCGGAGCAGCTTGAAGAGCATGCAGCCCAGCGAGAACCAGTCGGCGCTGCTGTCATAGGCCACCCCCTTCTGCAGCACCTCCGGCGCCATGTACCCGTGGGTGCCCCTGGGGAGGGGGCACAGGGGGGTCAGGGGCCGCCCCGTGCGTGGGGGCAGGGCAGACAGGGGTGTGGGCACACTCACACGCTGGCATGGGGCTTCTTCTTGGAGAAGTCGCAGGCCAGGCCCAGGTCGGAGATGCGGACGTGGCCGAACTCGTCCAGGAGGATGTTTGCCGGCTGCAGAGACACCGAGGTGACACCCTCAGCCCCAGAATGGCTGATGGGCACGGGGGTGATGAGCCTGAGGGGCTCTGTGGGATTTGGGGGTGTCTTGAGTGCCCCTAAAGTCTCAGAGGGTGAGATTTTGCTGTGGGGTGTCCATTACACCTGAGGGTGCCCTCTGGGCTCGGCGAGTGCCCACAGCATTCTGAGGGCTGCTGCAGGGTTTGTGACACCTGTGGGTGCCCACAGGAGGGGTTTCTAAAGGCTTGGGGATGTCCCTGCGGGTAGGGACAGTCACCTTGAGGTCACGGTACACCACAAAGCGGCTGTGCATGTGCTCCAGGCCCAGGATGATCTCAGCTGCGTAGAACCGCATTTCTGCCTCCGAGAAGACGCCATGCTGGGACAGGTGATAGTGCAGGTCCCCGCCTGTGGGGACAGGGACCGGCTGTCACCCAGAGCACAGGGCTCTGTGCCCTGGGAGTGGCTCAGGGCTGGGGTCTCACCATTCATGAGGTCGAGGATGAAGCTGAGTTTGTCAGGCGTATGGAAGGCGTAGGACATGCACACGATGAACGGGCAGTCCTGGCAGGAGGAGACACTGGGTCACCCTCCCTGTCCCTGTCCCCTGTCCCCTGCCCAGCACCCTTGTCCCCTCACCCCTGTGCTGACGAGGGACAACATGATGCGCTCGTTGAGGGCCAGCGTCTCGCCCTGCTTCATCTTGATGCGCTTCTTGTCCAAGCATTTCATGGCATACCTGGGGAGGGGACACGGAGTCCCTGCAGCCACCATGTCCCCACAGCAGGGCCAGCACCTGCTCCTGCCCACAGCCGTGACCTCCCTGCAGCCCCAGGTGCCTGTAGCCATGACAATATTCCTGCAGCCGCCCTCGACACTGTGTCATCACAGCAATGCCTCTGGGAACCCCCAGCACCCCAAAACCCCAGGTGGGTCCCTCCATGCCGGAGCATTCCCGTTACATTTTGCCCGTGTCCGCTTTCCGGCAGCCGTAGACCTCCCCGAAGCCACCGCGGCCAATGATTCGATGAACACTGAAGTCGTTCATGGTGAGCTGCAGGGATGAGGAAGGGACTGGGATGAGCCTGGACACCAATCCTTGCCCCAGTTTTCCCAGGTGAGGGACACAGAGGCTCCTGGGAACCACAGCCCTCTCCCTGGGAGGTGAGACGCAGGGATTCCTGCTCACATGGATGTTCAGCTCCACATTCTTCCACTGGCAGAATCGCGTGAACTTGTCACTGCAAGGAAGAGCATAGAGGGCAAGAGTGGAGATCCCAGAGAAACATTCCCTGGATTTGTCTGGAGCCAGGGAGCACCCTCCAGGACATGGAAGAGAAAGGGAAAGGAAGAGACCCCCGAGTCCCCAGTGTGGGGACCCCTGTTCCATCTCTGGGCTGGGAGCCAGAAGGATGGGACACCCCAATCTGCACGGGAATTTCCTCCCAGCTCACCTCTCAATGAATTTCTGGAAGATGCCCCCACGCAGGTTCTGGCAGATCTCCTCAATGTAGGGCTGGGGAAGACACAAGGCTCAACACTGGGTCCTCAGGGCCACCCAGGTCACCCCAATCCCACCATTACGTGGGGTCTCCTCCACCCCTGGGATTTCCCATCACCCCACTGCCACTTCCAGACCCCCGAGGATGCTGGTGCCACCTCAGTCTCTGGGGACCCCAACATCACCAGCCCTGGGGACCCTTGGGGTGACATCCAGAGTTCCAATCACCTCCCTCTGAGGCCCCCTGCTACCTCCAGCTCCAAATCTCCCACCACCCCATAGGGACCACCAGCAATTCCCCCTCACTCCCAACATTCTGGGGACACTCTCATCATTCCTTGGGGTCCCCATTCCTCCTGGGACACCCCCCTCTCACTTTCAGGGACTTGGTCACCCGCAGCCTCCTCTAAGAATTCACTCTCTGAGAGTTACAGGTGGCAAGGACCTCTTCCCTGCCCCAGGTGATGCCCACCTGGAAGAGATCTGGGGGCACCTGCTTCTTGCTCAGGTGGCTCTGGACGTGCTCCGTGGCACTCTTGGAGAAGGGCTGTGAGGGAACAGGACCGTGTCACCTTGGGCAGAAGGGACAGTGGCCAGGCAGGGCTGCACAAGGAATCCACAGAGGAACCTCCATCCACAGGACTGGGGTGTGAGTCCCAGGTTTGGAGCTCCCCCTGAGGACACTGTGGGGACAGTGGGGACATCCCTCCCATTGCCTGGCACTCACATGGGAGCAGGCCAGCAGCTCCTTCATGATGTAATGGTCGAAGATGTGGCGGCTGCGGGTGGCTCGCTCCTCCTCCGAGTCCAGCTTCTCGTACTTCTTGATCTGGAGAGGGCACAGGTCCAGTGGCACAGAGGCACGTGGGCCCTCGGGTGCCATGTCCCATGGCAGAGGTTATCCCATCCCCTCACAGTATCTCCCAGCTCCCTGGGCACTGTCACATTGGGTGGTGCTCTTGGCACCATGTTCATGGAGGTACCAACCCTGCTCCTGGTGCACACAGGGGACTGTCCTTTGGGTCCCCCTGTCTCACCTCCTCGTAAAATTCCATCAGGGGCTTGGCCTCCTCGGCCTGGTTGAAGGCAAAATCTCGGAAAAGCAGGTAGCCTGCAGGGACAGTCACAGTGTGAGAGGTAATAGCCCAGGCCAAGGGACACGGGGACATCCCCTGGGCCTGCCCAGCCCTGCTGCCACCCCAGTGCAAGGCTTGGGGAAGTGCCAAGCAGGGACTAGTGAGGACTTGGCACGGTGACAGGGTGACGAGGACATGGCTGGAATGGGGAGCAGCACCCTGGGACACCACGGGGCAGTGAGGGGGCTGCTGTGGGGCACAGTGGGGGCAGGGGCACGGGCGGGCACACAGATCAGGGCGGACGTGCCCGGAAACCGCCGGAGCCGGCAGGAGGAAGTGAGAGGCGCTTCCTGCCCTGACGGTTTGCGCTGGTGTGGGGGGAAGTGACAGGGCAGGGGACACAGGGTGGGGAGCGTGGCGCAGTCTCCCAGCACCCCTGTCCAGGCTGGCCTCACAACCCTCTGCCATTCCCACGGCCACTCTTGCTGTCACAGTGGCCACCAGTGCAGCCCCCCAGCCCACCCACACTTGCCCCGTGCTTGTGGGTGCTGGCCCAGGTGCCCTCTCATGTCCTCCACAGTCCCCGTGTCCCCAGCTCACCAATCTTCTGTGTGAAGATCTTGTCAAACGTCACTTCTCCCCGGTCCTCCAGGTACTTCTGCATGACGCTGCGGATGCTGGGGACACACCAGAGGGGCTCAGCTATGCCCTCTGATGGCCCCCTGCTCCCCACCCCTCCTCTCCTCCTCCTGTGTCCCCAAGCCCCGGTGGTATGCCCGTGCTACCATCCTGTGTGTCCCCATCCAAGCATGGCACATTGCTGGGTGCCAGGATCACAGCGTGTCCCACGCACTGGGGCCCAGGGGAGGGTGGGGACGAGTGTTCCCCCTAAAAAGCTGCACAGGTGACTGCAGTGAAGGCACAGGGGGCACTGGGGTCTGGCAGGGGGGTGGTGACCGTGACCCTCTGCACACCTGGGTGTGTTTGTGTACACACGGGTGTGACACGGCGGCGACAGAGGGGACATGCAGCTGGGTGGGTCTGTGTGTCTGGCAGGATGTGTGTCCGTGTCCGTGCTTGTGTGTCCCTGTGTCTGGCAGGTAGTGTGCGTGTGCATCCATGTCTGTGTGTCTGTCTGTGCAACAGGTGCGATGCGTGTGTATCCACATCCATGTGCCTGTGTGTCTGTCTGTGCAACAGGCGTGACACGTGTTTGTCCTTGTCCCTGTGTGTCCATGTGTGTCCACATCTGTGTGTGTGTCCATGTCTGCGTGTCCATGTCCCTGTGTGTCCATATCCCTGTGTTCCCATCCGTGTGTCCACGTCCGTGTGTCCGGGCAGGTGTGACGGGCACACATGTGTGCGGGAGGTGTCCGTGCCCCGCGGGCGCGTGCGGGCGGTGCCGGGAAGGGGTCACCAAGGGACCGGGGTGGCGGTGCCGGGGGCGGACGGACGGACTGATGGACGGCCGGACAAGCGGAGGGGCAGCGGCGGGGCCTCACCTGGGCTCGGGCAGGACGATCCTCTTGCTGGCGCGGGCGGCGGGCGCGGCGCGGCTCTTCTCCATGGCCATCAGGTAACTCACGTCCGCCAGCACCGCCTCCAGGTCCGCCATCGTGCCGCGCCGCCGGCCCCGCCGCCGGCGCCGCACCGGCCCCGGCCCGACCCGACCCGCCGGCCCCGGAACCGGAACCGCGCCCGGAAGCGGAACGGGGCTGGAGGGGAGCCGGGCGGAGGAGCGGGGAGCGGCCGGGAGGGGCTCGGCGGCGGCGGGACTCGGGCGGCGGCAGCGCCCGGAGCGGCGGGAGCGGAGCGCGGAACGGGGCGCGGCCGCACCGGGAGCGGGGCGGGGACAGCGGGACTGGGCGGGGACAGCGCCGCCGCCACGCCCGCCGGGAGGGGCCGTGATACCGGCTGTGGCACTGGCGGCGTGTGTGACACTGGGTGTGTGACATTGTGGTTGTGACACTGGGTGTGACACCGGCTGTGTGTGTGACACTGGGTATGGTACTAGTGTGCGACACTGTTTGTGTGGCACTGGATGTGTGTGTGCCACCAGGTGTGTGTGCCAGCGTGGGGGTGTGACACCACGGGTGTGATGCCGTCTCTGTGTGTGTGACGCTGTGTGACACCATGGGTGTGTGTGTGACAGTGGCTCTGTGTGTGCGTGACATTGTGTGTGTGTCACTCCACAGCACACGGTGTGTGACCACTCGTGCCATGAGTGGCAGCAGGTGTGACTACGTGCGTGTGACACTGTGTGCAGGCTCCCTGTCCCCGGGGCCAGGAGGGGACACCTGGAGGGGACAGGCAGGAGGTCGGGGCGCTGAGATTTGCTTGGCTCTGGTGCATCACTGCGGGAGGCATGTGGTGGCACTTGGGGACCAGGGCACAGGAGGGTGACGGTGGCTGCAGGCACCTGTGGAGGATGATGTCACCTCGCCATGTAAATATCACAGCCCAGCCGCCGTGGGGATCTGGGCCATGACATCCCCGCAGGGTGGGGGATGCTAAATGTCACCCTGGTGGCCCAGGAATCCACTGGGACGGGGCAGGGTTCCCAAGGGATGTGGAGGATAAGAGCCCCACAGGCCTCTGGAGGACCTGTGGCCCTGGCAGGAGGTGATGAGACACCGGGACAGCTGCCACCACCGACAGTGCTCTGGTTTCCTCTTGAGCAGCTGAAGAGAGCCGCAGTGCTGGGGATGGGGGGAAGAGGAGGTGCCAGCCCTGGCCTTGTCCCCTCCCCTTCCCTCACAGACAGAGGGGCAGCGCTCACACTCATGGATTGTAGTTTTTGCTTTCCTTTTTTTTTTTTTAAATTAAAAAAATCCACCCCCAAGAAATATTTTTATTTCCCTTGAGAGACTGGGGTTTTCCCTCCCCCCACAACAGCACACCTAGCCTGGTGGTAATATGGTATGCGCAAAGAGCCTCTTTAAAAATCCAGGATGGAAAAAGGCTCAGGAAGCAAAAAACCCCAAAATAATAAATAAAATAAACCAACAAAAAACAAACAAAAAAAACCCCCAAACCCACTTGCCAAGTGGGTGCCCTCCCTTTGCCCCAGCAAGAGCCCTCAACCCCAGCTGAGAAAGTGCAAGACTTGGTTTGCTTTTACCCTTAATGCTTACATTTAATTTTAAAGCACAAACATCAGAGATGGACTCTAAATCGCCAACAAAAAAATAGATATTTACAATATTTCTCCGGGGAAGGGAGGGAAGGAGGAAGGGAGGGAAAGGGGGATTGAAACGAAACAAAACCACAACCAAACCCATAAACAAGTGACTTTGCTTGCAGGAGTCGTCTTTAGGGAGCAGGCTGGGTTGGTTTTAAATCACTAAGTGATTTTTATTATATATAATTCTCTTTTTTTTCTTCCTCGTGGATTTGCACCACGCCGGGGTGGTGAGGAGGGTCGCACGCTGGAGTCTCTGCGGCTGGAGAGGCGGGGACACGGCGGGAAGACGGAGCCGGCCCCGCGGAGAAGGGACCACCTCGCCCCTCTCAACCCCAGCTCTGGAAATTTTTCTTTCGCGTTGCAAAACTCAAAAGGAATCCAAAGGAAAAAGAAAAGCTTTAATTCTTCCGACGTCTTTCCCGAGAGCCACTGCCGAGAAGAGGCCGAGGTCGAAGGCTCCTCCTCTCGCCTGGGGGGGAGGTTTCCTGCTCCGAGCCCTCCGGCTCCACTTTGCCACGCTGCCCCTTGTCCCAGGCACTGTGGAATTGTCCCCTCGTGTCCCCCTGCCGGAGACTCCCCGTGGGCCGCCTCTCCTCCTTTATTGCTTCTGAAGCAGCAGGGGCGTGCGGGCTGCCCCCCGGGGACCCCTGCGGGGCTGGGGACCGGTGGTGGCACGGAGGGGACACCCCGGATTGTGCTATCGGTATGCTGCCAGGGAGAGAGCAGGGTGCTGACACCGGGGGGGGGACGGAGAGGGGAGTGTCCGGGCACAGGCAGGACAGGGAAGGAAATAAAATAGTGACCCAGAAAAAGAAGATTCCAACCTTTTTTCCTTTTTTTTTTCCTTGTCTTTTTTTTTTTTTTTTGTTGTTGTTTTGTTTTTTTGTCTTTTTTTTGTTGTTTTTTTTTTAAAGTGCAAAAAGCTCTCTGCTGCCCTAGAGAGAGGTTCTTTGGACCGACCATTCATTGCAAAGGAAAATCGGCAGCGAAAAGGGGGTGGGAGGAAGGAGAGAACGATGCCAGTTCGGTCCCAGGCTGCAGAGCAGCCGTCGCCCCTCCGGCCTCAGAGTTCTTCATGGTGCCGGGAGGTGGGGAGGAAGAGGAGGCAGCTCCTGGCCCCACCCCGTGCTCACTCACCCCTGGCTGATGCTTCCCGAGTCCTCCCTGAGCTCTGGTGTACCTGTGGGTTCTCCCCTGCTCCATCCTCTCGGACAGACGAGTTATCCCCCAGCCCCTGCTCCTGGGACACCCCGGCCACGGTGCTCCTGCCCTGGGTGCCCAGAGAACCGCCCGATGGTGGGAGGAGGAGGGGGATGGATAGGAATCCCTGCAGCCAGACGAGGGGAAGAGGAAGTGGGGGGAGAGCGCAGGGAAGCACCGAGGTGGTGGCAGCACAGAGGGGGACGGGGTGTTCTGGCTCTGCTCCCGCTTCCTTGGAGAGACCTCGACCCTCAAGCTTTGTGCTACTGAGGAAGTGACAAGTGTTTCAAGGCAAGGAGACGACGGGGAGGAGGGGAAAAGCTGGGGGGAGAGGGTGCCCCATTTCTCTGCACAGAGGCCTCTGTTATAGCCCCGCCTCGGGAGCGGCCAGCCTCCAGGCCCAGGCTCCCTGCCATGTGCCCGTTCCTCCTCTGGTACTGGCCAGCCTGGCGGGACATCTTCCTCGGCAGAAGTCCCGGGGAAGGAGGAGGAGGAAGGACAGTGGAGCGAGGCCAGCGATGGCCCTGCCTGCCGAGTCAGGTGGGAGGCAGCGGCAGGACACGCAGGGCAAGGGGGGGAGGTGGAGGAGTGGCTCTCCGAGAGGGGTGGGATGGGCTCTTTTCCTTCTCCTCAGTCTGCCCCGGGGAGGGTCTCTAGCTGATTTTTTGGATCAGCTTCTCATCGGACAGGCAGTAAAGGCTGTTGATGGACAGGTCCGAGATGAAGTGCTCACAGGCTTTGCGGGTGATCTGTTTGCAACCCCGCAGGTCGATGAGGGTGACGTTGGAGATGCGGCGCAGGTACAGCAAGGCCTGGTCCGTCAGCTTATTGCAGCCTGTGGGCAGAGCACAGGGAGCGTGAGGGGGGCACCTCCAGCAGCCAGCACTGGCAGGAGGAATGGGAAATCCAGGAGGCACCTGGAGCAGGGCACGCACCTGCCATGTTGAGCTCAGTGAGGGAGTTGCGTGTGGAGGAGCCCACGGCGGTGAGGAGGTTGGCCGACTGGTCCGTGAGGTGGTTGCAGTGGCTGAGGTCGAGGCGGGAGAGCAGGGGCATATGGCGGATGATCAGGCGCAGCGTGGCGTCCGTGATGTCCAGCCCGGCGAGCCGGAAGTCAATCATGTTGCGGAGTTTGCTGCGATTGTCCTGACCTGCACAGGCAGAGAGAGGAAGAGAGTGGACAGACTGCCCCGGGAACCTTCCCTCGTCCAGCCCAGCCAGCCCCAGCTTACTGGGTTTGTCTGTTGGAGGCGTGAGTAAGTCCCGGATCTGAGGGTCCTTGATTCCTACTGCCCACCGAAGATCGAGGGTCCTGAGAAGGGGGCAGCTGGAGGTACTGAGAGCACAGACCGCAGACCAGGAACAGCCCGCTAGGATGAGGTCTTTTAGGCCTGGCAGAAGGGAGGCAGGTAACAAGTCAGACGGGTTTGGCTGGCTCCCAGGCATCCCAGATCTCCACCATCTTTTTCCAGGCACGTGAGGAAGCAGGTCCCCTCCCTGGGGTGGGACACTTGCTGGGTGATGGGACCCAGGTACTCAGCAGTTGCCAGGCTTGCAGGGTGTCTCCCCATGACCCAGCCCTCACAGGAAGCCTCAGAGCAGGCTGGTGGCAGAGGAAGGGACCCCTCCCCAGCCCACACTCACCCGGCAGCCTGTTGACAAGCCATGTAAGCTGTTTTTTTGAGATATTGGTCCAGCTGAGGTCAAGGCTGACTGGCTGCCTTTTGATGATGCCGCTCAGCGCCTGGGGGGTGATGGACTTGCACCTGCTCAAGTCTATCTTTGTCCACAATCTCTTGTCACAGCACCTGGGGACAAGGACAAGGCTGAAAATTGAGTCCCAAGAGTTCCATGGGATAATAGACAACCAGTAGGTTGCCAGGCTCCCAGGGGGAGCCCAGCGCTGGAGTGGCCCCAGCCATAGAACAAGGTTTTCGCCTGGTTTCCATAGGTTTCCACAAACATGGGAGTTTGCTGAAGGTGTCTGGCCACCCAGTGCAAACCCAGCAGGGTTTGCCACAAAATAGAACTCCCAAGATGCAGCTGCAGGCTTGCCTGCCCTCTCTGGGTATTTCTGATCTTAAGGATCCTTAGTCCCAGCAGGCAAAACACTGTGTGTCCCACCCCACAGCCCTAGCTGAGCTCACTCCTTCGCCAGGAGCAAACACTTCCTCTTCCATGGGAGTTTATGGAGAGCCAGGACCCAATGGCATATTAGCTGAGCCCCTGAAGGTGCAGGTGAGGGGACACGGCTCCACCACACCACTGCCACCAGCTGCTGATCAAAGCAGGCAATCCCTGCTGTTCAGCTGTTAGAAACCTCCCAGTTTCCATTCCCATCTGTTCCCAAGTCCTCCATGCACAGCTGTCCCGGTGCCAGCATTGTCTTCAGGCCTGCTGCCCCCCTGAGGCATTTCCAGCCAGCAAAGCCATCCCGCCTCAGCCAGCCTTCTCTGCCTGCTGGGAGGTGAGGCAGCAAGGGAGGCCAGGAAGGGCAAGAACCATCAGGGTGATGGGCAAGGGAAAAGCACTGTAACGTCCCAAGAACATGGCAGGGGACAGCTGAGGGGACAGGAGGAAGGCAGAAGAGAACAACAGAGATGGGTGCACACATGGCAGAGATCCTTCTCCCTGATTCCTTGGGGTGTCCCAACACTCACCACTTGTACCAGGTCTTGCACACCCGCATGCACTCGCAGAGCTCCCTGCGAGTGAGGTAGCGGAACACGGACATCCAGACCTCGCGCTGGACGCAGCTCTCCTCGCCCTCCTGTGCCCGGCCCCCGCGCCCATTCAGCCGGGCCGCCCCCACTTCCTCCGCATTCTCGTCCTCCTCCTCTTCTTCCTCCTCCTCTTCCTCGGCAGCCGTCTCCTCGTCGCCCCCGCTCCGCAGGGGCATCCTGGCGGGCGCATGGCGCACGACCACGCGCGGTGAGTGCTGCAGGTTGGCCGAGGAGGCCGTGATGGCTTGGAGCTTGGGGACGATCGAAGTGCCGTGGACATCTTTGGTGGGGCGCTGGAGCGTCACGGTGAGGTAGGAGCCATGCAGCTTGGCCTTCTCCACCTCTGACAGCTCCTTCTTGCCGCTGGGGTTGTTCTCCTTCTCCCGCACCATGGTTCTCTCTGTGGCCTGGAGCCGCAACAGCTGCCGGCGCTTGAAGCGCTCGTCCCGGCTGGCGCTGTGGTGGTCACTGGGCCCGGCCCCCGGGGACGAGCGTGTCACCACCCCACGGGGGGACGCGGGGTCGTGGATCAGCTGCAGCATCGGGGTGGGCGAGTTGGGTGGGGGGGTCAGGGGCTCCTCACAGCTCCGCAGGGGCCGCAGCACCTTGGCTTGCGCCATATCGTCGTCGCTCTCCTCCACCTTTCGCTTCTGCAGGGAATGGGGATGGGTGGTTAGCAGGAATGAGGCCTGGGGAAGGCTCTTCTCTTCTTCCCCAGGAACACACCATGGTGCTGGCAGGACCAGCAGTGCCCAGTAAATACAGTGGTTGGGGTTAGATAGGGACACCTTCCACTAAATCAGGTTGCTCCAAGCCCAATCCAACCCAGCTATGAACACTTCCAGGAATGGGGCATCCACTGTTTCTTTGGTCAATCTCTGCCAGGGTCTCACCACCCTCAAAGTAATTTCTTCCTCACAGCTCAGCTAAGTACCACAAGAACCAGAGTCCACCCACACCAGCAACAAGCACTTTCTAAATCCATTCTCAAAAGGGGTGTCCCTTGATGTTGGGGGTTGGGTCCACTCTGTGCCTGAAAGTCCAGTGTCTCTCACAGTGGAATATCTCAGGATTGCATTGCAGCAGGATGTGCCCAGGCCACCTGGGCTGCACCTCCATGATTCTCATTCTCACGGGTCACTGCAACACCCTCCTCCCCCCACCAGCCCATGCTGGTTGAATACATCCATGGCAGGATGCAGTGGGAGGGATGGAGGACACAGATCCTGCCTTGCCACAGCACAGCTCCTTACCTGGCCCTTCTCTGTGTCATCACCCTGGTAGCACTTGGGACACTCCCAGCAGTTGGGGAGCTCATCATTGAGCAGTCCTTCCCCATCCATCTGCAACAAGAGGAGGGGGTCAGCAGCAGTCCAGCCCCACAGCAGAGCTCTCCTTTGCCCAGCATGTCCCCTGCTCACCTGCAGACAGCCAGGGTGAACGATCTCATTGCAGATACAGCACTCCATGAGCTTCTTCTCAAAGTCTTGCGAGTCCTCGTTCTGATCCACCTCCCCACAAAGTGCACACGTGACCGAGTGAGGCAGCCTGGGCTACAAAGCAAACCAGGGCTGACACCACAGCATGGTGGGACAGCCTTCCTCCTTTCCTCCCCTACCACCTGAACCGTGGAGAAGAGACCAGCTACTCCCTAGGAATCCAACTTGGACTCACCGCCAAGCACTGCCGGAGGACACAGGACTGCTTCATACGGCCAGGCCCACCAAATTTCTTCATGTCCCTGCAATAGTGGCACATACCACACTCGCCCTGCATGCAGGCCTTGCATTTCCGGCACCGCACCCGCCTCCGCCGGGCGCCTGACACGATGGGAGACACCGTGGACCTGACGGGAGTCGGGCGTGGTGCTGGCTTCATGGTGTGCGGCTTGGTGATGGGGATGGTGGGCAGGCGCACTCTCAGCCGGGCCTGGAGCTTTAGCTGCCAACAGGGAGAGAAGGAATTGGGTGAGGCAAGGGAAGTGCTGTATTCCACTGGGATCTGGAAGGCTCTGATCCCTGGATCCGGCACTACAATTTCAGGTAATGGCCAGAAGAGCAGCTCTGCTCCCTCAGCGCTCTGCGGCCAAAGGCGCCTGGATCAGCGCTGACCTGGCACTTCTCCTGGACACGGTCCCTCATCCCTGACACCATCCCACACTAAGAGCTCCCCTTCTCAGCCTCTGCTAGGGCTCAAATGGGCCTGGAAAGGGCTGCTGAGTCCCAAAAGCATCCACGCTTTCCTTTGGAGGCAATGACAAGGTCCACCCAGGCTGTCCTCTGTGTCACTCTGCCAACTGCACAAGGCGATAGCTCTGGTTGCTCTTTCCTGAGCTTGAGGCACACTAGGAACACCACACCTTCCTTGTTTACAGTGCAGGTAGGACAGCGCAGCTCTCCAGCTGTCACCCTGCATCCCATCAGCCCGCACAGGAAATCTGCTGGCTGCAGCATCCTTCTGGGATTGGCCATGCTGGGATGTGCACCACAGCTGATGGGCTTGGGGAAGGGCAGGCTCCCAAGGATGGGGCTGGGGATGTGCCAAGCCTCTGAGTGCTGCACCCAAAGCATGGACACATGTTCGGGTCAATTCTCCCAGAAAAGCTACCCAAGATGCTTGTGCTGCACAAGGATTGCACTGGATACCCTGGGCAGGGCAGGCAAGCAGAAACAGGCACTTTCAAAGTGCAATCTGAGAGGCTCACTTGTCTCCAGACTCCCGAACAGGGTATTACCCACCCTTCTCATGAGGATCCTACTATTCCCATAGCCTGCCCGTGAGCCCACCTCCTGGCAGGAAGGAAGAAGTGACCTCTGGGAGCCATCCTGGCAGGCCACAGGAAGGCAGCCTGCAGAGGGGAAGTCCGGCTGCTCTGTGCCTCCATCTACCCAGTGAGTTCAGCTCGAGCTGCAGCCCAGCTGTGGGCCCTGTGCTATAAGCACAGCTGGATAGGGAAAGGCAGGGATGCATGGAAAGGTCCCAATGCTGAAGAGATGGCTACTAGCCACAGGGAGAGACTCCCAGGAGAGAGCTGCCTTGCTTGTGGTTGTAAGACCCAATCCTACAAAAGGGACAGGGACACAAGGGATGCACATAACTCACAGTGAGGGGCTCGACTGCTCTTGACCATCAACCCCACACCTCATCCACTTCTGCCAGTGAGGCCTTCCCTGACATACAAAATTCCTCATGCCATCCAGGGCTCCCTATCAATCCAGAGAACTCCTGGGAGAGCAGGATCACCCCTGCCTCCCACAATAAGGCTCCCTGCTCTCCAAGCACAGCCAAAGGACTGGAGAACATGGAGCAGCTGGGGCTGATCTGGTTACCACCCATGAGCGGAGCAGGGATAACCGGCACGGTGGGAGATCTCTGGCTTTGCCCGCAGTGCTGTGGAGGTGGCTGCACCCCACATCCCACTTTGGCACTGCTCCCAAGGCACGTATGGAAGCAGTGCCACCACACCCCCTGCCTGGGAAACTCCCAGGGGGACTCCACCCATGACATCCATCTGGAACCACTCCTCTCTGCTCCTACCTTATCTCTCTTGGGCCACTGGACGATGGGGACACCTGTAAGTGCCAGTTTGGGGTCGCTGTTCGCGTATTCTTCCAACAGCAGCTAAGGGAGAGATGGGGGTTGGGGGGAAGAGAGCAGAGAGACAAAAAGCACAGGTGTGAGCAGAGGGAAACACGGCTCCTGCCAGTGAGGCAGGCTCCGACCAGATGCCAAGGCCAGCATGCTTCAAAGGCGGCTGGGAATGAGCCCTCCTCTCCCTATGCCCGCCAGCAACCATCCCTCCTCCCCACATGAGACAGACAAGCTCTGTCGAGTCGATCTGCACCAGCGCTTTCATCAACTGCATTTCAGCCCCGAGGCCCCGTGCTGGGCGGTGGTAGGGGGGAGAGCACCAAGATTTGGCAGTCTGGGGGGGATTCTGGGGAGAGGATTCACCAGCATTGCCCCCTCAGCTGCTCCCCAGGCACGGGGCAGCCTGAAGGCAGCTGCAGCAGCAGCAGGATGTGATGCCCCAGCACGCCCTCCGTGGCTTGGCACAAGCTTCCAGGTAGCCAAGAGCTGCTCCCCCACACTGCCTCGGGGTTTGGCTTCGACTTGGAGGGAGAGATCCCTCGGCACCGACCGGACTGGCACGACAGCCCCTCGCTCCCGGTGCGCGGGGCTCCCGTGCTCACCCGGTCCTTTCAGCATCCTCCGGCACAGCCCCCTCCCCACATCCACTCCCCACCGAATTTGCCGATCGCAAAGGTGCTTTATTTACTTGACGTTGCCATGGTTACGCAGGCAGGAGCCTCCTGCCGGCATCCCGGCAGGCGGTGCTTCCCGCTGCCAGGCAGGGCCAGGGCAGGGGGTGGCCGGCGTGCCCCCCGCCCGGTTTTCCGGGTGTCTGGGGAGGCAGGAAGTCGCAATCTCCCCTGGGCTCCCTGGCAGCGCGGCGTGCCGCCTTCAGACCTTCCGGCTCCCCACGAGCACACGCCGAGGGAAAGGTCAGGGTTCGGAGCTCCCACATGGACATCCGTGGGACCGCAGCGTCCGCCTGCCCGTGGCACCGGAGACGGGGCGGGGGCGGCTCAGGCACGCTCCCCGCCAGAGAGCCGAGGGACTGCGGGGGCTCCCGGGTCCTGCGGCTGCATCTGGCTCGGAGCCGGGGTGGGCGACAGCTCGCAGGTCCCCTGTGCCCCGTCGCGCTGTGGCCGAGGGGACTCTGCGCACACGCGGCTGCACCGCCTCGGCAGCGGCGCCGGCGAGAGCGCCCCGGGGACGGAAAGGTGAGCCCAAGCACCGGCCAGGGACCCCTCCGGGGAAGCAGGGGTCCCCCCGCGGTCCCCTCCCACCCCGTTCGGAGTGTCCCCGCGCCCCCTCCCCGCGCCACGAGCATTGCCAGCTGCCTGACCTTGCGCCTCTGGAGCTGCCGACACTCTGGGGTGAAGTTTGCCGAGCCCTCTTTGTTTCGGTGCCCGCACTGCGAGGGCTGGGGCTCCCTCCCCTCTCCCCCGACACCTCCGGGGGTTGGCTCAGACCCCGGCCGGACCCCCGGTGTTCGGGGACATGGCTGGGGGAGCAGCTGCGCCCCCCGCCCCGAGCGCCCCCGGCTCCTCCCCGCCCCCGGCAGCCGCACCGGCGGCCGCGTGCTCCTCCCGAGCCCTTGGGCAGCGGCGGCGGCAGCTTCCTGAGCCGGAGACAATGCTGCTGCGTCACCCACATGCGGTTCCCAGCAATGCTTTGCAACGGGAAGATGGCAGAAGAGAAAAAGGGAGCGAGGGAGCGGAGGGCAGAGCCGCGCTGCAGCAGCGCCGGGAGGGGCCGGGACGGCGGGGATTGGCGCAGGGTCCGGGCGGCGCTGCCCACCGGCCTCCCCGGGATCCCTCCCTCCGCCGTCGCAATCCGAGAGGCCGCGGCCGAGCTCCCCGGGGCCGGGCACAGCGTGGCCGAGAGCCCTTACCCCGTCCCGCTCAGGCCCAGCCTCCCCGGCGCCTTTCTTTTGTCTGCTCCGAGGAGGGTTTGGGATCCGGGTGACCCCGCTGGACCGAGCGGGGCTTTGGAATGTAGGCAAGGGTCATCCCCCTTGCAGCTCCCCCCAGGGTCTGCCGCCCCACACTCCCGACTTGGAGGGACAAACATCCAGCCAAGTTTAGGAGCAGCATTCCCAAAGGCACCGGGAACCAAACCGCTAGAGGGGGACAGATCCATACCGGGCGATCAAGGTGTCCCCAAGCAATCCCAGCCCCCCGAGACGCCCCCCCAGCTACACACCGCAATTAAAATGGAGGAAACTCCTGAAACAAAGCCAAACAAGACAGAGGAGCAGCGGCTGCTCCCACTTCTGATGCATCCAAAGCATCTGCAGGCAACTCCAGCTTTGTGTTCCTACGAAGGCAGTCACATGTCGACCCGGCTCAGGGCTGTCACCGGGTGTGCAACCAGTGATATTCTCAGGTCCCTGGCACGGACTCTCTCTGACCCGCAGGCAGAAGCGTGACCAGTGCTGCCATCCCACCATGGGATACCTTCCTGCACAGCTCACAGGCCACCCAGGACTTCCTCACCCATCCCTGAGGATACTACCCCGACTCCTCACCAAATTCTGTGCCTATTGCCCAGTCAGGTAGTGAACAATACCACAAGAGAGGTTTTGAAATGATCCTGGAGACAGGATCAGCCATTCTGGGAGAGGCTTCTCTTGTTTCTACAATCCTTGTGCTCCAACAACTCCATGCAGAGTGCAGCTATAACATGTTTATGGCAGCCTGGGGCCTGGCTTTAGACCTGCTGTCAGCTGCCTCATGACCACCCTCCTGTCAAATCCAGTCATGGAAACCAGCACACCACAGAGGGGTTGGAAAGCATGGATGGAAGCAGTCAAAAGACAACAGGACGAATCAGAAATTTCCTCTTTGTCAATGATCCTTCCAATGACCCCCACCACACTCCGAATTTTTAGACAATTCCTGCCACTGAGCTGGAAGCACAACATGGTCACATCAAAAGTGTCACATCCCTCCACGTGAGGTTCCAGGCTGAACTTGTGACAGGATACATATTTCTCCACATGACCCAATAGACAGACACCCTAAAATCCTGATCACCACACAAGAGGCTGTGGGAAAAGGCAGCAATTTTCTGCTCCTGTTGTGCCTGGGGACACTGGATAGCAGAGGGTGGCACTGGATGGGCAGATCAAGGTGCCAGGCCTGCAAGTCTGGATAAGAAAACACCACGTTCTGCCCGTGGGGAGCACAGACCAAAGCGCAGCTTTCCCAGCTTGGCCAGATCTCAGCTCCATCAATGACCTTACCTAGTGGCACAAAGACAAAAGTACCTGCTGCATTGATGGCCCCAGTCAGAAGTTTTAGCTAGAAATGTCTTAAACTTTTCTCAGGCTTTACAAGCCTATTGGCCACTTCCATCACCTCTATGGAAAATGGGTTTTGAAAGCAGAGCCTGGCTGTGGTTGGACAAACTTGTCCCACTTTCCCTAGCCACTGCAGGCTGTGACTAAGGATCTTGATGCCTTGAGGATTGCAGTCCTGAGGGATGGAGTCCTGCAGCTCAGGATACTTCCAAACCTCCAAGGACAGCCAGCTTTAAGGAGCAAATACTCAGGGAAGTTGTCTGGGACCACAAGGGCTGTAAGCCACAGCTCATCTGTGAGGTACAATGGGACACATGGGCGTGTACGTCACACCAAAAGCACAGGCACACCTTTACCACCTCCAAAACATAAACTAATTCTTTGATCAGATCTCAAACTCCAACTGAACACCAACAGCTTTTAAGGCTCTGCCTTCAAAATGCCCAACCCAGTCTCCTTTTGTGAAGGGTGAAACAGAGCCCACAACTCAGTTTCCTCTAGAGCACCATACAGGGCTCAGAAACACGTCACATTCTCAAAGGTCACAACACACACAGGATGCCTGAAAAGCCACAGAAAACCAGAAATTCAGCCCCTATCAGAACCTAGACTCTTTCAGCCAAGAGCCTGGGACCCCAGAGCTGCACCCTCTGCTCCAAACACAGCAGAGCTCTGGATTTACTTGAACACCTCACAAAAAACATCAGGAGACACCACTTGGAAATAAAAACAATAGCAAAGACAAGGACACAAGCGGCTATACAGATCACCAACAGCAAGGAGGGGAGCAGAAGGCAACTTTTTAGGGACTAAAATTAATTTCTGGGGATAGAGTGATGTTGACATTCTCACTCCAGTGCTTAAAAGGGCTAAAACACCAAAGCTCATTGGGTCAGCCCAACAGATGGAGGCAAATAAAATCCAAACAACTCTCACCAGCCTAAATTAACTGACTCTCGTAACTCCAGGTCACACCCTGGGCAAACAACTCAAAGGAACAAAGCCAAATCCACCTGGGGCAAGGTAAAGGCTCCAACTGCCACAGAGTCCATAGCCAAAACTGGAACAGCAGCCAGAACTGCATCAGCAATGAGCACTACTGCACTGATAGCCATAAGGGATCCAGCCAGGGCCCAGCCACCTTCCTGCTTTCCCAACCCAAAATCCCAGGGCTGTCCCTCAGGTGTAACATCAGCCTCTCACACAGGAAGAGGAGGACACCAATCCTGCCCAAGGACAGGGATAGAGTGAGGGTGAAGGCAAGTTTCTGTGTGGGAAGTACTTTGCACTCGCTCAAGCCTACCTTGACGTCAGCAATGAGGGCATCCTCGTCCTCGATGCCAGTGGGAACACACTTCTTGTGCAGAGGGAGTGACTCCAGCTTGTCCACGAGGCAGCGCAGCCCCTCCAACTCAAACTGGGTCAGGTGCACCTTCCTGCTCTTGTGGGGGCTGCCCCCACTTGGGTCCCAGGCCTGGCCATTTTGGGAGCCCCGGCTGGAGTCGGAGGAATCTATGGATGGGGTCTTCTTGAGACCTGGCAGGCTGCTCCGGCAGCTCTTGCCCAGTTCATCATAGTCCACATTGGCACCATTGGCGATGGGGCTGGTGAGAATGGATCTCCTGGTTGCGGGGCGCCGGGATTCCTTTCCTGCTGCATCCTCATCATCCTCCTCCTCCTCCTCCTCTTCCATGTTCACAGAGTCTGAGGAGCTCAGCTCCATATCTGCCATGATCGAGAAATGGAGACAGGGGTTCCATGTTTAGTGGGATCCCCCCAGTCATGAGGGATGCTGGAGCAACAGATTTGTGTGAGGTGAAAGAACAGAAGCTGGAAAAGAAGAGCCCTATCCCCTTCTTGGTTTGTTTGTGGGAATGCAAGGCACCAGATAAGGAAAAAGATCCCAGAGGAAGAAACAGCAAATGCCCTAAACTGAATTCCATGTCCTAGACTGAATTTCATGGAATTGGAAGGGGTTTGGACTATCATCTAGTCCAACCCCAGTGCCATGGCTTTGACATCTTCCATTACATCGTGTTGCTCAAAGCCCTGTCCAACCTAATTTTGCTTTGGAGAGCTTGGGATCACCCACTGAGGGCTCCCATGCTTCCTCCATAGTGCAAGAAAGAGGATGTGGACTCACTCAGAAACCGTGAGGTCGCTGAGCCTTCCAAGTAACTGTGACAGCCCTTTAAACCCTGTGTGCAGAAGGCCCTGGCCAGCCAGAGGGAATTCCTGCCCACAGCACCATGGTGGTCCCTGCAACTTCCCCCCATCTCTTCTGTTCAAGGCTCTGAACTGGTGTTGTGCTGGTTTCACAGCTGTGAGGAACCTGGGCTGCTGCAGGGCCAAAGGAGGAAGCAGAAGTCTGTCTGGTTGTGACTTCACGCTCAAAAAAACCCCACCCAGCCATCTCCTGCCTGCCACACTGCTGAGCCAGTGCCCCAGCAGGAGGGTGTAAGAAGGCAGTTGGATGGGGGTGAGGAAGGAATAAGGGCTGGACTTACCCATGCTGAGGGATTCCTTCTGGAAGTCCTTAGTCAGGTGGGAGCGGTTGGTGATGCAGTACACGTAGCGCTCCAGCACGTACCAACACATCTCGTAATAGAAGGGATAACGAAATTTATTTGGGACCTGCAAAACAGGCAAGAGGATCTGTCAGGCCTCCTTCCCACTGCTGCTCTCAGGTGACAGATGCCACACCAGGTCTGGCCCAGTGTCCAGCACGGGTCCCTTACCCGTGTGCGGTCCTCAATGCTGTAGATCCGGAGCTGCATAGGGATGTTGAAACTGTGTAAGAAGTTGCCCCCAAAAACCAGCGTGTCCATGGGAGTGTACACAGCATGTATCCAACCTTGGGGAGAAAGAGTAGGGAGAATCCTTCTGATCTACCTTGCATAGTTTTTTGTCACCCTAGTGTCATCCTAGATTGTCTCCTAATTGCGTTAGACCTAGCACAAAGGGAAACAGCCTTCCAAATTCTGTTCCAACTCCAAACACCTTCAAAATAACTCATGTTCCAGTCTTTATCTCCAAGGCTAAGTAAACCAGCCAATCCTAACATCTGGGGAATTTCAGCATAGGTTTCATTAATGCAAAGCCACTCAGTTCAGAAGGGGTGTCAGTTGTGATAACAGGACTCAAATGAGTGAGTTGTGCAATCCCTGGTGTTTTCTGTTCCTGGTCCTGCTGTAAGCCACAGCTCTGCTGTGGTGTCATGAAGACACCCAGGAAGATGAGGAGCTGCCTTGGGCCAACTTCTCCTGAACCTACATTGCTCCATGTGTCAACATGACAGGATCTGGGAAAGCCTCCTTTAATAATTAATCAAATGTGATGTGAGCCCACCTCAGCTTTCCTAACACTTGGGCTGGATCCACAATGCCATCACAGGCATGTTTTGGGAGGTGGCAAGCAAGAGGACAGAGCCACATCACATCTCCCTCTCCCAGTGACTCATGAGGGAGCTAAATCCTGCCAGTATCTCAGAGTGTTGCCACAACCCTGGCCAAGACCAGGATGCCCCTGCCCACTCTGAGAGTACCTGAGGGGATGACAAATGTGTAGCCCTGCTTGAGCTCGATGCGCTGGCACTCTGACACTCTGTCCCCAAGGAAAATGTCTCCCTGCTTCCCTGAGAGAAGCCAGTTTTCATAGAGCTCCAGGTTCTGCGGTGTGGGAGGGATCAGCCAGAAGATCTGCAAATAAAGACAACACACTTATGTAAGTCATCACATAAAGAACAGCTATGGCTTCTTCCCAACATTTGAATCTCTTCCTCACCCCTCTCCCTGAGAGCTTCCCAGCAAAATGACTTGGACAGGTGCCCCCCTCAAGAGGATAAGCAAGATATTTCCCAGTCTGACACACTGAGTAGTGCACAGGTAGCCTGAGCCTGGGATGCTTTTTAATGTATGATTTACATTAATGTCAAGAGATACAGAACTTGGGAAAAATTTAAAGAGACAAGTAGATTTACCATGTTAGAGCTACACCTGAACTAGGGATTGGCTCCATGCAGTATAGGTAAGTTTAGGGTGGAAAGATTTCAATTTGCTGTCTGGAAGCTGCATCCTCAAGGATTTACACAAAAACGAACAACCAATAGGGACAGTCCTACCTTTCCCCCTCGGTGGATGTGGTACCACACAGAAGTGCCCCCGAAGTCCACGTGGAAATCTGTGTAGCAGCCCTTGACACTCATCAAACAGTATCTGGTGGAAAACAAAATGAGGAGAAGGTAAAAATGAATGGTGATCCACACTTTGGAGCAGATATGACATTCCAAGGGAACAGACCCCCCAAACCCAGGCCTATGTCTCAGAGCAGTGTCACAAGCCACCCAGGCCCTCTTCCACAAAGCTAAAGGGAATTAAATAAGTGACTGCAGTGACCTTACAAGTGTCACCCACAAAAACAAGCTGGGAGACTGTTCCTCCTCCCTGCCCCTGGTACAAACTGCTGTTCCCTTGGGCAGCTTGCCTGCAAGCAGTTGTTTGCTACCTGCCACAGCTAAGGAAGTCACTTACTTCTGCACCTTTGGATACTGCATCTCCAGGATGGCATTGGTAGACTCTGTCTGACTTTCCTTCAGGTGCCTGGGCCACATGTTATCAACCCAGTCAATCAAATCCACCTACAACAGAGAGGTAGGAGAGGTGAGCAGAGAAAAAAGGGGTACAGTAAAACCTTTTGGTACCCCAGGCTGGCAAATATCTTTTTGGTCCTTTCCCACACCCAGAAACTTTCCCAGAGCCACTGGGACAGTCCTACACACAAAGCACTTAGGATCAGGTGTTGAGATGCCAGCTCTGGACTTGCATAAAAAATATGCCAGACAGCATCTCCTAGGGTGGGATTCAACTCCCTAAGCTTCAGGAGAGCCAGATATGTCGAGGTTCTCTCTGCAGTTAACAGAGAGAAGGAACTGGCCCCACACAGCTGCCACTTCCACTCTGCTGACTGCGGAGGGAATTTGGGCTGTTCATCCCACCCATCTCACCTCTCACAGTTCATTTTCCCACCACAAAACAGCTTCCTGCCCTTCTTCCAGCACACCTCCAGTCTTGGCTTCCTCTGCCCTCAGAGATTTCAGCATGTTGCATCAGGAACTCTCCCTGCCACACTGTACAGGGTTCAGACTACCATGTTTCTAACCGCTGACAGCCAATGAACAGGCCATCTCTCTACAGAAGTGACATGCCAGGGACTTGGCCATGGTCACCAGAGCCTGACTGGGAGATCAGTTCCAGCAGCTTCCAGACTGACATCCCCACTGAGCCCATGTGTGTTCTGAGCAGCCCCTCCTTTACCACGTCCCAATGCCAGGCTGCACCTTGCCTCCTGATTTCCAGGGAAAACAGATCCCTATGAGAGGAAGAGCCCCGCTCACCGTAGCAGGTCTCTGCACCAGATTCTCCAGTTTGGTGTGGCTAAACTCCAGGCTGATGACATTGTAGAGTTTCTCCCGCTCCTCCTCTGGTGTTTCATAGTAGCGCGCCCACTGTGCCATGGACATCTCGATGTCCCGCTGTGTATTCACATCCATCACATCCACTATCCGTCGGCTCCCTGCCACAACAGGCATGTCACTGAACTGTCCCTGTGCACCATGGACTGCAGGAGGTGAGAGCCTCAAAGACCCCAACCCCACAAGCGAATGCAGGTGTGGCTCCAGACACTTACCCACACACAGTCGCACATCGTTCACGCTGAAGTCCGGATCCGGCATCCTGTGGGACAAACATCTGGCTAAAATATCATCAAGTGCTTCTGGCTACACACTCTGTTACTCAGGAATCTGCACCCTGAAGGTACATCTGTGCTGCTTTGGTGTTGGAGAAGGCCATGGAATAGGATCTCTGGGGCTGCAGGACTGGGGTGAAACACTAGGACAAACTTCTGGCTCAGGAAGCAGGCTTGGGAACAGGATGTACCATCTCCAGAGCTGTTGTACAGTGACTTCTAGCAAAGAAACCAGCAGGCCTTGAACTACGCAATCCCAGCTCTCATTTGAAAGGCTGCTCGTGTGAGTTATCCCAGTCCAAAGGCATGGCCAGAGCAGGACACGCAGTATATTCCACTGACACAGCAGAACCACTCCAATGTTTGTACTGGCACCCTTCTCTGTACAAACACTGCTGTCACAGGCAGAGCACGCTGGCAGCCATTCGAGCAGCTCTTGACCCAAAGAAATATCCAAAAGCTCAGGAGAAATCCAGTTTCAGCCACGGTGTAATCGCCAGTATGAAATCTATACCTTTCTAAGTCACCCAGCAGTTAAACTAAGCCTGGCACAACTTCCTACCCAATTCACCCCGGCACAGAACATCCTGCACTGGATGAGACATCACCCATCCATTCACAGCCAGACGAGGTTGTTCGGAGCAGTGCTGCTGGTACTGTCTGAAAGTTTGTGAGGGGTCACTTATTCCTCTAATCTTTGTATTAATCAACCCCAGAAAACAGTGACCCATTTTACACTTAGAGCTGCAAACCTCAATGCATGTACTGCAGCAAGAGAGGCAGCCAGCAGTTTAGAAGTTTGGAAAATCAGGCTGGAATTTTGGAAAATGCCAGAAATACTACAAATTGTTTGACTCTCTGGCAATAGATGTCCATGTTACTAGGAAAGAAACCAAGCCAGATGTTGCATCAGAGCAGCAGTGGGACTTTCCAGACATTTGGTGAAATTCTGATCACCTAGAACCAATTTAGTCCTCTCATTTTCAGTCCAAACAGACTAGAAAGAATGGGATAACAGAGCTGGAAGGTATTTCTCTCTGCCCACTGCACATAAAGAACAGCATGGACATGACACAGTCAAAGCAGCTCGGCAGAGCCAGGAACAGATCCCACATAGTGTGGAGAGATGAAGGAATTGGGCCAGAGTCACCCACCACTCGGTGCTACCAGCACTTACTTTATCCCCAGGCCGTCCGAGCTCCTGAAGATGAGTGGGTCCCTCAGGCCACCCCGCTGGATGTACTCAACTGTGAAGTCTGGTGTGGGGAGACAAGAAGAGGGAAGGTTTAGGAGAAACTTCTTCAGATGATTGCAGACATGCTCAGGTTAAAAAGGATCTCTGGAGATTCCTAGTCCAACCCTGTTCCTCACTTTTCTATACTCCTTCAGAAATCTTTGAACTCCCTTGGACCAGTTCTGAAAGGCAGCATGGTGCTAATGACAAGCCTCAGATACAGCCCCTATAAGGAGGGTTTACTGCAACAGGCTGCTCCTGACAGGTGAACAGCCTGGATTTTGGTGCTCACTTCCCTAGGAAGCTCAGGGCCAAGCAAGAGATGCCTTGCAGAAGTGCTCCTCCCTCCCAGTAAATCCTCATGAGGGGCTGTGTGATGAAAAGCCATCCCACAGAGCCGTGTGCGTGGTGAAAGGAAGGGGAGACATCCCACACAGTCCCTGAATTAAGGATCTGGTAGACATGTGGATGCAATTACAGGTGCTGACCCAGGCAAACCCTCCCATTCCTGGCTGCCACGTGTCCCAGCAAGCTGCAGACCAGCTCTGTGCTCTCCCGAGCGAGCAGCTTCCACTCTCAACACACGCTCCCTGCGACCAGCAGTTCCAAGACAAACCTTTGCCTTCCATGAAGACTACGAAGGTAGAGTTGAACTTGTTGGTGGACAGCTTTTCCTCGAGGTCAAACGTCCTCTTCCCTTCAATCTCATCATCGGAGATGCCGTCATCTTCATAACGCCGCCTCATTGTGCCACGCTGAGGAGAGAACACAAGGAAGGGAGAAGTTATGGACCAGGAAGAACAGCCAGAGCCTTATGCCAACCTAGCACAGCTCAGCCATGGCCTCTAGGGAAGCCCAGTTCTGTCCCAAACTCAAGATTTGACACTGAAAATCAGCTTTGCTCCTCCTCCCTCCAGGTTTGTACTAACTGGGCTGTATGAGAGACAGACAATCACTCCTAATGAAGTCCAACACAACACAGGAGGAGGGGAGACAGTTTAGTGTTACTGAAGCAAAGAACAAAGAATCAGTTCCTGACTTTTACAAGTGCATCAGTATTTTGCTGCACTGGAGGGAAACACACTCGTGAGTTTAAATCTCTGCCAGAACACCAATGATAAAAAAAAGATTCTCAAGTTTTTATCTTTGTTGTGCCTGTACACAATAGTAATTTATTCTCTTGTTTGTGCGGGGAAGAATAGCAGAGTGGAAGGAACACTTTTCTTCGAGGGTCTCATAAGCACATCTGTACAGGGATTCCTGACAGACATCCTCTTCTGGCATGGCTGGATCTGGAAGAAATTACTGTCCCCAGCTGCTGACCACCTGGCCAGAGAGCAAAACCCTGCATGGGAATGCTCCCTAAATCCCCTCAGATAAAAGGCAAACCTGCTCTGAATTAGCCAAGCTGCCTTCTCCTAATTCGGGATGTTCCCATTATCAAGCCTGCACACCAACTGCTGGGCCAGCAGACAGCCAGGGACAGCATGGGGCAGGAGGTGACACAGCTGCTGGCACCTGCCTGCAGTAGGGAGGGGCAGTGTCACATCCCCGGCAACACCACCAGAACCAGCCTGTGACAACCTCACTGGAGACGGAGGAAGAGGAATGATTCCCTCATACAGAAGCACTGCTTTAAACACATTTTAAAAATTAATTAGATGAACCAGTGCAAGAGCATGCAGGGACACACACACACACAAAAAAAGGCTTTTTCCCCCACCCACTCCCAGTTTCACACAGGCTGATGGATGCACAAGGAGTTCCCCCACCATCAAGACAGAGTCACTCACCCATTGTTAAAAGCCCATTGACTGTGCTCAGCTTTCCAATGCCCATCCCAAAAACCTGAGCTATAGGGACACAAACACCTCATCAGCCTGGCAGGAACAATCAGCTGCTCCTGAATGGGGCACTTCAGGCAGAGTCTTCAGGAGCCTGCAATCAGAGTCTGTCCAATGGCTCTGAAGATTAAACAATCTGGAAAAGGGCTGCTGTCCTTTGTCTTAAACCATCCACTAAAGATGAGTGGGCTCTCCCCATTTTTAACAACACAAAAACTCACTTTACTTACAGGTTTTTACAGAGATGCTTGTACAAAGGCAGGAAAATGCATTTAAAAAAGCACAGACATATGGGGGCGGCACCAGCAGAAGTGACCTATTCCTTGGGAACACTTGGATTTTCACACTGCTAAGGCTGGGTTGTACACATCAAAAACTGCAACTCCCAAATGCTCACTATTGCTTTTAAACTGAGATTGGCTCTTCCAAGAGGACGTATCAGAACTTGAAGTCAGAGATAAAGAGGTGTTATGACTATGTTATAATGGATGATTAGCCCACCTCATAAAGCACTTTTCCTTAAAACTCATGGAATTCATGAAACCTGCATGGTATTCAGCTTTAAAACGAGGGCACAGAGCACAGAGGACTCTGCCCTGTGCAGGATTTAGGGCCAATGAGCCAACCACATGCTCAGCTTTTCCTGAAGAATCCAGCAGTCCTTACTAAACCCCACCAGGGATGTTCAGGGCACACCTGTGAATCACCTTCTAGCGTGACCAACATTTCACTTTTCCCAGTACAAGGCAAGTCTAGGAGTACAGATCCCAGCAGACAGCTCTCTGTCATTAATCAGAGGATGTGGACAATGAAGAGGATTCTGCAGTCCACAGTCTCACCTACTCTGGGCTCAGGGGGTGGTGGCTCACTGCAGGACCAGGCAGCTTTTTGACCTGCTCCCTTACTCCAGACACTCACTTTTTAGGGAACTTTTAGCAGTTCTTTCGCCTTTGCTGCATTCAAAACCTCACCTTTGAGGGGGAAAGGTTTGGCATGCAAAACTGGGCAAGAAGAGGCTATGTCCTAACCAATCCCTTAATAGATTATATTTGACTCCCTTGGCTACACTTAACTAGGAACAGGGGTTACTGCACTGGGCTGGAACTCAGGTGAGTCCCATTGGAGGATGAACCTTGGGACATCTGAACTGGAATGCAGCTCCAGCCACAGGCACGATGACCAGGCATTGTCTGTCCTTCTGGAAGTGACACCAAGCCAGGCTCTGGATTGTGCAGAGCAGCTCATTCAACAGAAATGACCACGTGGCTGGGCCTGATTCGGATCCTGTCGGTGCCATGGGTGGATGCTGGAAATGCACTGTGGGATCAAGGAACTACTCAGACTCTTTTCCCAGATCTCCTTCACAGCAAATGAGCTGGAACCTTACAACCCAAGCCACTCCACGATAAGGCAGCCACACCACAGAAATGCAAACACTAGGAAACAGGCAGGAACACCTTAAATTTTAATCCCTTTGCAATGAGGAAATAGGGATGTAAAACACAGAAGGAGGGGGATTGTGTCCTCCAGCTGAGCAAATTCCAAAGTCTATTGCTCCTGTCATCAGCAAAGCATCAGCCACAAACCCCCTCCAGCTCCCAGGCAGATGAGCTTTGCCTGCTCCTGTGGGCAGGGAAGAGTCTGGTCTCCTAGCTGGCCCAGCACAGAGGAGAGCGGGATCCCAGCTGTGGCTGAGGACCCAAAAACACAATGCAAACAGCTCCCATCACACTGGACCCGGTTGGGGTTACACTGCTTTCATGTCATTGTTGTCTTGGGAGGGCGGGGAAAAACAGTATTTCAGAGCCCCAGAACAGGCAGGAGGAAGGAAAGGCTTCTGTGCTTCCAGGCATGTGTTATGGGAGAGGCAGCATCTGCAGCAGTTTTCCCCTCCTGGAGCTGCAGCTTCCTCACAGCACAGTGACACAAACCACAGACCCCACGTTCCCAGACCGGGTCTCTGTACGAGGACAGATGTGCTCAGTGGATGCCCTCTTTCTTCTCTCATGTGCCACACAGAGAATTGCTGCCTGGATAAATAACTGGCTACAGGTGACACCTGCAAAGCCATGACAAGCTAATGCCAACCTCACCTCCCCACTGTAACACACACAGAGCTGTGCAAATCCTTCTGACAGCACCAAGTTTTACCTCTTCCCAGGAAGAGCTGGCTTCCCTTGTCCCACAGCCTGTGCTAGGGACAGGGCTTGGCTGAGTATCCCTTCCCAGCAGATTCCTACAGCCCATCCAGAGAACATCAGCAACTCTCAGTCCTGGACTCAGACTAGAACTGCTTCTTCCTGGGAGTGACTCCACTATTGGGAGCCCTTCCAGTATCAACCAGTTCAACCAGGGACACACAGCTTCCCAAAATGAGATCAGCAGATGTCTCCAAAACTGCCACCTGTGACAATGTTCTGGGTAAAGTTCAGCTCCAGTGAAGCAAGGGCACAGAGTCAGGCTCATTACATTATCTATCAGACAACCTCAGCATTCAGTATTAAGCAGAAATATTTAAATATCGCTTGGTTTTCCCAGCTTTCTCTTAGGATTCAGCCATTTTTCATCCTGCTGAGAGTTTTACTAAGGAAGAACTGACAAGTGGTCCAAAGCTTTTCTCTTTGTGTCAGGCAGGTTCAAGATAAAGGCAGTTTATTCATCCTCCAAGACCAGACAGCCAGCAATTCCCACCTAAGATAGCTGTCCTTCACCATTCCTTTCTGACCCTCCTGGGTACCATTTAATTAATGGAGGACATTAGGAAGCATGAATACTAATCTTGCTGACAGCTATCCCTTCTATTCTGATTCTTTCACCTGCATTCTTTGCCCAAGGATTCCAGGGAAAGCTCCACAGTGGCATTCTCCAAAACCCTTCCTTGGAAACCTCTTCCCCCTCCATGGAGTGCAGGTCCCTCCAACAGCAAAAGAGCTGTCAGTCAACTGAAGAGAGCCAGAAAACTCCTCTCCTGTGAGGTTTTTTTGAGGGAAGAACGAGTACAAGGTCACATTTGAAAAAAAGAACAAGCTGTCCTTTCGCTGAAAGAGCCTCATGTATTTAAAGAGTGAAACCAGCACACACCACAGTATTTTAGTCACTTCCTGTCCTGTCTGCTGCCATCCCCTCCCTCAGCTCCATCTCCTAGTTGCCAGGAACCTCTTCCTGCTATGCCACAGCTCCTTCCCCCTCAGGAGACCAGAGCACCCCTCGCTTTTCCTCTTCCTCCGCTTGCCTTTCCAGAGACGCTTATCCATGTGAAGCTTCCCACAACCCTCTTCTACTCCTCTGACAAGAAGAATGCAGCAAAGTTTCACCTCCATTTCCAGTCCCAAACTCCCCTTGTTGCAGGTTTTAACTTCTCCCTGGCTCCCAGTGTATCCATAGAACAGTGCAATTCCTCCTACCCCATCCCTCTGCAGGTTTATTCTGCTGAAATGCACCCAAACTGATAATAAATCAACCAGCTAAACTCTCCTCAGTTAAGGAATTTAACTTCCTATATATGTTTTTACAGCAAACAACTGTGGCTCTTGTCTAGATAAATCCAGACCTGCAACATTCAAATCTCTTGATGGGTGTTCTGATCTCGAGCAAGTACCTCAGGGAAATACAGAATTCTGACTCTGAGACATTGTGCTGAGAATCCCAGCAATTTTTTCAGTGGCAAAGTGAGAAGAACAACTTCCATTTCTCCAGGAAGGCACAAGGCAGCCTGACAGGAGGATGGACAAGCAGGGGAACAGCCAGGCTGTGATCAGACACACCCAGGGCACAGCAGCTGCCAACGCTAGAACAGGCTATGTGAGGAAGATACTTCCTTGCCCGTGTTTCCAGATAGAGTGTGAAGAACCAAGGCACCAAGATTATGACACCCAATCAGCAGCCTGCCAGGTCACTGCTTATCTTAAGCACAAGAGCTTTTTCTTTCTACATCCCTCTCCTCTCCAAGTCTGCACTTCCCACTTCAGCTCCTGGGCTGCGCTCTAAGCTCTGGAGCACAAGCATAGCACAGAGGCAAGCAGGTTCTTTGCCTCCACACCTCTCGCACCTCCAATCCTGGACTTGCCGCTCTCCCAGATACGGGAGGCATTACTTAGGATCTGAAGAACAGGCACAGTCCCCTCAAGATACTCAGGACAAGAGGAACCACTGAGCTTAACTCAGGTTTAATGCCCCTCACCACCTCCCATTTCTCTCAAAATCTGGTGCGCGGAATGGGAGTATCCCAGGTGGCACATCCCTGGACCGAGACAGACTCAGAGCACCAGGCTGAGGAGCAAACAGGATCTACACAAAACTGGAGCCCTTCCAGGCTTCCCAGCTCCACGAGGGATTCCTATCACAAGCAAGGCTGGCAGCATTTCAGAATGACCGGGGAGAACGCTTTGCTTTGCACTTTTGGGATACAAAATTGAACGTACCCGAGAAGTAATTGGGGAATTGGAGCAATGCAGGTGGGGAGGGAGCACGGAGGGGCAAAGGATGATGCACAGCTGCTCCCAAAACACACACTGACCAGCCCCAGCAGCGAAACCACGAGGCAGAGGAACACGCTAGATCAGATCACAGATGGGCAGCTCTGGCAGCAGTCCCAAAAAGGAAGCGCTGCTCCTGTGAAAGGATACAGCTCCTCACTCCAGTCACCTGCAGCCTCTGTCACACACAGCCACTGTCTCACCAGGCTTTGATGGCACAGCTAAACCCCAGACTGCCCATTTCCACCATCAGGACAAATCCTGCCTGGATTCCATGAAAGCCTAGAAAAGTTCTTGAAGGACCATCAAACCCCCCACACTATTTCAAGGCTGAACACTGACCCTCAGTGCTAAAAGCCATCCCTTGACATGCAGCCTTCTCATTTCTGGAGAAGATTGAGAAAACCCTTGAATTACATCCCACCCCTTCCCAATCAGAAAAAATCCATGGCAAAAACCCTGTGTGAAGCCCTTTCCCTGCCAGGTGTCCCCAGCATATGCTCTATGCAGTCAGGTAGATGAGCAGTACCAGCTCTGCTCCTCCTTTTGCTTTGTGCAAGAAGGCAACAGAATCTCCCTCAAATGGAACAGAATAGACCAAACTGCCCCAGAAAAGGCTGGCTGGAAAATTATACACATTTAATCCATATTCCCATCACTGAGCCCACACAGACCAGGACAACGGACAGACAGAAGCCATATGTGCTCAGAACTGCAACTGATCCAGCAGTAGCAGGTCGGCCCTGAGTGACTTCATTCCTTGCTGAGGACCTCTCTGTCCTCAGCACAGAGATCACAGGACTAGCTTGGACTTTTTTTATCAGGGAAGTGCTCACCCTCCAAATTTCTCAGTGTCCCAACCTAGCTCTGCCAAAACCTGTTGCCAGTTCTGTCCCATCACCCAGCCAGAGCAAAGCTGGACCACAGGAGTACTGGGATAACAAAAACACAGGAAGCTTTGAGGTTTGCACTGCAATTCCTGCTCAGCTGACACTGTTTTTTAAAGGGAACAGCAGCAAGCTGGCTGCATTGCAGGCTATAGGGCTGAGGATGCTCAGTGAGAACAAAAACAGCCTAGAATTGGGAAGAACACGGATAATGTGAGAATGCAGCTACCAGGCAGGATATTTCCTCTGGACTCTGTGCTGTTACACCATCCCTGCACACACTCCCTCCCCCTCTCTTCCACAAGGAGTCCAGCACTCGCCCCTTCCTTACTCCAAATGGGGCAAAGGGGCTCAGTGACACATGGAAATATTTATGCACAGCAAATTAAAGACACTGAGGCAGCCTGACCTTAAAGGAGCGTGCACTGCCAGCCCTCTCCTTTCTACTTCCAGCTCTCTCAGCTCAATCCCAAGATTACAGCTCCCAGGAGCCAGGGGTACGTGGAAGAACTAGGAGAACTTTTCTCAAGTGGTATTTTCTCCCAAACTCTGTTAGAACTGGCTAAAACACAATGGGATTGTGTACTCAGCTCCCAGCCCTGAGGACCAGTGTGAACAAAGCTCACAGAACCTCTTCCTTGATCTTAAAGGGTGTGTGGGGGAAGCTTCATTAAAACTCTAGTGTACATAGCAAAGGCTAAAATATGGAAAATGTACTACCCTGCAACCCTGAGCAGATCTCAGCCCAAAAACTTATTTGGTTCAAGTTCTTGGAACTTCCAGAGAGATTCAGAATCCCTGGAAAGCCAGCTCATAGCTGTTTACTCCCAGTGCTGTTGCTACAGCAACAGAGATGCACAAGTAATGGGACAGAACCCTGTCCAACACTTCCATCTCCTTTTCCTCCCATCATGGATTCCCAGGATACACTTTGCCACCAGGTTCACCTAAACCACCTCAAGTGGCAGAAGCAACATCCACAGCCAGCTATGAACATTGCCCACCTGGTTCCCAAGAACTGGGAGAAGAGGTAAACAGGGAGCATCAGCAGCACAAGGAATGCAGGCCACCGTGGGAAAGAAAGAACAACACCACCAAAGTTCCTCATAGCCTCCTAAAGGCTCAGCCATCATTTCCTCCTCTGGAATCAGCAACACTCTTCCCTCCGCAGCAGCACCAGAGATCTCATCCTGAGGGAACTGCTTCCTTTATATATTTTCAGATGACAAGATTAGGGCAGCACCTTGTTTCTCCACCTTCTGAGCTTATCACCACTTTCTCACCTGTGCCCTGTCTCTCCCAAACACAGGCAGTGACCTGTAAATCTGGGTGGCTCCTGACATAAATAAAAAGGCACTGGGTGCACAGGGACTGCTCTCCTCACTTGTCAGTGTCACTGACAGGGATAACCCTGGGAAAACTTATTCCTGGTTGTTATGGGAACACAAATGAAGCCTGCAGAGACTGTTTGGTAACTCACAGGCAACTTGAAGTGCTCCTGTGCTGTTTGGCTCCTTGTTTAGTCAGCACTGCAGCTTCCAGGACACACTCAGGGCACAGCCAGGCTTGGGACAGTAAGAATTCCACAGATATTTACCTCCTGCATCCCTCTCTGCTGACACGGAACAGCATATACTTGGTTTCAGGGACATATTCTCCCAGAGACCAGCACAGTCATGCATCTGGCAGGATCTAAATGCTCACAGGGATTTCTAAAGCTTTCCAAGAATAGCCTTCAGTTACTGCTAGCTTCCACCAAAGCCCTGCCCAGACCAAATCTGAACAGTCCCTGAATTATTTAGAGCTCATTTATTACACCTGGGTCATTTGGAATGACTCATTGTAGTGCCTCCAATTTGAGGCATGTGGGAGAGATTAATTACCCCCCTTGCCCGGGTCCTGTCTAGACTGGGCAGCTGAGGTGTGTCCAGCAGACCAGGGACATTTGGCCAGGCTGGGTTTCACACAGGCCACAGAGGAACTCCAGGAAGAAGCTTGGCTTGACAGGAATTGCCAGTGTCACATTCCAAACACGGGAAAGAGGGAGCAGGTGATGTAAAAACAACCAAATTCTCACTCAGTGCCTGGGGCTCATCCCATGCTCAATGTCTGCAGAGAGCAACACAGGCAGGGTCAACCCAGCATATTCACGAGTCCCAAATCAGTGGGAACAGCCCTGGGAACACCAGTATCAAGCAGGACTGGCCTCTGTCACCAATACCTAGGGGTGACAAACATCAGCAATCTCCAGGGATCTGGCAGTGAGCAGCTTTACAGGACAAACAAGAAATTGGACTGAACCTGAAGGGATTGCTCCTTGCATCTCACTGTTGGGATACGATGAAGCATTCAAGATGGAGCAACACAGAGAAGGCAGGAAGCCTATCTTACCTGACATGGGCAACCTGTTCCCCATGACCTCCCTCTCTCAGCTCTGAGGCCATTTCTCCCCCAGTCTATTCCTATCCTGAGAGAAAAACTATCACAAGTGTCCTGTCAACATGTGTGGGCCTTCCTGGCCCCACACAGCTTGTGTCCTGCACTGACATCACCCCATCCATCCTGCAGAAAGGACACAAACAAGTTGGAAACCACAAGATTCCAGCTGTTGGGACTCCAGGCACTGGCCAGAGCCAGCAGTGCCATCCCTCAGGCATGGGCTGAGCTGGATTATTCCACAGCACACAGGGCTGCAAGAAAAACCTTGTCCAGCACACTACCCAGGCTTCATCCCCCAGCTGATGGCTCCACATGCTGCAGAGCCCATCTGAACTCTCCCAGGGGATAGCGTGGACACCAACATGTAAGGGCAGGTTTGGTAACTGCTGTTTACAGGAGAGGCCTCCTCTGGCTGGTAGGGACAGGCAGAGCCTCCTCTCAAATTTCACACAAGGATCTGTCCAGAGAGCAGGGCACTGCTAAGGCAGGACACTGACTGCCTCAGGCCATGGGATAGAGCACTTCACTCCCTGGCTCCCCTCTCATCTCCCAAACTCTCCAGCACCCACAGCACTTCGGTCTCCTGCTCCATGAGCCTATTTCCCTTCATAGGTGTCACGACCCCTCCCACAGCCAAAACAAGGGTGACACTGCACCCAGCCAGGGATGGCCACTCGGGGCCAACCCCCACAGCACCTCCAGCAGGTGCTGTGGCTCAGCCCACAGAGCTCGCAAGGAGGGTGAGGCTCCTCCTGGGGCTCTCTCCAGCAGCAGAGCCAGTTTAAGAGGTTCCTACCCCACCCTGTCTCCCCATCGCAGACTTCCAGGCCCATCAGGTTTGCTCACTACCCCAGCACAGACAACAGCTGGGATCAGATGCCTCCCCCCTGACAACTTCCATCCAGGGCATGATCCACAATGCCCTGAGGCAGCGTTCACCTCAGGGCGATCAGCTCCCGGGGCACTAACTGAGGGAGGGAGAAAACCTCTTCAACCAGCTCTGCCACCCCAGCAACTCTGACTGGGAACCACACCCTGAGATACAGACTGTTGGAAAGACTGTGATGAGCAGGATTTGTCCTTTGAATAATGGCACTCCCCTGCTGTGCTCCCAAGTCATTCCAAAGTGATCCAGCGCTGCTGCCCTTCATTTCTCACCCTGAACATTGTCACTGAAAGCACACGGCAGCACTGTGGTAATGTGCTAATCCCAGCCTGCAATTCACAGGGCATTGCTAGTCTCAGTTCACAGCACAGGCCTGCCAAAATGAGCCCTGGAGCAGGCAGAAGGTGAGATTTCCTCACACTTCCAACACCCAGGAACACGGCAGGATGGCTCTGCAGAAGGGCAGGCAGCCTCTTCGAGCAGCAAGTCAATGGATCTTTTTCTCCAGAGCCTTTAAGGAACGCAGACTCCTTGTGGAGAGCCCAACAGCCTGGTGTGACATGGGCTGGGTGCAACCACCCAGTGACAGCCAGCAAAGACTTGCAATTCTCAGAGAGGGACCATGGCATTGTTAGTGCCAGGGCTGGACTGTCACTCAGGCTCAGGACACAATAGAGCATTTCAGCTCCTCGGTTAAGGGCCTGCAAAACACGCAACTCCAGCCTGGAACGCTGGCACCTCAGCCCAAGACCCAGGAACTGCCTGGTTAGGGCAGAACAACACTCACACAGAATTAGCAGGAAACTACTACACAGTACCTGCAAGTCCCATCTCCACTGCTGCGAGTCTCTGGGTGAGGAACATGGAAACTCCATAACCTGCTTCTCTGTGTCCTCTCCACACTCAGTATCGGCCAGTGCCTGTGTGAGCCTCCCAGAGCTCACCAGGACACAGCTCCTCCCACAGATGGTCTTGGATGGATGCAAGACATCCTCCCAATGATACCCCTGAGTCCAGAGCAACTCACCAGGCCTGTATTATCCTGGGAGTCATGGATGCAGAGCGTGAACGAGGAAGCAAGTACAGTTAGGGCAGGGAAGCCCACCTAATCAAAGTGCCATTGTGCCACACAGGCATGTGTGACCTGGCAGAGAATTCCTGCAGGAACTTGACCAGACCTGAAGCAGAGGTGAATTTCTCCTCCAAACCCAGACCTTTCACCAACACTGATAAATTCTTTCAGAAAACAGACACACATCAGATTTTTGTTGAAGCAGAGGAGGGCGACATTAAGGCAAACTAAATAAAAAAACCACTCAAGATTTCCTCTATATCCTGATGGAAACCAGTCAGGAAAAAGATGGTCTGTGATGACCTGACACACCAGAGAACAAACTTCCTCTGCCATCGCAGATGGTACCATCAAACCACACAATTAATTCAGCTCCTTCACCACCATAAACTATGCTGGTCCAGGTTGTTTGGCCGGTAGGACTACTATCAAACCTGGATTGTTTTTTTTAAAAAACACTTCTTTTTTGCTAGTTGAGCCCCAGTCACATATCAGAAACTCAGCTGACAGCAGCAGAAACACACTGTACCACCAGGTCACTGCTTCCCTACTTGGAACTTTTCATTTAGGCCTACAAACCCAGCTCCCAAGTCCAAGGATATGTGGGATATTTGAGTAAGTCAACTCATGCTCTGCAGAAGAAAAAGAACCATCTTTTAAGGGTCCTTCAGCAAGAGAGCATCACGGACACAGCAGGAGCACATAATGAGCTGGAAGTTTCCAGGAAAAGCATGGCAGGTAGGAGTTAAGCCTGACCCACCACACAGGGGTCATGCCTCCTCCTCCGGGCCTCAAGCCAGCACAGACAACACACGCACACGAGGCCACACAAGTCCAGGTGAGCCTCACCCTGCTGCCCATGTGCCTTCCCAAACCCCTTAAGCATGGAGCTCATCAGCCTGCAGGCATTTATCCAGCTTAGCACATTCTGCTGGAGTCCAGCCCACCTGCACCAGGACACCAACTCCTCCCGATTTTTATTTGAGAGATGATAAGCATTTCAAGTTCCTAGCTGATAGTCCCCTTCACCTGCCATATCTTTATCCAGGTATTTTGGGTGAGTCCTGGATCACTCCCCCATCAAAGCAGCATCTTGAGCTGCATCCTGCACAGCTGTGGGAATAAATGTGTCAGAATGAGGGAGGAGGTGCAACTGCTCCTGATGCCAAATTAAAATATCCACTGAAGCACTTGGGAACTCCCCAGCACCTAGAACTGCTCATCTTGAGGACAAAGTTTAATGCAAAGAACCACAAAGCCTCACACCAAACGATTCCAAAGAAATAAAGGATAAGGATTTACCATTATGGCAGCAGCTTGAAGGTGAGGGTACAGGTACTGCTGTGACTCAGGGACTTTGCCACAGAGCTGCCACTTGATCTCCCTGGGGGTTTGCAACTGCCTCAGAACAGCTTCCCTCCTTCCCTGGGATCTCTGGGAATATCACCTCAGATTCTAAGAGCAGCTACTCCCAGTTACAGCCCAATTCCCAGATTCATGCAGTCCCACCAAACAGCAGCACAAACACCAGAGCTCCTGACAGGGCCTGACTGGGACCAGAATGCTGGAACAACTCCTTCCAAATATAACACTGGGAAG
Source organism: Sialia sialis (assembly GCA_009812075.1). Taxonomy (NCBI): domain Eukaryota; kingdom Metazoa; phylum Chordata; class Aves; order Passeriformes; family Turdidae; genus Sialia; species Sialia sialis. The sequence goes on from VRYO01001269.1 coordinate 39,402,513, forward strand.
AGACACAGGCACGGGAATACTGGAGCTTGAAGCTGGAGCTGGTTCCCTCAGATTTCACAGCTACTCTTATCAAGAATGGTAATACAGTGTTTCAGGTCCTCTGCTTGTCACAGACACACAGAAAAAAAAAAGTTATGACAGAAACTAGTTTCACGTTCCTATCCCAAAACTCCTTCCTCAGCCTCCAGCCCCTCTTTCCTGAGTTTAAGCAGCCAAATTCCCTTCATTAGGATGAACTTGGAGACACAAAAGGACCCACAAAGCCACCCAAGCCAAGCCCACATCTCTGTGCAGGCTGCATCCATCCACCACCAGCCTGTCTGGGCTGTTTATCCTTCCCTTCTCCAGCTGCAACAGGATTGTTTCAAGGCCACTACTGACCAGTCTTTGGCTGTAACGGATCCGCTCTTCCTCGGGCTCCATCTCCGACTCCTCAGAAGAGAGCGAGAAGGACACGCCAGGACTGCTGTCGTCGTCCTCTTCCTCCTTGGAAGCCAGAGGGAAACAGTGAAGAAGGGCATGGGGACACCCACACCCCTCACCTCCCTTCTCCCTTCTTTTGGGGCCAACCCCACTCCACTCTGGGGGCTGACAGAACCCAGTGGATGAGCCTACCCCAACTTCTAAGGCTCCTCTTCTAACTTAAAATAAATGTCAGGGTAAACGACTTCACAAGCTCTGCTGTAACACAACAGGAGCTGCAGATATCTCACCATGGCTTCACACTACCATCAGTAGCTCCACTGGCCCACAGTGGGATAAAAACAAGGGAAGGTGCTGTCAAATCTTGGCTTCCCCAAAATCAGACACTGGAGAGCCAACTCCTCCAAACAACATAATCACTGTCCTCAGGATTATCCTGTACTGGGAGAAACCACACTGGTACAGGACATCTCCCATGATCAGGGAAGGCATATGGGATCTCTCCTACATGCAGCACCCAAGAAGGGAAGCAGTCAGGGTTTCAACTTCTAGCTGGAGGAGACCTAAATGCTGAGCTCTCCAAATGTGCCACCTTGTGACACCACACACCAACCTGGGAAAACCTCCCAGGGCGTCAGATGGCAACTACACTTTTTTTTTAAAGGGACAGAAACCAATCAAAGCCTGGGTATGGTATGGCTCTTGATCCGGACTATGTCTAAGTCAGACCTACGGGGAGGAGAATCGGGGAATGGAATCGGATAAGGGGATACGCCACCCCTGTAGTCTTACAGAACCGCTACGACCACGAAGGGAGAACTCGCTCCATCCTGCTCCTCCACAACCCCCGGCGCTGACAGCAAAACATTCCCAGTCCCACCAGCACCTTCCCTACCCCTGCCTCCCTGGGAACCATGGCACCAGGACTCCCGGCCTGGCCGAGGGAGGCAGTTTCCCCACACTTGCCGAACTCTGTTTATAAACAGCCGGACC
>VRYO01001269.1:39464530-39476084 GCA_009812075.1 Sialia sialis
GAAGATCTTGAGTGGTGAACTGACCAAAAGCCCCATGCCCTGTCTCCATGCACTGTTGGTGGGAAGGAGGGAGGAGGTGGGAGGGAAAAAGGTGTTTCAAAGTTTTATTTTACTTCTCATTATAGTACTCTGATTCTGTCAATATTAAATTTACTTAAGACCATGAAAATGGAACCTAATTTTTTTTTTATTCTGGGAGTGTTTTTTCTCCTAGTCCTCACCTCAGTTCATGAGCCCCTCATTAATTTTTGTTTCCCTGTCCTCTGCCCAGCTGAGATGAAGAGAACCTGGTTCCTTCAAACCCCATCCAACCTGGACTGGAACACTTCCAGGGATGGGGCAGCCACACTTTCTGTGGGAACCTGTGCCAGGCCTCACCACCTTCACAGGGAAGAATTTCTTCCCAGTATTCCACCTAACCCTGTTCTGTGGCAGTGGGAAGCCACTTCCACTTGTCTTGTAACTTCAGGCCTTTTGTCCAAAGTGCCTCTCTAGTTCTTGGAGTCTTTTTAGTCTCTGGAAGGGGCTCTAAGGTCTCCCTGAAGCCTTCCCTTCTCCAGGCAGAACACCACCAGCTCAGTGACCTCAGCAAAGCCATAGGGAGGAGGTTGATGCCCCATGGAGACCATGGTGACAAACACAGATGTCACCCTGCTCCTAGAATGGAGTGGCTGTGCTGAGGACCACAGTCTTGCCCTCTCCTTGCTGCTACACCATCTGAGCCCCCTATGCAAGAGGCAAAAGCCAGGGCAGAGGAAGAAATTCTTAATGTACAAAATCACCAGCAAGGATATCAGTAAAAAACAGGTTTAATATAAAGTAACAGCAGACCAAAGTACTGTCCCTGTATTTGTGTTTCTGTGTGCATTCAGGTGCATGTGACAAAAGGACAGTGAGGGTAAGGATGAAAAGGAAAATGGCCTAAAAGCTTTACAGCACTAAAAGTCAACAGTACTTGAGTTATACCTTAAACTTAGCACACTCAACAGAGCATTAACACTTAATAGCATTTAACCTAACTTAGGCCTCATACTTCTTAGGCCTGACTCACTGAAATGTCTCAGGTACTGAAACCTGAGAGAGCAGCATTGCTCCCACATTTGCCATGGCAGATGCACACGTGTGCACACAGACAGAGTCAATGCAAAGCCCCTGTGAGAAATTCCCCTTGGAGGCAGGGAAATGCTCACTCTGGATCCGTTTGCATCTCCTCACTGTGCCAAGGGCTGAGCCTCAAGCAGTGGGGGGATCGGCCCCAGACCCATCCGTGTTCGGGGATCACCCGAGGGCAGCAAAGGGGAGAGATCCCGGCTGGGAGAGGCCCCACTCCCAGGGAGATTCTGATCAGCGCTCCTGGGGCCCGGAGAGCTCCAACAGTCTCCTTTGGGACTGCTGTTTACAGGGCCCAAGAGATGGGCTTCAGTCACAGCCATGTTTCATCCTGGCCACACTTTGTGCTGGCAACTTTCTGTGAAAGTGTGAGAATAGGGATGTCGTGCCATTCAGAGAAGTAAAATAATTTCCAAGGCTGTCCATAAAACCCAGGAGGTCGTTGGAGAGCAGCAGTTCCTGGGAGCAGAGGGTGTTTGTGATGAGCTGCAGAGGAGCTGAGCCCAGGGGCTGCTCCTCAATGCTGATGCCTAAGGAGCAATTCTCAGATCCCAGTGCAGCCTGGCAAGGGGGAGTGGATGTGTCAGCACAGGGAGGGTGACACTTCAGATATTTATTCAAAAGGTGGCTCAAGGAATCTCTCAGCCACAGTCCCTGGGTCCCTCAGCAGTGCAGCAGGAGGAATCTCCAGATTCAGAGCACAGCATCCATGGCAGGATCATCGATGCCAGCAGGGTTTTCTTCTGGCTCCTCGAAGATCTTCTGGAGGGAGAGCAGGAGGGACCCCACAGAGCAGTGTCTCCAGCAGCTCCCTCCCAAGAAGTAGGTGAAGGGTTTGATGCTGGTGTGGATGCAGGTGAGAAGGAAAGCTACCTCGGAGGAGAAAATGATATAGCCCAGCAGCTGCAGGAGTTTCCAGAGGCAGAGGGGCAGAGTGAAGAGCACAGAGAGGCAGATAACAATGTCGAGTGTCTTGGGTTGCTGCTGATGGGAGCCAGACTTGGCCTTAATGAAGAGGACTGTGCTGGAAAGGAGCATGAGGGGAGTACAGAGGAGGAGATCAAAGGCATACTTTGAGATGAGAGGCACCCAGCAGTGCTCAGGTAGCTGGGATGGGCACAGCAAAATTACAAGGAAAGTGAAGACAGTGATGGAGAGTGCCCAGAGTTCTGCACACACCACCCATGTCAGGTGCTGGGGACGGTGGTAGCAGTGCCATAGCAGGCAGGGGATGGACCTACACCTCCGGATGCTGATGAACGTCAGCATGTACAGCCACAGGCTGTAGGACAACAGAGGCAGCTGCAAAACCTATGACACATACTGCAAGGGCATGATAACAGAGCAGGACACATCCTCCTGCAGGAAAAGCAGACTGGAGGGGACCAGAAAGAGCAGGAAGAGAAAGTCAGAAAAAGTCAGAATGAGGACGCAACGGGTGATGCTGTTCCTGGACAAACAGCGGGAGCCAAGGAGCCAAAGGACAGTCTCATTCCCAGCCAGCCCACAGAGGCAGATGAGCAGTGTCACACTGTGTATGGCCACGTTGGTTACATTTGTCTCACAGAGATCGTATCCTTCAGTGGGTGAGGCAGGAGTTGGGGACATGGTGGTCACCTCCATGGATGGACACTGTGCAAGCAGTGGGAAGTGGCCCTGGAATGTGGTCAGAGTGGATGGGAGTCAGTGCTTGGAGAATCCAGGTATGGACCAAGGAGGTCCTCAGCAGCTCCATGCAGTGGGAAGGATTCAGTGGGGACAAGCGAGATGTGCAGGAGACGAGGGTGGGAGCTGGGAGGGACGTGGAAGGGACGCAAAGGGCAAAGGAGGGGGGACCTGGGGAAGGCACTGTGGTCAGCAGGAGAGGGTGGCAGGAACAGAGCAGCTGCTGGAGGAAGGTGGGGGAGGGAAGAAGGAAAACATTGCACTGACCTGATCAGTGGTGCTTCCAGGTATCTCTTACTCCTTTGGGATACATGTCTTGAGCAGCTCCTTCCTGGTCAGTAACATGAAGATGGAGAAAGTGACCAGATCACCAGGAGCTCCCCACTCCCCTCCTACTGGCTGTCTCTCTACCCTCTCCTGGTGTTGTTTCCCAAGGCTTGGTGGAGTCATGGGAGAGTCGGAAATTTCATCTTTGACTACGTCACAATCTTCAGAGATGTTTTTCTTTTTTTTTTTTTTTTTTTTTTTTTTTTTGCCACAGAGGAAGTAGCTCGACACATAGATTTCTTTCAATGTCTCCTCATTTCCTCCTGGAAACACCCTTCCGAGTGGGACATTCTCCAGCTGCCTTCCTTCTCTCAGCAAGTTTCTACCATTCCTCATTTCTCTTCCTTGAGGGGTCATTGTCCCTCCAGCAGCAGAGGGATTCTGGTTGTTGCTGGTGGCACTGGAATACTGGGAATACTGGCAGTGCTGTTGAAGAATCCAGGTGCTTGTCAGAAACAACTCCCATTCTTGGAAGAGCTCCAGAATCATTGCCTAAACCCTTCCTGGGCTCAAGAAAGCAAGGTCGAACCAGGAATCCAAGAACTCCAAGAACACAGAGCCAAGAATTTTTGAAATACTACTGCAGACTCACACAGCCCAACAGAAGGACAGCTGTTATCTGCTTGGAGCCAGGTTATCAGCACTTAGAGCCCACATTAATTACTTAATGATAGAATTAAATATAGTAGAGACCAGACTTTGGGGTGCTGTGATCTTCTATCCAGCCCTTCATGGGAGCTCATCCTCCCCATTATCAGACTTGGAATAATATGTGGTTGTTTTTACCTGACCTCTACCTCTGGGACACCTGTGCCAGGGCCTCAGCTCCCTCACTTCCACATCTCACGTTCACTCTCACTTTCCTGTGGCACCTAGGTTTCCCCTGGATTTAAGGCAGTGGGAAAAGGAGGGACAACTTGCCCCTGGGTAAGAGATGTGGCTGCTGCCCAGGAGGAATGAGGAGATCTTGGCACTGCCAACATCATCCCAAACATTGCAGGCACGTGCCTTAGGAAGAGCTCTGGTATGAGATAGGTACCTGCCTTCATGATAGACATGCCAGAATCTTTAGAATGGGATAAAATAAGGAAATGAGCCATTTTGGACACTGTTCACCAGGGAAAAGCACTGCAGAGAAGCCTGGATGTTGTTTATTCAGCAAATTCTGAGGTCAGAGTTATCACACTGGAAACAGACCAAAAAATAAACCCAAATCTGATGTAAGGGTAATAACAAAATGACAAAGATCAGTACAAGATGGATTTTGGCTGAAGCTGCTCAGCAGAATCCCTGTTCAGCTTCCTCCTGAGGCTGGCTAGGTTCAGGATGGAGGTGGTCAAGGGCTTCCTTGGACACAGATGCTGGGGAATGAGAAGATGGCCCCATTCTGCAGCATAACCCTTAATTTCTGTACAATTAAATGGTCCAAGCATCTGGTGATGTGAATTTCCATGTCGAAAGCTCTTTCTAGTCACAGGCACAAGGGTTCAGTGGAGGTCATCTTTGACCCTTCACTTTCCTCAGAAGGATATAGTTCTGGAATTAGAGAATATGACAAATTCCCACTGAAAGTACAAGGGAATTTGCTGTCCCTGTCCCGTGCTGCAGTCCTACCTGGTGTCTCTTCCCATCAGCTGAGAATGCTAGACAGAAGGGGAAGGAGGCTCTGTTTGATTCCAGCCCCTCTCCTGCCATCCAGAGACACCAGCCCTCAGGGATTTGGGAAATTACCACCACCTGGTGTGGGGTGTGTCCCCAGGCCTTAATGTGTGAAGTTAGGCAAGAGATCCCTTAAAACACCAAGAAACTCATCTGGATAGTGAAAAGAGATGGAGTTCATTCCCTAGGGCCCAGGCAATGAGGGTCATTCCATGGGAATAGAGCTGGGGAACAGCACTGAGCCCAACTGCACTGCCTGGAGCCATGTGGGCAGGGCAGGGAGGAGGAAAGCCATGCTCCAATGTGCTCTATGGCAAAGCATCCCTCCCACATTGTCGTTGGCAATGTTCCTGCTCCCTTCTCCTGCAGGAGTACACCAGCACAGGGAAGGTGATGGTGTGAATATTTATTAATCAGGTGACTCATGCAAACTTGGGAAGGGCACAGTGGTAACTAGAAGAGGATTGCAGGAACAGAGCAGCTGCTGGAGGAGAGGAAGGTGGGAGAGAGAGGAAGGAAAACATTGCACTGACCTATTCACTCTGGGGCAGCAGCAGGTAAAAGGGGTCTGTGCAGATCAGCACTCTTGCTCTTTTAGAATCCATGTCCTAGGCCAGGTTCTCCCAGGTCAGTAACATAAAGGAGAAACTGCCCAGATCACCAGGAGCTCATCATCCCCATCCTGCTGGTTCCTCTCCGTGCCCTGTCCACTCTAGCTCCCCAAGGCTCAATGGGGTCATAGGGCAGGCAGAAGTGGTTTTACCACTCTGCCTATGTCAGAGGTCTGCTCCCTCAGTGAGGGAAATTAAGTTTTAAGGTTAGTGCAGAAGTCAATCTTTCCCAATGAATTACAGCTGTACTGATTATCAAGAAGTTGAAACAGCCTTGCCTGCTCAATGTGTTGGGTGTTAAAAAAGAGCGGGTTAGCTGGCAACTAGCTAGAGTCTGAGGCTCTGAGTCTGCTGGCTGTACTGTGAGTAGATAAGGGGTATGTAGGCATGGAAAGGATAGGTAAGAAGATGCTGAGGGAGGGACAGACAGGTTTAGGTGGATGAGTAACAGGCGGATTGGGGTTAGCCAGTCATGTAGAAGGAAAATGGAAAATAGTGGAGAGGAGAAAAGAAGTCAGAGCTTTGTGAGGCTGCTGGTGGGAAAGGAGTCAGTGCTGTGTTGAGTTGCCTGAGAGAAGGCATAAAATATTTCTAATAAGGGGCTAATGGTGATGCCTGTCCAGTCCATCTCAACATAATTACTGCATAATGGTGACCCCAATGTAATTTTCAGGACTCATGCTGTAGTGCAAGTGTCACGATCCACCCAACCTGAGCGGCAGTTGTGATGGTTTGTTTGACTCCAGAGTGCCAAAGGCAAACAACAAGGGACTCAAGTTTTCCTCTGCAGCAAGAACAATGCACTTTATTGAGTGCCAACAGCTTGGTTTATGATAGGAGAGAGAGAATAGGTAAACCAAATGAAAGGGGGAGAGAAAGAGAGGATGGGGGGAATAGCTACCAAGAGATGGGACGTTGTCCTCAGGTCATCTGTTGATGTCTTCCATCTGTGAGGAGAAAGATCCCTCGAAGAGTCTCTTCAGAAAGTAATGACTTCTTGGTCCGTTTCCAAGGTGAGTGGCCTCTGGCCAAAAGGTGGGGAGATTTATGGACTATTGTGCTCAGAGGCCCATGGCTTCAAGAATCAAGTGCAGGAACAAGACACTATAACCAGTACTCTACTTGAGAGCAACGTACCATGGCAAAGCACCAAGCGCACCTACAAACAGTCCCTTGGCAAGCACCCACCTCGGCCAGGCCAGCAATTCCTGTCCAAATTGAGTGGTAGGGGTCTCACTGTCTCTGATGATGGTCATAAGGCAGATCGGGGAATCTTTGGACTGACCCTTACATCAAGGTACAGCCAGAGACAGATCCCAATGAAGCTGAGACCAGCAGGGAAGCTGCCAGTCTGAATCTGATTGATTTTTGGCACCTGGAGGGATGGTTATCCAGGTGAACCACTGAGAACAGACTGTTTTATCTATGTGAAAAATATTGGGGAAAAAAGAAAAAAAAGGTGTTAAGACTGATGCAAGTACTGCCTTTAGAGTAGAGAAAGAAGCTGGGGAAAGACTATGGGATGAGGTATCCAAAGGGGACAAGGCAGCTACAAATTTGGCTACCACCTGGAGATTGCCCTATCAGACTTTAAAGGAATGGAAAACAGTGCAGGAAGTGGAAGAAGGATCAAAGCAAGGAATTGAAGTAAATGGGGAACAACAGAAAAATGAGGTTCAGCTTGAGAATGTGCCTGTCCCTGAGGTAGTACCTGCTTCTGTGTCCCCAAAAAAGCTGAATTAAGAACAAAGTTGTTGCACCTAGACAGCAGTTGATTAAAGTAACTTTACAAAAGCAACAAAGCTGGAAAAGGTACAAGTGAAGTAATTATGTGGTTGTTATACTACTGTAAACTTACACTTTGAGAAAAGCAATTGGAATAAATTGGTTATATGTGAGGAGAAACGTAAGTAATAGGATGAAACTCCTGGCTCTGAGCAAAGGTAAATAGCTAATCAATATAAAAAAAAAATCTATGATGATCTACAGCATGCTGACAATTATATCTTACATAAGAACTTGCTGAAAGACACAATCATGAAGCAAAACTAGGCAAACTACTTGGAATATTTGAGAACTAGGATTTGAAGTATATGTCCTTATTGTAATGTGTTGCCCAAACAATTGTACAACTGTCAGTCTGAAGTGAAAAATATCAATGTGTCCTTAATGTGGACAATTGTCTAACTATTAGTCTGAGGTGAAATATGTGAACATAATATCAATTTACTTGAAATAATAAAGGGGGAATTTAGGAAGATAGGTTGAAAGGATTGCCTTCTGGACTATCTTTCCCAGTGAATTACAGCTATACTGATTACTGAGGAGTGGAAACAGCCTTGCCTGGCCAATGAGGATGGGTGTCATAAAAGAGTGGGTTAGCTGGCTGAGAATAAGTTACAGTTGGAGTTAGAGCTTGAGACTGAGAGTCTGCTGCAATTTGGGATGGAGTCTGCTGGCTGTGCTGAGAGGAGGTAAGGGATGTGGTTGTGCAAGAGACAGGTAAGGTAAGAAGATGCTGTGTGAGGGACAGGCAGTGTAAGGCAGCTGGGAAAGGGGCAGGTTGGGTTTTAGCCAGTCATGCAGAGAAGGAGATCTGTGGAGCTGCTTATGAGGGAAGGAGTCAGTTGCCTGAAAGATATCCACTGAAGGAAGGCATGAGAAGTTTTAAGTAAAGGACTGGTGATAATGCCAGTCCAGTCTGTATCAACTTAATCACTACATTACAGCCCATGTTACTTACCCCCCATACCCTTGATGATGCAATAAAAGCAACTGGAGACTGGATTTTGGGGTGCTGTGGCTCCCCCTTCCAGCCCTTCACCAGAACTCATCCTCTTCAATCTTGGGAACACTTGTGGGTTTTTTTACTTATCCCACCCCTTTCCCACCAGGGACACCTTCTATTAGGCTAGGTTGCTTCAAATCCCATCCAGCCAGGCCTGGAACACTTCCAGGGATGGGGCAGCCACAGTTTCTCTGGGAACCTGTGTCAGGACTCACCACCTACACAGGGAAGATTTCTTCCCGGTATTCCACCTAAGCCTGTTCTGTGGCAGTGGGAAGCCACTGCCCCTTGTCTTGTAACTTCAGGCCTTTGTCCAAAGTGCCTCTCTAGTTCTTAGAGCCTCTTTAGTCTCTGGGAGGGGCTCTAAGGTCTCATTGAAGTCTTCTCTCCTCCAGGCAGAATGCCAGCTCAGTGACCTCAGCAAAGCCTTTGGGAGGGGGTTGATGCCCTGTGGAGCCCGTAGTGACAAATCCAGATGTCACCCTGCTCCTGGAAGGGGGTGGCTGTGCTGAGTACCACAGACTCCCCCTCCCCTCTTAGCTGTACCATCCAAGTCCACTGTGGGAAAGGCCAAAGCCAGGGCAGATGAAGAATTTCTGAAGGCATGAAACCACCAGCAAGGATATCAGTAAAAACCAAATTTAATATTAAGCAACAGCAGACCAAAGTACTGTCCCTGTGTCTTTCTCTGTGTGTTTAGGTGTGTGTGACAAAAGGACAGTGAGGGTAAGGATAAAAAGGAAAATGGCCTGAAAGCTTTACAGCACTCAAAGTCAACAGTACTTGAGTTATACCTTAAACTCAGCACACTCAACAGAGCAATAACACTTAACAGCATTTAACCTAACTTATGCCTTATACTTCTTTACAGGCCTGACTCACTGAAATGTCTCAGGTACTGAAACACCTGAGAGAGCAGCATTGCTCCCACATTTGCCATGGCAGATGCACACGTGTGCACACAGACAGAGTCAGTGCAAGGTCCCTGTGAGAAATTCCCCTTGGAGGTAGGGAAATGCTCACTCTGGATCCGTTTGCATCTCCTCACTGTGCCAAGGGCTGAGCCTCAAGCAGTGGGGGGATCGGCCCAGGACCTGTCGGAGTTCGGGGATCACCTGAGGGCAGCAAAGGGGAGAGATCCCGGCTGGGAGAGGCCCCACTCCCAGGGAGGTTCTGATCAGCACTGCTGCAAGGAGAGCTGCAAGGTTCTCCTTTTGGACTGCTGCTTACAGGACACCAAGAGACGGGCTTCAGTCCCAACCATGTTTCATCCTGGCCACACTTTGAGCTGGCAACTTTCTGTGAATGTGTGAGAACAGGGATTCTGTGCCATTCAGGAAAGTGAAATACTGTAATTACATGCATATAGTGTGTGCCCTTTTGACAGAAATTGTGATTGGAACCCAGAAGTGTGCCTTATATATGGACACAGTTTGGAAATTAGCCAACCCGGAAGTGCAAGCCAAGCCGCGAAGCCACGGCAGCTGAGGAGCCCTGCCAGCCCCGGCCGGCCTGGGCTTCGCGCTCCCGCTGTGTGCTGCGCAGCTGAGACAGGAGCGGGGCAGCAGCCCCTTTGCCCTCAGGGCCCCTCCTGGCAGCTCCGCCAGGGTCCAGGCAGCCCTGCAGGCACGGAGAGTGTGTGTTGCTCTGCCCACAGGTCCACCCAAGATGGCAGCTCTTAAGCCCTGATGCCCTGGTGGGGTCCACTGCCTTGCATCCCGCGTCACCTGCCCTGCCACTCCCTCGCCTCTCCTGCGTAGCGGCCCTGGCCTGCGACTCCCCCGTGCCCCACACTCTCTGCACAGAGCGGCCCCGTGGCTCTGCTGGGTGTGCCCACCTTACCCTGGGGTCTCCATGGTGGCAGCCCCTCCGCTCGCTTGGCTCGGATCCGCAGCTGCCACAGCTCCATGGCTGCCAAAAAAAGTGCACCTTATAGGCTGGTGTGCCTTATATATGGGCAAATTCCATGGACTTCCCGGCCACCCAGAAGCGCGCCTTATAACCCGGTGTGCCTTATAAGTGTAAAATTACTGTAATTTCCAAGACTGTCCAATAAAACCCAGGAGGTCATTGGACAGCAGCAGTTCCTGGGAGCAGCGAGTGTTTCCAATGAGCTACAGAGGAGCTGAACCCAGGGGCTACTCCTCAAGGCTGATGCCTAAGGAGCGTTTCTCAGATCCCAGTGATGCCTGCAGAGGAGGAAGCACCAGCAGAGGGAGGGTGACACTTTAGGTATTTATATTCATCAGGTGGCTTAAGGAATCCTTCAGCCACTGTCTTGGGGTCCCTCATCTGTTCAGCAAAAGGAATCCCCAGACTCAGAGCACAGTGTCCGTGGCAGGATCATGGATGCAGGCAAGGTTTTCTTCTGGCTCCTCACAGATCCTCTGGAGGGAGAGCCGGAGGGATCCCACAGAGCAGGGCCTTCAGCCCCTCCCTACCAAGAAGTAGATGAAGGGTTTGATGCTGCTGTAGATCAGGTGAGCAGGAAAGCCGCCAGGGGGGACAAAATGATATAGCTGAACTCCTGCAGCGATGGCACGCTGCTTTCAGTAGCGCTGCTTTCAGAAGCGGTGGCAGCAGCCACGTGGCTTTTCGCCGGCGGGATCGGTGGCAGTGCCATCTGACTGTCTGGGTGTGCGGTCCCATGATGGGTGCAGTGCAGGGAAGCCCAGAAGCGGGGTGGAGTGGCAGGGCTTTCCCTGTGCCAGCGCCAACCAGGAACAGTGATGCAGCCCGATGGCGTGTGCACTGCCTCTCCATTCTTTTGGCTAGGGGTCAGGAAATAAAAACAGACGCCTTTTTTTGTGTTTTAACTCTGGATCAGGGTAGAGAAACGGGGCAGATTGCTTTAAAACATCATTGGCGTGCAGCTTTCTGCTCAGCAAAAGAGTTTATTTTCCCAGCTCAGGGAAATATTGAGTGCTGGAGATGTTTTAGTCTCTAAGTTCCAGTAGAACCTTTTGCCTGCTGGTTATCTGTTGAAATTTCAGATTTTAACATGCAAAATATAAATTTGGCTTTATTTTGGGATTAATTAGGGGATCTATTAACATTGAAATTGGAAAATGGGGATGAAACAGCCTCTTTGCTCATCCCAATATTCTTGCAAATTCGGAGCAATTAATTCAGATGGAGAACAACAGAAAACAGCAACAGAACCGCCCCCCAGATTCCCTTTCCCTTTTTCCATCACCCTCTACCCTGTAATTGGGGGGGACCCGTGGGTCATCCTGGGGAACGCAGAGCTTGGCCGTAGCTGCTCTAGGCCCCTGAACCTTCTCCAGTACCCCGGTTCTGACAATTTTGCTCAGGTTGTCAGAGAAACCTCCCTGTTTCTCTCTATCCCAACTGTTTTCCCTCAGGAACACTGTTCAGAAAGCCCTAAAAGTGA
>VRYO01001269.1:39496237-39507660 GCA_009812075.1 Sialia sialis
TCTCATTTGAACTAAAAGCAGCTTACATAATATTTTTAAAAATTTCACTGTTCTTACCAAATTCTCTTTGTATTTTACATAATTCCTTCTTATCTTGGTATGATAGTGGTTCATAAGACCTTTTTCCATTTCTCCGACCAAGATAAACTACTGGGGCTATGGTTGGAATTTGTTCTGCTGCGCTGTTAAAATTCTGCATGCTTGTATGTTGTTCTGTAACTTCTAAGTGTGCCGGGCTAGAAGGCAGGCTCCCCCCATCTGCACGGAGCTCTGTGTGAGGCGAGCCCGCCCCCCTGTAGGGCGGTGGCTCCAGTGTAACCCGATTCATTAGACCCCAGACTTCGGCAGAGGCCAGTGCTCCCCCACCCATCACATGACTAGCCATGCTTCCCGGGGTCGCCATGATCCCTTTGTCTTTGTCTCTCTGGGCAGGAGACCCGGGCTTACAGTTTTCAGCAAACGGCTGTAGGGAAATCTCGGTAGAGGGATGCAGGGAATTATTTGGGAACACAGGATCCTGCATTTCACAAACGGTAGATTTACTTGGATTAATTTCAAATGGCAAGTTTTTATCTTAAGAGGGAATGGAGCTGGGATGTAAATATTCTGGGATATTTTTCTCTAATTTTCTGTGGGTTTCCGTTTGAATTAAAAGTTTCTGAATTTGCAAAAATATTGAGATGTATCTCAAGGCTTTTTTTCTCCATTTTCCACTTTTGAAGTTAGCAAATTCCCAATTTCGTCCCAAAATGAAATCGAATTAATTTCCTGTAAATCTAGATTCGATTTTTCCTTAGTTAACTAATTTACAAAAGGAGTTAGTTCCTTCTTTGAGATTCTAACATCCGAATCGCTTATTATTTCTGTTATGTCTTTTAACACCCTCTGTTTTAGCGTAGATATCCTGGAACCCATGATATGATGTTAAAACTACGCTTTTTAAAACTTTTTACACAGCATAAACGGCAAAAGGCGTGCTTTCCTCCCCCTACTACCCCCCGCGGTCGGGAGAGAGAAGCAGCCCAGGGATATTTCAAAAACCTCACCAAAATGTTTCTCGAGTTAAACAGAGTAACTACGAGTCTCTGTTGCCCCCCTCCACTGCTGAGAGGAGGAATTTAAAGTGACGTGTGCACTTTTTGAACTCACCTCTCTTCGGCTTTGCTTCTATGCTGTATAAAAGTCTGGCTTATTCTGGTCGACGTCTGTGGGTCAGTAGATTGTGTTGACCTCCCCTTAGAGAAACAGCTACACAAAGGTATCTAATTTCTAAGGATACTGAGCAGCCCTGCTTTTTATTTTTTTCCCTATTTTAGAGCACAAAGCAACTCCATGGGACTTCTCAGAGCCCCATGTTGGGCGCCAGCTAACACAGCTAATTTCTCTATTTCAAATATCCCCGGCTAGCTAATTAGAAATAGGATATTGCTGTGCTATGAATAAGCGAAAAGAGAGTGGCTCTATCCCTGTTGGCTTGGTTCCAAGATTTATTCGTGAGGGAACAAAGGGAAAAGAGGAAGAAAAACGTGGTGCATAGGTTTATATAGCTTTCTAGGGGGCAGGGGGGTCGAGGGCCTGTAATAGGACCCTTTCTTCCTGTTGGTCAGATCTCTGACCGGAAGGCAAACATGTTGGGTTAGGGAATTCAACAGTAGAAGATGACTCAGATGAAACCTGCAACTTTCTAAGGGTTGTAGCCAAGAGAGCAGCATTGATTCAGCTCTTCTCAAAAGAAATGAGATTGCTGAAATCCTAAATCATCCCTCAGCTGTGTGCCTGGGCTGCAGCTCACACACAGAATTTTTTCTTCCATGAATCCTCTTGGTAATTGCATGTTGAAAGTGAAGTACCAGTGAAATTGTGGCATACAAGTAGCAAAACGAGATTTGAACTAGAAATCAATGTGCAGCAGTACATCTGTAGTGAAGGGTCCTAGGGATCCACCCCAAGAAAGAAAGGGGATAAGTTCAGGCATTTCCAAGGAAAATATTTTGGGAATGGGATTGCTTTACAATGAAAGAGGAAGTTGACATTGAGAAAAACTGCTTTTGCCATAGGTCTCATTGCAGAGGCTCTGTCCTGTTCCTCATTTCCTGGAGAAAGTCAGGAGCAGCCCCGATCCCATCACAGGCTCTGCAATAGTTCCTTGTCTGTGAGAGCCCTGGAGAACAGGAGCCAGCACGGAGAACAGGGGTTGTGGCAGGAGCTGGGACAGACCCCACGCCAGGACGCTGCTTGGGCTCAGCCCGTGGGCTTTGCTCCCCTTTCCCAAGTGACCATTCCAGGGAACCTCTGAAGATCCTGACCCAGGGACAGCAGCTGGTGTGTGTGAACTGATGTGGATCCGCTCTGGTGAAATTCTCTATGCTGTGAGTGGAAACAAGGTCAGACTCTTTTTCCACTTACTCAGTGCCTCCTCCTTGGCTGGAACTTGGTCATGCCTTTTTTTGTTTCAAGGAATAGCTGTCTGTGTGGTATGAAAAGGTATAAACCTTGTGGGAAAATGGAGGGAATATTGAAACGAGTGTCCTGCTGAAGGAATCTAGCATCTCAGTGATATCATCTGACACCTGAGAATCCAGGCCAGATGCATCCCAAAGCCATTTGCTCTGTGGTATCTCCATGAGCAATTTTTTCCTTCTTCAATGGTTTTCCTCCTCCAGTTCTATCCTGTTCACAGCCAGGAAGGAGGTATCTTCCTGGCTTTTGTGCTAGGCATGCCAGACCAGTTTCCTACATCCTGCTTGCAATCTATCCTGTGCCTTGCCTCTCCCTGTGCTGCTCCACATGTCAGCAGTGGAAGTTGCTTTGTTAATAAATGCCTTTAAGATACTTCACCTCACGTGTGTATCCAAAGCCTGACTCAGTATCCACGGCTTTCACTCTCCCTTCCCTTTCCAGAAGCAGTGGCACCTAGGTTTCCCCTGGATTTAAGGCAGTGGGAAAAGGAGGGACAACTTGCCCCTGGGTAAGAGATGTGGCTGCTGCCCAGGTCTGTCCCAGGAGGAATGAGGAGATCTTGGCAATGTCAACATCATCCCAAACATTGCAGGCACGTTCCTTAGGAAGAGCTCTGGTATGAGACAGGTGCCTGCCCTCCTCAGAGACAAGCCAGAATTTTTAGAATGGGATAAAATATGGAAATGAGCCATTTTGGACACTGTTCACCAGGGAAAAGCTCTTAAGAGAAGTCTGGATGTTGTTTATTCAACAAATTCTGAGGTCAGAGTCATCACACAACAAACAAAACAAAAAATAAACCAAGCAGTTTAGAGATAATAACAAAATGACAAGGCTCTGTACAAGATGGATTTTGGATGAATCTGCTGTGCAGAATCCCTGTTCAGCTCCTCCTGAGGGTGGCCAGGTCCAGGATGGGGGTGGTCAAAGGCTTCCTTGGACTTTGATGCCAGGGAAGCAGAGGATGGCCCTATTCTGCAGAACAGCAGCATAAGTGCTGAATTTCTGTGCAATTAAATGGTCCAAGCATCTACCAATGTGAATTTCCATGTTGAAAGCTCTTTTTGGTCACAGTCACAAGGGTTCAGTGGAGGTCACCTTTGACCCTGCACTTTATTCAGAACAATTTAATCCTGGAATTAAAGAATGTGACAAATTCCCACAGAAAGTACAAGGGAATGTTTCTGTCCCTGCCCAGCTCTGCAGCCCTACATGGTGTCTCTTCCCATCAGCTGGGAATGCAGGGCCAGTTCTGCTGGACAGAAGAGGAATGAGGCTCCACGTGATCCTGTCAGGAAAATTAATCCACAAACACCAGAGGTTTATATCCAAAAAGGAATCAGAGCAGTCCTTTTACTTTATTTGAATAAAGGTAGAGGCCATGGGGCATTCCCGAGGGATCTCTCAAATTTTTGGAGGATGCAGCCTCCCTTTTTATCCTAATTTCTCAGCCACATTTCACTCTCTCTTTCCCATTGGCTGACGTACTTGAGAGGTGCAGACTTCCCCCAGTGCTCGCTACCTAAGATTCCCCTCTAATGTATAACTCTCTCTTTTAATTTTTAAGTCTTATGGAATTCATGGTTTTACCCCATGATTTCTTTCATCTTCCAATGCCCAATTTCATTTATCAGCAAACCTACATTTTGTTTGTAAGGGAAAATACATTTTTTTTGTTCATTGATCAGTGGAATCCTTCCCATTGTTTCTTTTATCTCTCAGTTTTATCTACTAGCAGACACCCACAGCTTGTTTGTAAAGACAAATTTGTCTTTCGTCTCAATCCCTCCTTTTCTATTTTTTAAAATAATTGTCTTTTCAAACTTTAGTTATCATTGACCTAATTTCCTGTTCCTGGTCTTTTTAGGTTTTGCAATTATTTTCAGTGACATCAGTCTTTGTCCTTTTGTAGCCAT
The DNA here is from genome assembly GCA_009812075.1 of Sialia sialis. NCBI lineage: Eukaryota > Metazoa > Chordata > Aves > Passeriformes > Turdidae > Sialia > Sialia sialis. The sequence goes on from VRYO01001269.1 coordinate 39,500,614, forward strand.
CTCTGGATCGGTTGGCATGGCTATTACCTGCATCCCTTTGATCACGTTGAATAAGTTGTACTAAGCAAGGGATCATGCATGGTATGTAAGAGGAAGAAAAGGCATTTGTTTAACCCTTAGTCCACCAGGTAATCACAAAAACATGTCTCATTCCCATCCTTTCCATGTTTGGACTGGTACATGAGCTTTCTTATTCCTTTTGTTATTTGTTTCATCACCTTTCCATTGTCATGTATTTGCAAACAGCAGTTTGAGTCATTTAATTTGCCACAAACAACTCCTTCTTCTGCTAATAATTAGTCTAATACCATCTGGTATTGAAATACTGCATTTCTCATCTGAGTAGCTTGCTCAGCAGGAAGGTCAAGAGCCGTAGCTGTCTGGTTGCTTGTAACCTAACTATCCGATTTAAATTATAAATGGGTTCTCTAGCACCTGATATTAATTCATTAGGATTCCAAGTGGCTGGTCCATAGTGTTGTATGATTTGTTCAGGTGGCCATTCATCTTTACCCCACTTTTGGTTGTTTTCTCCAGCCAGACCGCTTTTCTCTAATTAGATCATCATATACCTTGATTCCTAAGTGATTTCCCTGAACCTGTGGTAGCAGAAAGAACAGTGGTCTAATATACCCCACATAACATATCCCTGACCAGTTTGGGGGTAACCTGTGATAGGCATATTGGCCACAAATCCAGTAATGCCCCTTTAAAGCCCAGGTCTCGTTGGCAATCTTCATGATCAATTGGGGGGTCAAAATACAGCTTGCTTCCTGGGCCTAGTGGTCCCCCAACAATAGTTGCCCAGCCATAAGTATCACAGTATTTGCATTTTAAAGCTCCCACATGATGTTTCCACCTGCAGTTACATCCCAGATCTGTTTTGTTAGATTTGGACCAGAACCTACTAAAAAGGTTCAAGTTCCATTCTGGTGTTGCCACTTCCACTGATAGTCATGGACAATATGTGTCTTACTTGTGCAATTATCTTGGGGGCAACTTAAAAATAAGGGGTCAAAAAACTTATCATTCCCCACTGCTTTGCAGCCTTCAGAATCCTTTTGGCAATTATGGAAAGAACACCTTACGCCTTACCATTAGTGAGCTTAACATGCATTGGATTCCATCTCCCTTGGTATCTGGAACAATCATAAGGAGGGCAGATTGGGGGGGGGGGGCAAAAATCTAAACCCAAAGATAAAGTCCAGTCACAAACTTTTTCCCATGTGTGTGCTTCCTGTTCTATTTAGACAATAAGTGCCTCTTTCAGAAGAATGAAGCCTCCATGGACTTCCTTCTTCATCCCAAATCTTGTTCCATTACGGACCTCACTCAGGGTGCTAACCCACCATTTAGGTTCAGCTGGGCTGGCCACCCACAGCCAGTTTTCAAATGCCCCTGACCCTCCACAGATCCACCAACTGCTGAAGTTAAAGGTTTTTTCTACTTTTTCTAAGGTCAAAAAATTATTTTCCCATTTTTGGCCCCAACCTAACTGACAATATAAAGGTAAGATTATTAAGAGAAACATTCTAATGGTGTCATCTAATCTCCTAACGTAATTTTCACTTTCACGTTGTCTTCCACACCACCTGTGGCGAGTGAAGGCACAGAAACAGCTTAACATAAAGAAAACAATGACAGCAAGGGTTGGCCCCCAATGGCTGGAGATCTGAGAGGAGGGATGCTCACACAAACTATTTCAGCAGGCAGTCTGTGGGTAGGCACATGAGGCTTCCCTCGATGTCAACGCACTGGCTACTGCTCCAGTCCACTCCTGCAGAGTGTCAGTCGTGGCTTCCCATCCTTCTCCTCCAGCTGAGATGTCCAAATCTCTGGGGCTGCAGAGACCTTGACCCGAGTGTGATGGGTCCACCCATGTTCAGCTGTCTTGATGTCTGTTTCTGTGGTCAGCAACACCTGGAAAGCTCCACGCCACGTCACCACCAGTGGTGCTTCTTTCCACTCCTTAACTAGGACCCAGTCTCCTGGTTGGATGTTGTGAACAGCAAAGTCCAAAGGCAGGGTCTGTGCCAGCTGAGCTTCCTGTCGAAGAGATTTCACAAGAGACAGTATCCGAGCCACATATTGTTTCAAATATACATCACTTATCTCTACCCTGCCACTAGGCTGAGAATTACAAGGGTAAGGAATTCCAAACATCAATTCAAAGGGAGATAATTGAATATCTCCCCTGGGTCTGGCCCTTATTCTTGCCAAAGCCAATAACAAGAGTCATACTCATGGCATCTTAGTTTCTATCACCAGCTTTAGAAGGTGTTTCTTTATTTCTCCATTCATCCTTTCAACCTGGCCTGAACTCTGGGGGTGCCAGGGGGTATGGAGGTTCCATTGTATTCCTAAAGCAGTCATAACTCCTTGAAGAATTTTTCCTGCAAAATGAGTTCCCCCATTTGAGTCTACTGCTGCCATAATCCCATATCTTGTAATTATTTGTTCCAAAAATACTTTAACAACTGATCCTGTCGTTGCTGAAACAGCTGGAAATGCCTCTGGCAAACCTGTTAACTAACATACTACTACCAGAAGATATTTAAATCTTGCCACTTGGGCCATTTCAGTAAAATCTACCTGACATGTCAGGAAGGGACATACAGCCCAAGGCTTGCCTCCCCTGGCAAGTTTCTTTGTAACCTTGTTATTGGTTTGAACACAAACCAAACAACCCTCAATAGCTCGCTTTACCAGAGTAAAAAGACTCACAGCAGCTTACATTTTGAGGAAGGCTTCTGCCAGTCCTGGGGATCCCCAGTGACTCCCTTCATGAAGTTGTTTTAACAACTGTAAGGCCAGAGCTTTTAGTATCCACTCTTTACCATCCCTTGTAAACCAATTATGTCCTCTTTCCTCTGCCCCACTCTTTTTAATTACCTCAAGTTCCTCTGGTAGAAGACAGTTTTTCTAGCAACGATGCAGTTACTGGGAGCAAGGGGAAGATCTTAGAGATTTCTGGCAACAGTGCAGCTTTCCGAGCTTCTTCATCAGCCAGTAAGTTTCCTATTGCCTAATCCAAGCACCCTGCTTGGTGCCCCTTAATGTGGATTATTACCCTTTTTGGTAAATTCATCACCTCCAATAGGCGAGAGATTAAGTTCTCATGAGCTAACGTCCTTCCCCTGCAGGTTAATAAACCTCTTTCTTCCCATAGTTTCCCAAATGCATGTATCACCCCACATGCATATTTAGAATCAGTAATAACACTCACTGTCTTATCCCAGTATTATTCACACACTTTCACAAGCGCATGCAGCTCTGCTGTCTGAGCTGACCAGGCAGGCAGTAACCTCCCCTCTTCCTTTAATTGCTTCCCAATCACAATAGAATATCCTGTAAATCATTTCCTGTTGGTGTTGGGGCAGACATGACATATGAAAGGATGTACTACATCTCAGAAGGCTAAAATCTGTTTATTACAACAGCTGGCTTTTATACACTCTACAAAGTTTATACTTTATTCATTGGTTACAATAGATAAAAATAACGTTCATTGGTGCAAAGCCATCTCCACCTCTGTTTTTCACAAAACTTTTCTAAAAATACTTTACTCCAGCTGCAGGTTTTTCCTTGCTTATCTTCTCCTTCTTCTCTTCTTGGTCTCCATATCAACAGCCTTTGTAAAATTCCTTTCAGAAGTAAACCTTATCAATTAAGTCTCTCTGGCTCACAGACCAACTATAAGCCCTCTCCACAGTTTCCCTTTTACCACCCTTGAAGATCCATCAATGAACATATTTTCTCCCTCAGGCCAGGAAGCATCTCATAAATCTTCCCTAGCCCAGGTCTGGAGATCTATCACCTGAATGCAGTCATGGGTTTCTTCCTGGCCCCCTCTTAAGGGTTGTTCAAACAGGAGTCTGGGTCAAACCCTTCCCCACTTTTAAATTCTAAATCCTCCTGTTTCATTAAACAAGACTTATACTGTAATAATTGAGCACTCGTCATCCACTTTCAGTTAACAAAGCTTTAACAATCAGATAGCCTCCCCTTGACAGCTTTTGGGCCTCAGCCACCATCAGAGCTCTGGCTGCACAGTTCTGCAAACAATGGGGCCAGCCTCTGGCCACCGGTCTAAGAGCTTAGAGAGAGAGGCAACAGACCTCCGTGTCTTCCCCGTGCTCTTGCACCAAAATTCTGTTAGCACGACCCAGTTTAAAATTTGCATATAACTGAAACTCCTTCTCTGTGTCTGGAAGAGCTAAGACTGGTGCATTTACCAATTTGTCTTTTAATTTTGTAAAGCTTCGCTCCCCTTCTGGTGTCCATACCAAGACATTAGGATTGCTTTGGGTTAAAAGGTTATATAAAGGTTTGGCCACAACAGAGAAATCCTCCATCCCTGCTCTGCAGTACCTCACCAACCCCAAAAACTGCCATAACTCCTTTTCAGTCTGGGGTACTGGTACTTCTAAAATCCCTTGTACTCTTTCTGGATCAATACACTGTAAGCCTTCAGTCAGAATGTGTCCCAAATATTTGACCTTCCTTTCTACTAACTGTGCTTTCTTTTCAGACACTTTAAGTCCCTTTTTTGCAAGAAAATTAAGCAGCTTTACAGTAGCCTATTCAACCACCTTTTCCTGTTCCCCTGATAAGAGCCAATCATCCACATACTGCAACAACTTAAATCCTGAGGGTGGAGTAAATTCTCTTAGTATTTTCTGCAAAGCTTGACCAAAAAGCCGGTGACTCAGTATATCCCTGCGGGAGTACTGTCCATGTCAATTGTTGTTTTATCATTGTCCTTCCTTCCTCCTGTTCCCACTTAAAGGCAAAATACTGTTTACTATCTTCAGTAATTGGACACCCCCAGAAAGCATCCTTGAAATCCAGTACAGAATAATACTGATGTGAGGAAGGGATCTGATTCAGGACTGTGTATGGATCCAGAATTGTGGGACGCCTTGGCTTGATAATGTCATTTATTATTCTTAAACCTTGCACCATTCTGTAGGTTCCATCTGGTTTCTTAACTAGCAGGACAGGGGTGTTATAGGGAAACACACATGGCTCCAAAAGACCTGCTTTTAGCAAGGACCCAATAACAGGCCACCCCTTCTTTCCCTCCCTAGAAAGAGGGTATTGCTTTTTAGACACCACTTGTCCTGGCTGTTTCAAATTTGGAGACGCTCTATGTCTAGTTTTCCATATTTTCCTGGGGCTGCCCACATTTACGGATTTACTTCAGCATAAGCTTTCTCAGACATTTTACACAAAGATATCACAGTTTTGGACTCTGTGTTACTTTTCACAATACTAATTTGCATTCGCATTGTAGCCATCAAATATCTTCCCAGTAAATTACAATCACAATGAGGAGAAATCAGAAACTCATGCTTTTCAAACCCATCTCACACTTTCAGCAAACTCTCTCGACCTTCCCCGTATTACTTTTATCTTCTACCAAAACTCACAAAATCCTTAAAAGAGAATCTTAATCTTTTAATGTACAATCTGCATTTCCTGGATATTCCTTTATCCTTGTTCCCCCTCTCTTTATTACACACCGTATACCAGAGCCGGTCCCTGTCCTGTCACAGTCCAAACACAGCTCCTCCTCCATCCATCGGTGCTCCCAGCGGGCACAGCCAGCAGCATCACAGGGACAAGGCATCCCGCAGCTTCATGGGGCCAGGACATCCCACAGCCCCACAGGGGCCAGCGGGGGTGGTGGGGTCAGGTACTGCCTGGCGCTGAGTCCCCACAGCCCCCACAGGCCCCTACCCCATTTTCCAGTCCTGCACCTCTGTGCCTGGTCCTGCTGCTCATTGCCTCACCCATATCTCTCCACACTCCCTTTTAACCAATTCTCTTCCAACACACAAACTCTCTATCCGTCCACCTGCTCTTGTCTAGACCCCTTCTCAACTGACCGTATTGCCCCCGACACTGGGCATCTATATTTTAATTACCTCTGGGAGAATGTGTAAACCAACTCCACATTCTTCCAGGGATTCCAAAAGAGATATTTTAGGATCGTCATCTCTTTTGCCGGTGCCCCTTCCCGGTTTTACCCTTGCTACCCTCATGGGTGCCCCCCAGGTGTACCTATACTACCTTCCGTGGGATCCCTGTTTTACCTGTGCAACCCTCCATGGGTGCCCTCCCAGGTTTGCTCCCCGAAGATCCCATTTTCAGTGGTCCTTCCCTGTGGACTCTTCAGGGACCCCTCTGCTCCACTACTCGTCTGTCTCCTGGACAGTCTTGGGAGCCCAGTCGATCGCCCAGTGCCAGCCGGCAACCAGGACCTGATTACCAAAAGTGGGTGAGGCATGCTTTCAGCTCTGCTTGCTGCCTGCTGCCCCGGATGGTGGAAATATCCTGGACAAGAGCCTCCATAATTGTCAGGAAAATTAATCCACAACCACCAAAAAGGAGACAGAGAAGTCCCTTTTGCTTTATTTGAATAAAGGGAGAGGCCATGGGGCATTCCTCTGGGATCTCTCAAATTTTTGGAGTATGTAGCCTCCTTTTTTATCCTATTTTCCCGGCCGCATTTCCCTCTCTCTTTCCCCATTGGCTGAGGTACTTGAGAGGTACAGACTTCCTGGAACACCTGATACCTGAGATTCCCTATAATGTATAACCCTCCCTTTTAATTTTTAATTCTTACAGAATCCATAGTTTCCCCCCCTGCCCATTGTTTCTTTCATCTTCCAATATCTGGTTTAATTTCTACAATTTGTTTGTAAAGGCAAATGTCTTTTTCTGCTCATCCATCAGTGAAATCAACCCCATTGTTTCTTCTATCTCTCATTGCTAGCCTTATCTACCAGCAGACCCATAGCTTGTTTGTAAAGACAAATCCATTCCTCTCAAAAGCTATGCATTAATGCAGTACAGGATGTGAAAAATATGAAGGCTAAAATCCTAAGGCATCCTGCTCCCCTCTGACATCCTCTAGAAATTCCCCCCAGGCCACCTTCCCCTGCAGACAGCCCCGCTCCTCTCCTGCTCCACATGGGACCCCCAGCAGTGTTTCTGCTCCTCCTGGCAATTCCATGCTTCTTTTCTCCAAGAAATGCCATC
>VRYO01001269.1:39557602-39583608 GCA_009812075.1 Sialia sialis
GTGGCACCCAGAGATGTGGCACCTCAGAGACAGCCAGGAGGATAGAGACAAGACCATTCCAAGCAGTGCAGTTCCACAGCTGTATTCCCCCTGGAACGACCCTCATTGCTCCTTTCATAGGGAATAAACTCTTCTGATGAAGCAAAAATTGCAAAAATGGGCAGAGCGAGGGGTGCTGGGTTGTTGATGGTGGGATTTGGGCTGTAGGGGGTAAGAGATGGCTGAAAATTACAATTTGAGGAAAAGAAAGAGAAAAAAGTGAAAGAGCGAAAGAGAAAGAGAGAGGGTGGGAAGGCCAAACGGCAGAGAGAGAGATAAAATAAAAAAGAAAGAAAGAAAAAATAAAGAAAGATAAATAAAAGAAAGTAAAAACAAAATTAAACAACAGAACGAATGGGAGAAAAACAGAGAAAGAAAGAATGAATGAATATAAGAAAGTAAGGGAGAAAGTAAAAAATAAAGATTGAGAATGACAAAGGATTTGCTAGGCCAGGACATATGAAGAAGGATATCACTAGTGTGCTAAATTCCCATAAATAGTTGGGTCGGTCACACAGGAGCTGGTCCTGCTCCCTCTGGAATCACTAGAGGAAATGTAATTCACCGCAGTACAGCAGTGTTATACGAACAACCCCCTGGAATTAGCTGTTATAAAATAAACTGGGCTATCCTCTCTTTTTTAAGTAGACACTGACAGGAAGGTTCTTCCTGTGTCTTTAAATAAAAAAATATTTATCTGAGTTTTATTTTGTGTGTTTTTATCCGCTTATAAAACAGATAAAAACAACAAGAACTTTAAATATTATTTTTATGCGTTTGGGGGAAAAAAAGACCAAACCAACACCAAAAAAGTGACTTCTGGTCTTTTTAACGATACAAAAATGTTTTGTTTTCCCAATGATAAAATCATTTGAGATATCAAAAAGAGAACATTTTGAACATGAATTAGTGAGATTTTTCAAAAAAAATTACCCACACTGACTACTTCTAACCATTTTGGTTAAAAGAATAAACGTTACGCAGTCTGATAGCACAAATAATTCCCATTTTGCCCCTCAAAGCATTTGGCTTAGAGAAGAATTTGTTGCAAATCATGGTATTTATTTACCTTGTTCTGTTTCCTGTATTTTTCCCACTATCTTTTGATTTATTTCTATTGGTAAAGGAGATTTAAAAGCCATGGATTCTGATCTCTCTTTTTAAAAGAAGAAATATCAACACAGTGAATGATGTAGATAAATGCAGAGATTCTGCCAAGGGCTGAAGGAAATGAAAATAACATGCAACAATATAATAATATAAAATAATAATCTCCAGTCATGTATTTATTTGAAATACAAGACAAGGGAGGTTGAAACTCAGTGAATAAATTTTTTAAGCAAGTTGAAAGGAGCTGGAGTCCTTTTCTGTTCTGTGTGTGGAAACATCCCTGGTTCAGAGAAGAAATGGTCTTGGCACATGGGAATCTTTCCAGTCCTTGAAATGCTCACATTAGAAAGCCCAGAATGGCTCTGTGAGCCACAAAGGCTATATGTGTCCTGAGACTTGGGAATTCTAAATTAAAAGGGATAGATGGATTCTCCTTCCAGGAATTTTATGTCTGCTTCCAACAGGAGGATTGTTGGTACCGATCTCGTTTTCAGATATCTGAATGAAAAAGCAACACTGAGATTATTTGAGTTTATGAATGACAAGAATTTATCCTGAGCAGGATTTCTTTGATGAAATTCAGACACCAAGACATTTTAACCTTTCCACCTTCACAAGCCAGGAGAGGCATCAAAATCTCCCATCTGGACACACTTTGATCATCAGGCTCTAGTTTGGTACCTTGGAATTCTTATGTGTCTTTTAAAAGGCATCCAGGGTTTGGAATTGCACACAGGCTGATGTCCATCCTTAGGCATCTGTCCACACAACTACATTTGGATCCCATCACCTCTGGAAAGAGGAGTAGTCTTCAGTCCTGTAGGGAGAAGCCACCCAAGGCCCTTCATCAATAAAATGAATATTATTTAAAAGTCACTGGAAAGAAACAGGAACTTTTAATGTGTCCTAAATACAGGTCAGGTAAATACAGATGCTTATGTGCCACAGATGGGGATGTAAAATAATGACCTAAAATATCTACAAAGAGGGTACTGAGGGTCAGGTGAGATGAACTTTCCCCAGTACCTTAGAGTTCTTCAGTTCTGCCAAGACATTCCAGGCAGGATTTCAGGAGGACATGGTTATTGTGTCCCGGGTTTCCCTCTCATCTCTGTCATCCGCTGAGTCTTGGAAGGCCCTCTGGAATGCCAGCCTAAGGGTGAGCCTGAATTTCCGATCCCTATAGCTTCCCACCAGGAAGTAAATGACAGGGTTGAGGGTGCTGTTGACACAGGAGAGCACAAAGCCAATCTCTGGGGAATACAGGAACTTGTGGCCCAGGAAATCCAGGAGGATGAGGACACTGAGGGGCATGGCAAAAATGAGGAAGAGGAGGATGGTGAGCATGATGACAGTGAAGAGTCGGCCCGTTTGGAAGGTCTGGGAGCTGCACTTGACCCGCAGGAAGAGAGTGAGGCTGAAGAGCAGCATGAGGGGCGCGCAGACGAGGAAATCCAAGGCTCCGATGGCGATGAGCAGGCGTCGGCAGACCCTGGGAGAGGGATGAACAGTGCACAAAATATATCCCAGAGTGTTCAGGAGCAGGGACAGGGCCCAGAGCAGGCCGGACACCACGGCAGACAGGTGCTTCGGGCGGTGTGTCCGGCACCAGATGGGGGACAGCACGGACAGGCAGCGCTCAATGCTGATGGCTGTCAGCAGGTACAGGCCTGTGCCGTACATGAAGAGATCCAGGAAGAGGAATATCCCAAACTGCACCCCCACGTTGAACTGCATCAGGTACTGCACGGTCTCCACGGCAATGCACAGCAGGTACCCGAAGTCGGCAGCTGCCAGGTTCAGGATATACACGGTGAAGTGGTTCCTGCGGATGCACAAGCCCAGGAACCACAGCACCAGGCCGTTCCCCACCATCCCACAGGCAGCACTCAGCAGGCAGAAGCTCTCCATGAACTTGAGGACAGTGTAGGATGGCTCTGGTAGTACCACAGCCCCGCTCTGGTTGGTCCCAGGAGCCTGGATGGCTGTGGTTGGAGGGAGGATTGCTGTGGTTGAGGGTCTCATAATGGGTGATTCAGACCTAGGAGCAGAGAGGGGAGAGGGAGTAACTCCAGGGTGACTCTTCTAGAGGAGTTCCTTGCTTTGCCCAAGGCTTTGTAGCTAGAACTTGATTTTATGGAATCTCAAAATAATATGGTTTGGAAGGGACCAAGAGCCTGGAGTAACAGGACAAAGGGTAAGAGCTTCACACTGACAGGGTGTGGGTTTAGATGGGATATTGAAAAGAAATTCTTCCCTGGGAGGAAAGGCTCTGGCCCAAACTGCCCAGAGAAACTGTGGTTGTCCCATCCCTGGAGGTGTCCAAAGCCAGGCTGGAGCAAACTGGGATAGTGGAAGGTGTCCCTGCCCATTGCAGAGGATTAGAACTAGATGATCTTTAAGGTCCCTTCCGGCCCAAACCACTCTAGAATTCTGTGATTCCATGAGAACAACGGGTAGTTTTCTTATATTGACGAGTGATTTATGTTTTAATGAACTGCCATTTGATGTGATTCTCCTGGGTTCCATGTACAGTTACAAACAATCATTTTGGTCCGGCAGAGCCCTCAGCTTCTCCCTCAGAAACTGCAAGAATCACATGTAAGGAAACACAGATTATCTTGTCCTCACAGGGCGTAGGAGTTGTGGATCTGATAGCTTCTCTACACCATTCCTTTCAGTTAGGTCACTGTTTCCTTCCCCATGGTACTGAGATCTGATTGAGAATCTTGGTGGGGGGGGTGAAAAAAAAAATGGGTTTAACATGTTTTTTTGGTCTGATGAGAAAAAATGCAGTGCCTCTTCTGCTGTCCCCCAACCAGCTGTGAATTTGGACATGGAAGGCAGAGAAGTGAGGAACAAAAAAATTGGGTTTTCTGGGAAGATGTGAATCACTGAACCATGTAGCCAGCATGAATCCTCTGTTCTCTCTTTGTGTGCAGCAGCACACATGGAGTCAGACTTCCAAAAGCACCAAGAACGTGACAGACTGAATCACTGCTGTTCCACCCCAGCACCCCAACCCCATAGACAGAGGGAAAAGAAGTGTGTGGTGCAGGGAATTTCAAAGCCAGGTTGGACGGGGCTTGGATCAACCTGGGCTAGTGGAACGTGTCCCTCCCTGCCCATGGCAGAGGGTGGGACTGGAGGGGCTTTAAGGTCCCATTCAACCCAAATTATTTGAGGATTTTATGATTTCCTTTAGGGTTGACTGAAACCAGGGAACTGCTGGCCCTACAGAGCTGAATGATCCCATCCTCAGCACTTATGGCACCTTGAGCACTTCTAACATGAAGACTCTGGAGAGTGGCCCTGCGTCTGTTCCACCCTCACAACATGCTCCAGGGGTGACCACAAATTATCATATTTTTTCAGAAATTAGCAGAAACAGCCTCAAGTTCTTCACTGCTTTTCTGCTGCTAGAACACAGGAAGACCCAGTGGTTAAGTAGTTTCCTGGTTTCTGTGCAACTAAATTTCCACTCGATGTAAAGAGGGTGTGAACATTTGCAGCTCTGTCTCAGCCCACTGCAGTCTCCACAGGTGCATCTCTCTCTCTACTGGGGATTCAGGGAATTACAGGTGATTATTTCCCAATGTTAAATGGCTTTGTGCCATAGATCAATCATGTCACAGAATCATGGAATGGATTGGATTGAGAGGCGTCTTAAAGCTCATCTTGTTCCAAACTCCTGCCACAGCCAGGGACAATTTTCACAATTTGGTTGCTCCAAATCCCTGCCAACCTGGCCTTGGACACTTGCAGGGGATAAGGCCGCCACATGTCCTCTGGACAACCTGTGCCTCACCACCCTCACAGGGAAGAATTTCCTCCCAAGATCTAATTTAAATCCACTGCCTTCCAGTTTAAAACAATTCCCCTGTCACTCCAGGGCCTTCTACAAAGCCCTTCTCCAGCAGTCTTGGAGCACCTTTAGGCACTGGAAGGTGCTCTATGTGCATAATGACTGCCAGAAACAGAAATGGCTGCAACGGGAAAATGACAAAACATCAATAGTTTTGCCTCCTGCTGTACCAGAAGTGACAAAATCCCTCTCTTACTTCTGCAGACCGTGGAGAGGAACACTGCAGAAGTCACTCATTGTTCTCATTTATTTGTCATATTCCCTTGGAAAGAACCAAATTTCCTGTCTCCAAGACACATTCAAGACGTGATTCTACTTCCTTACGTAACTAATAAGGGAAAGCTCTCCTCAAACAGCAGCAGCCTAAGTCCAAGTGATCTTTTTCTCCCTTCAGATTATATATTCTCCTAGTGGTTTTGCCTGCAAATCCTGCCTGTAGTTCCTGAGGCAGAACAACCCTGACCTCACAAAGATGTCTCAGAATATGGACAGAAAGTTATGCTGTTGTAATGCCAGCTCTCTGAGTAATGATTTTTTACATTACAGAGGTGCATTTAGAGTAGTTCAAGAGCACTTGTATAGGGAAAAACATCCTTGGAATGAAGCTTTCCTTATATTGAAAATTATTATCATCATTTTCCTACAGAAATTTCTGTCCTGCAAAGGAAGTAAATTTTTGATCTTTTTTCCTCCATTGTTTTTGTTTGTCCTCCTTTCCTCAAAGTCTTACAGAAACCATCAGAGTGCTGTAAGAGCTTAAATGAGAGATATGAAACTCCAGATGGGCTCTTTAAAATGCTGTTTATTATATCCAAATGATGCAGTAATTTATGGGTCATAGGTGACAAGAGCCCAGCCCACAGCCTTTTTAGGCACAGCTGTAGGTTCGCCTGAAAGCTTCCTCTAGTTCTGGTTACAAAGCATGATATACTTTTCATTGTGGATCATCTTAACACATGACAACCAATCAGTATCTTTACTATTACCTATAGCCTATCACAACTACTAACATTACCATATTCATGTTACTATTTTCCAATCACAAAAGGAGAGTATGTTACAGTTTAAGCTAGAAGTTGTTTTTCAGTTTTCTTGCAGTGGAAAATTCTGAGATTTTTTTTCTCTACTTGCAATATGGCATTTTTGTTTGTTTGTGAAAATCCTTTGGCTTGGTTAAAACATCTTTTGTTTGAGGTGGATATATCCTTTGCTCAGAGTCATAAAAGTCCCTTCCAACTTACTTGTTCATTGCCTTCTTAGTTATCCAGTAGACTAGTTCAGCAATTCTTTTCCTCTATATCAAAACTTGCTATCATTTTTATTCCTTCTTCAGAGTCTACATTTAAAGACCTTTCTTTCTGTTAAACACAGATATCTGTGAGACCTTCCTGCCAAATCCTTATCCTTCCCAACAGAATGCAAAGACCCATCTCAGAATTTCTCACCTTTTTTGCGTTCCTGGGAATTTCAGTGCCTGTGCCCAGCAATGTCCCCTGGACCATGTGACATAGGGTGCAGCTGTAGTCCTTGTGTCATCCTGCAGCGCTGGGATGGGCAGCCACTGTTTAAAAAGCCATGGTGTTTTCAGCATGACCTTCCAGGCAGCCAATCACTCATGGGGGAAATACCTCCTCTGTGTGGGTATGATCATTCAGATTTGAACCACTTCCCCCTCCCCTCTTTGCAGTGTCATGGAAACATTATTTTACAACTTCTCCCTTCCTCAGCCATTCTTGCAAGAGCTGTCCATACAAACCTTGCACTGGTGTTGTGTCCTACTCGAGGCCCTGAGACGCTCTGGTTTCTCATCCCCTGAAGATGAGGTTTAGGGCTGTTTAGGTGCAGAAATTTTAAGTCCTCTCTGGTAACATCTTTGCTGGAGGTTTCACAACCTCCCTCAGCACTTCTCATTCCCTCCTGTCCCTGCCCAGCTGTCACACACCCGTCACCACAGTGGGTCCTCTTCTGACCCACAGCTTCTCCCAGCACAGTTCAGCAGCTTGTGCTGCCCTCAACATGGAGCTCTGGGGTGAGGAGCTCTTTCAGTGCACCTCCACACCCCACAGGCTTTCAGCACAGTCCTTCAGTACTTCCGATTTCACAAATCCCTCCAACCCCATGCCTTTCTCTTCCAGTTTCACAACTTCCCCCTGAACAGAGCTGCAGGCTCTTCCTCACGTTGTATCTCCTAAACAGATAGAACCCGCCAGCACCCATCCACAACACCCCAGTTCTTATCCATGCACACTCCATATCCATGAGCCACCCAGATCCACCTGCCAAAGGGCATGGAAACAGAGAAAACACCTTTCTCCTTTGCAGACATGCTTACAGGGAGCTATTTGGGGGAGCTGCCAGCCTCTCCTCTTAGTCCCTTGGGCCAGGGAAGTAAAGGGATAGGAGTGTGATGCCACCCAGATCGCTGTCATGTGTCAGTGGGCACAGAAAGATCTAGCCCAAATGTGCTTAGCAGGTCAGAAACACATTTGTACATCTTCAGCTTCTGTTGTCATCTTTCTTCCTCTTCCTTTCCCAAAGATTTTAGGATTGTTTTTACTTTCTTACCCAATCCTATTTCCTATAGTGATTACTGGCAGCCCTCATTAACCTGGCCAGGACTCTAGGCTATGTTGTAAAATGATATTTAAATTAAAATACCATTTTTATCCAGAGCACTATTTAATCTCCTCACTAATTTGAGAGTTCCCATTTTCTCTGCATGGATTGCTGGCATTTCATATTGGGAGACATTCAAAATGCCTTTGTTGTTATTAAGCCATTCTGAATTTCAGTAAATATCAGCAAAACAAAGGCATGGGCAATGGATTAAACTATTGATGCACCTAAATCACAAGTTGAAAATACACAGTACACCTCAGAGCAGTGATGAGTTGGAGTGGGAGTAATACACAAATTCATTAAATTCTGGAATGGTTTGGGTTGGAAGGGACTTTAAAGCCCATCCAGTTCCACCTCCAGCCACAGGCAGAGACACTTTCCACTATCCCAGGTTGCTCCAACTTGTCCTGGAACACTTCCAGGGATGTGGCAGCCACGGCTTCTCTGAGGAACTTGTGCCAGGGCCTCACCACCCTCCTAGGGAAGAATTTCTTCTCAATATCCCATTTAAACCCACCTTCTGTCATCTAAAGCCATTTTCCCTAACTGATTAGGTGAATAGATCCATTTCTTTCCAGAGGATAGCTTGGAGTGGCAAAGGCTCAACTCAGCTGACTTCCACATATGTACAAGAGCTGACTTCATCCCCTTCCTCAGTTTCCTGATAAAATAAGGATTTTTTTTCTTTTCCTTGCTCTTTACTTCACTGTCCTTTGCTGAAACATGCAAGTTCTTGCAAAAGGTCTTATTCCCTGGGCTACCAGCTATGAAATTTCATGGAATATAGGGACTTAGAGAGTCATCAAGAAGTTACCCCAGCCACCTTCTATCACTCTTCTATTTACTGCTAGAAACCTCACAGATTTTTTTTTTCCATGGACTTTTTTTGGGGTACACAATGATTTAAAAATCCTCACAATTTTATTGTTTAGTACTCAGACTGCCCTAAAGTTTAAGCAGTGAATCTAAGGGGCCTTTACACATGGGAAACACACAAAGCATGGATTAATGGCAGAGCCTGGGAATGTTAACTCATTAACCAGGTCACATCACAGGCTTGCCCAATTTAATATTCAGCTAATCTGTTGGCTGTTATTTCCAAGAATCATGGAATTGCTAAGCCTGGAGAAGCTCTTCAAGGTCATTGAGTCCAACCATTCCCCAGCAGTGTCACCACTAATGTATGTGCCCAAGTGCCACATCAACATGTTTTAAATCCCTCCAGATTGATGGTGACTCCACCACTGCTCTCGGTAAGCTGTGCCAGGGCTGGACCACCCTGTAAGTAGAGAATTTTTTCCTAAATTCTAATCTAAACTTCCTCTGATAGGAGGGGATTAATTTCTTCTCCCTTCCACCACTGAGCATCCCCACCGCCCTCCTCCAGCCCCAAGAGCCCTTGAACTAGGAGATTTCCTTGGAGAGGGCAGAGGAAGTCTGTGTAAACAGGGAATTAAGCCCTGGAGGAGGGAGATTTCCTTGGAGAGGTTTGGAGAAAGTTACTTAAACAGGTTTTTTTTCCTCTCTGCTTGCTGAGCTGTGTGTGCACCCTGTCAGTGTCCACAGTCCCTTCAAGCAGCTCTAACATGGGAAGGAAAATCCAGGATACACTTGGTGATACACAAAAGCAAGGAATTAAATGATGTGGGATTAAAAAAAGACCCCTCCTAAGTAAGTGTTGGAAGCTTTTCAGAAGCTGTTCTATTGTTCTTTAAAGCCTATACCAGCAAAGGGAGATGTTGGGGACAAAAATTAGATCTCCAAACACAGAGGAGGTAAGTCTTCCAGGATCCCTTTCCTCTTTTCTTTCCTTTTTCTGATTTCCTTTCCTCTTTCCCCCACCCCCTACCCTTCTTCTTGACAAATGTGAAAATGCAAAAATAAATTTCCCCTGAGTTGTCAACCATGTCTGGGTCTCTTTGGCTGTAACCATGTGCAGAACCGGCTTTGCAATCCCAAAGCAGGTTACTGAATTCTTTTTCAATCAACAACCTGAGATTTTAGGGGAAAACCCTTGCAATAAGGGGATGGTGCAATTCCTATCCTTTTTTTGTTTTGTTTTTTTAATTATAACAGTCCACATTTATTTATTTCATATTGCAATTGATTGCCCTATATCATGTATCTCTAGCCAGTACCTGAAAATATGATTTTAGAGGTAAGACCTCCCTTTTATCTCCTCTCTTGAGTATGTTTTACCTTCTTCCAGTAAAACTGCAAGCACAAGAAAAGCCCCAAACTTTCTCAACTTCCTCTTTAGGCTTCACTTTTTTGAGTTTGAGAGCAATTTTGGGTTTTCTGCATTTCAGCATTTCCTATGGATGCTCGATCAGCTTTTTGCCTCTACAGGAGTTTCTGATTTTGCTCTATTTTAAAATCATAAAATATGAGCCTGGATCAGATGGATCCAGTCCCAAAGGGATCCAGTGGGGTTGGAACTAGATGATCTCTAAGGTCTCTTCCAACCCAAACCATTCCAGGAATCTATGATTCTATGGCTGTGTCTCACATAAGGCAAATTAAATATGCAGAGGGGAAGAACAACAAAAAAATAAACAAAAACCAAAACAGATTTAAAAAGCACTTGATAAACTTCATTCTAATCCTATATGTTTATTAGAGACAATGATTTTCTGATAAAGAATTTTTAAGAATGAAAAAACTGATGAATCATTTTGTCTTTAACTTTCCACATTTCCAGGCCCTGCACTGCACATTGCCCAGTAGATTGGCAAGGAAAACTCCAGCAGCATGAAGGAATTCATCCTCCTGAGCCTCTCAGAGAACCAAGGAGTGCAGAAAATATATTTTGTGATGTTTCTGCTTCTCTACATGCTCACAGTGGCAGGAAATATCCTAGTTCTCACTGTGACCAGCAGCCGGCATCTGAACTCCCCCATGTACTTCTTCCTCTGCCACCTGTCCTTTGTAGATATTTGTTACGCCTCTGTCACAGCTCCCCAGATGATTTCTGGATTTCTGGTGGAAAATAACACCATCTCCTTTGCAGGTTGCATAGGGCAGCTCTTTGGGGTCCATTTTTTTGGCTGCACAGAGATTTTCCTCCTGACAGCCATGGCCTACGACCGCTACGTTGCCATCTGCCGGCCCCTGCACTACCCCGCGCTCATGTCGCACCGCCTGTGCGGACGCATGGTGGGGGTCTCCTGGGTGGGGGGCTTCCTGCATTCCACCCTCCAGACCCTTCCCATCGCCTTGCTCCCTTTCTGTGGCCCCAACAAAGTGGCCCACTACTTCTGTGATGTCCATCCCCTGCTCCACCTGGCCTGCGCTGACACGCGTGCCGAGGGCCTGGCCGCAGTGGCCAACAGTGGAGTTATATCCCTGAGCTGCTTCCTCATCCTGGTCACATCCTACGTGGTCATCCTGGTTTCCCTGAGGGGCCAAACGCTGGCAGCATGGCACAAGGCCCTGTCCACGTGTGGGTCCCACATTGCTGTGGTGATCCTGTTCCTTGGGCCCACCACGTTTGTTTACATCCGCCCATCCAGTGACCTCTCCAAGGACAGGAGCATGGCTGTGTTCTATACGCTCATCACGCCCATGCTCAACCCCCTCATCTACACCCTCCGGAATGGGGAGGTGAAGGGAGCCATGAGGAAACTCTGCAGTAGGAAAGTGGGAAACAGAAATGGGAAAGGGTAGGGCTGAGGTCATGTTCCCAAAGAATCTGAGAAAATCAAACATGTTTTGCTATAATTTCTTCTATGACAATGCCCCAAAACGTGCCTTTCAAAGAACAGCTGGAAGTTGGCTCCTGCTGTAATTAGGAAGGCACTAAATGTTCTTTTTATGATGGGAAAAATATTGGGAACTCTGGCATTCCCTTCCTATTCCTTGTCAACAACCACAGGCCCAGACCACAGCCTCGTGAGCAACTGCAACACCAGTGCTTAAATACTGTTAAAAATACTGAAAGCGTTGTCCAGGTAGAGCATCCCATAGAAAAAAAAATTAATAAACCCTGATATTAAGAGCTATTTGGGTGGTTTGCTGATGAAAGAACAGGAGGGGAAACTTCTCTTCTTCCTCTCCCACTTCAACAAATCCTTTCTGCCCTGTTCCAGACCAATCTGGATGGGGCTGGGAGCAACCCGGTTTAGTGAAAGGTGTCCCTGCCCATGGCAAGAGGTTGGAATGAAATGATCTTTAAGATACCTTTCAACCCAAGCAGCTATTTTGCAATACCATAATTATCTTTTAATTCTATCTACTTCACCTCTCTCTCTCCAAGACAGCATTAAATAAAATAAATGTATTTTTAAATACTTTGGAGATGAACACCAGTAAGGTTTTTTTTAGAGGTCTCACTGCTGCTGAGCAAATATTCACCCATGGCCTATAGAAGGTGTCACTGGAAACATGTCAGGCTCCTCTACATTTTGTCAAGAATTCCTATAAGAATTTAATACTTGAGCTCAAAAGTTTCTTCTGTGCTTTATAGTATCAGTAAAAATACCTAGTGAGCAAGGAAAGCTCACCACAAACCTTTGTGCATTTTTTGAAGTGATTACCTGAGTTACTTCTTGTTTCAAATTTGTAAATCGGATGTCTAAGGGATAACATCAGTGATATTTTTGCTTTGTGCTGTCAACATGCAAATTAGTAAGAAATAAGATTGTAGATGAGAAATACTGGCTTAGGACAGAAAGCAAAATTTGTATCCATTTACTTACATAGATATAATTATATAGATATTTATATGTAAGTGACATCTTTAGTCTGACGTCTCTCTCCAGTGACTACACTAATAACTACCCAAAGAACAATTTTAGCTCCTTGCCCACTGATGATTTCTGACAAAACTCCCTTTGCCTCTGGGATCTCATTACTCCTGATAGTCTTGAGCTTCTGTTGTGTGATTTACTTGAACTATTTCTGCTACAGAAATAATTGTACTTGAAGATGCTTCTGGAGGTTGGTTCTTTTGTTGTTTTTTTTTTTTTGCAGAATGGGAAATACAGAAGGTTGGGCTGTTCTTTTCAGGGCTCAGAGTTGGCAGAGATACAGAGCTTTCATAACTTCTGAGCAGTACCTTGCAGAGAGTTAGTGATGGAACTGAGAGGTTCTGATGGAACCCCCTGAAGTGATTTGGGGAGATCATCAGAGGAGCGACAGAAAGTGGACTCTGTGGGAGTGTTCTGGGATTGTTCTTTGTTTTACTCAGGCCCCAGTGAAATCCTGCCTTTGCAAAGCAGCATTGCTGGTGAGTGACTTTTATGAGGTCTATTTTATGATTTAGAAAAAAAAAAAAATATATTAAAAAATCAGTTACAGATTTAGAATCCCAGAATGGTTTGGGTTGGAAGGCACCTTAAAGCTCATCTTGTTCTGATCCCCTGCTCTGGGCAGCTCCATTGACCAGGCTGCTCCAAGCCCTGTCCAGCTTGGTCTAGAGCACTTTCAGGAATATCACACACTAGTGATCCTTGTGTTGTGCATGGGAACGCTGTAAGGGTGGATTTGTGGGTTTGTCAGTAAAGGAGTGTCACCAACATCTCATTCACTACGCCAGTGTCACTACAGGTGTATTTACGGGATGTTTCACACCACAACCAGGACCTGGGTATTATTTCTACCATCCTCTTCAGCTAAATAATCAGAGCTTGTTACTACATGTCAGAGACACTCTGTCTCGGATTTCACTGTTACTCCTTCAGGGAAGCATTGGGTTTAAAGTGAAATTGTCCCCAAAAGACTGCAGAAGAAATACAGTGGATACTCAGCATACCAGAGGACACTGTGACAGTGCATGTCCTGTTAATGTCCCCTGTCTAATGATTTGGCCTTTTAGATCTTTTAAGGAAGCTTTATATCATGCTGTTAACTTCACAGACATCTGGTTTCTTACTTGCTTGCTGAGTCACAAACTCCTTGGCAGAAATGAGCAACAAAGGAATTTCCAGGAGGGATTTTACATGGACAAGTGCATTCCTCTGCTTGTTCCACTTTAACCTCCACAGGACAGTGAGTGTATTTGTCTACTGAAGAACTTAAAAAATTCCTTCAAAAAACAGAGAGGTGGAGAAACTGTGCAGGGTTTTGCAGCTTCTGCTGTGTTAGAAACCCCAATTTCTCCAGTGAGGAACCTCCCAAACCTGGTTTCTGTGCCTATATTCCCAGTTTCAGAGTCGAAAAGCTAACTGGAGAGCCCTTACTTTCCTTAATTTAGAGGCGTGTCATTAGGATCAGAACATGGAACATGGAACCATTTTCTTCAGTCATGGCGCTTCAAATTTCCAGCAGGTAAAAGGACAGCACAGCATTCATGGCTCTTGTTATCTAAGAGCAGGATGTGCTGTAATCATCATTCCTGAAGAGATTTAAAAGCAGTATGGATGTAACACTTGGGGACATGGTTTAGTGGAGGGCTTGGCAGTGCTGGGGAGATGATTGGAATCAATGGTTTTACAGGCTTTTCCAACTTTTAACGATTCCATGATTCTGTGATTTCTCCCTGACAGAATAGCAGCACACCAAGTATAATGCAGGAAAATAGTAGTCAGAATGAGTTCTGGGGAGAAGGTCAATGTGGAGGGGCCAGAGACCAGAACAGGGACAGAAGAGGGGGTGAGTGCAAACTCTGCTTTCTGTCATTTATAACATGACACTGTGCTTTCTGCAGCAGTAAATGCATCCTGCTCACACCATCCATGAACCCTGGAGCCGTAACACATTCCCTTCTCTACCTGGCCACCCCCCTACCTGTGCCATGGGAGCATGAGCTGCAGCGATGGCACAGGACAACTTCTCCCGGGTGACTGAATTCATCCTCCTGGGGCTCTCTGACACCCGGGAGCTCCAACTCCTCTTCTTCACCCTCTTCCTCCTGGCCTACACCCTGGTGCTGCTGGGCAACCTCCTCATCATTGTGACAGTCAGGAGTGACCCCAAGCTCTCCTCTCCCATGTACTTCCTCCTCTGCAATCTGTCCTTCATTGACATCTGCTACACCTCTGTCACCATCCCCAGGGTGCTGGTGGCCCTGCTCTCAGGGCACAAGGCCATTGCCTTTGAGGGCTGCATGGCCCAGCTGTTTTTCCTGCACTTTGTGGGTTCCTCGGAGATGTTCCTCCTGACAGTGATGGCGTTTGACCGCTACACAGCCATCTGCAGACCCCTGCACTACACAGCCACCATGGCCCATGGGGCCTGCTGGGCCCTGGTCACTGCCTGCTGGGTTGGGGGCTTTATCCACTCCATTGTCCAGACTGTGCTCATGCTCCAGCTGCCCTTCTGCGGCCCCAACATGATCCACAGCTACTTTTGCGATGTGCCACCTATCATCCGCCTGGCCTGCACCGACACTGCCCTCACTGAGTGGCTCATGGCCTCCAACAGTGGTCTCATATCCCTGGGCTGCTTTCTGGTGCTGGTGGCCTCCTACGCGCTCATCCTGGCCAAGGTCCGGGCCCGTCTGTCCCAGGGGCACTGGAAGGCACTGTCCACCTGCGCCTCACACGTGATGGTCGTCACCCTGCTCTTCATGCCCTGCATCTTCACCTACCTGCGGCCCGCTGGGGCCTTGCCCACCAACAAGTATGTCTGTGTCATCTACACGATCTTCTCACCCATGATGAACCCCATCATCTACACCCTGAGGAGCAGTGAGGTGAAGGAATCCATGTGGAGACTCTGGAAGCGGTGCAGAGCCTTCTGAGACCAGCTGGGTTGGCAGAGCCCTGGAGTTATACCAAGAGTTACACCTGGAGTAGTACACTCCTACTCTACCCCTACACAATAATAACTTGGTGGCTAAAGCCTACAGACTTCAAATTATGTACAAATACATTTATATACATGTATGACTGTAAATATTAAAAAATCCATGCTGAAAACCCCAAACTTCCTAAACTCTTTCGCTTGTGTGGGATTTTAATTTTCAAATAAATAAATGAATCCAGGATGAGGCTCATCTCCCACTCTGACATGCTTTTCCTGCTCTGTGACAGCAGATGGCAGAGGCACATGCACTAAGCATCCCCAAATTCACCCACTGATCCTGGTGCAGATGCTGCTTGTAGGGTTTTCTATAGAATATATATAAGAATATTTTTAGTCAAAATTCTCTCGCAGAAGTGAATTATTAAAACCATACAAGGCACAATATATAGAAGAAGGAGAAGGAGTGGAGACAGACTCCAGACAAGGGCATGGAAGTAGGACAGGAGGGAATGGCTTCACACAGACACAGGGTGAGTTTAGATGGGATATTGGGAAGAAATTCTTCCCTGTGGTGGTCTGGCATGGGCTTCCCAGAGAAGCCATGACTGCCCTGTCCCTGGAAGTGTTCCAGGCCAGCTTGGATGGGCCTTGGAGCAATGTGGGATATCAGGGATAGTGGAAGGTGTACCTGCCCATGGCAGGAGGGTTGAAATGGGATTGTCTATAAGGCCTCTTCCAACCCAAGCTGCCTCTATAAGGGCAGCAATTACATCCATCAGGGATAGAAATTCAGTGGTTGCCATGAGGGGAACACCATCAGTTTCTTTGTGCTAGAATGATTTAGGATTGGATTCATCCCACCTAAATAAAATCATGGAATCACTGAGGTTGGAAAAGCTCTCTAAGATCATCAAGTCCAACCATTCCCCAGGGCTAGCAAGGCCGCCACTAATCCATGTCCCCAAGTGCCACATCCACACAGCTTTTAAATCCCCTCGGGGTTAGTGACTCTACTACTGCCCTGGGAAACCTGTTCCAGAGCTGGAAAACCCTCTCCAGGAAGGAATTTTTCATAATATCCAATCTAAATTGCTGCACAGGAAGTGAAAGGATTTCCACTTTGCCTGTCTCGCTGTGCTGTCTTAAATTAGCCCTCACCCCACACCTGTAGGAAGTGGAGGATCAGAAGCAGCGAGTCATTGATCCTCCTGGTTAAGAGAGATTTTCAAACATCTCCCATCCTTGTGCAAATTAGATTTATTTTAAATAGTGAATTTCTATTCAGGATCTTCATAGAATGGTTTTGGTTGGAAGGGAGCATTTTTTTTAGTATTAGAGAAAAGTGTTGAAAAATTAAAACGTTCTTTAGGTCAATTCAGGCAAATTTCAATTGAGAAAAAATGTATCACTGTGAAATTTTTTTTTAACATTCCAATAAAGCTTTTATAAATATTTTCTTTATAAATCAATGCAAGGGCAAACTGGAGCTGCAGTCCAGTTATTTTGCTGGTGTCAATTTGTTCACCAGGTATCTGGGGGCATCAACAGTGAATTGACTTGAAATAATTGCTCCAATTTAGGTAAAATAAATAAAAATTCCATAATTTTGGGAGCTGGGATTTCAATACAAGGGGCTTAGTGCAACCTGATCCAGTGGATTATGTCTCTGCCCATTGCAGGGGGCTGGAATGAAATTGAGCATTGAAGTCCCTTCCAACCCAAACCATTCTATGAAGACAAACAATTTAATATAATTGATTTTTCTCCCCTGGAAGCATCTTGGGATGATTTTAACAAGGCCTCAGAAGATGCTGTTAAAAAGTTAGTGCCTGACAAATTGCAAAGGTGCAGCTTTGGCAGCTGAGTTTTTCCCTGTGTGTAAATTGGCTCCACTGTGCACCATTAAAACCCCAAGTTCTTCCTCTCCTGGAAATTACCAGCTCTATGAGCTCACCCTCCAATTTATTGCCCTCACCTAGAGGACAGTGAAAAATGGCCTCAAAGGGAAAAAAAAATCCTTTGAGAACTGGCAGGATCTCTATAATGCTTTTGTTAAATCCCAAGAAGCCTGAAGAGATCCCAGGCTAATCAATTTTATTTAAATACTATGGGACTGAAACACAAATGGACATCAAAGAAAAGGGAGCATTTTCAGCAGACTCCAATCAGTCTGGGCTCATCATAAACATTCCTAGATTGAAATATCAAACAATGACAAAGTTGGGTAGTCCCAGAAGTGGACATAATCAAATCACTTTGGTTGTATTACAGTGGGGATGGCAGGGAGGGGTGGGCAACAAGGCAAGAGGGCTCTAATCCAGCATATCATCAATTAGTGCACATCTAAATTCTGCAAATAAAGATATTTTTGTTGTTGTTTGTTTTGGGGTGGTTTTTTTAATGAATTTTTATAATAAAACATAATGCAATATAATTTTTATTAATTTACCCTGAGGCAGAACACTTATCTCAGAAACTATCCTGTGTTTCCACATCTAATAATCCAGCTATGAATATCCCTGCAAATAAGCAACTGAGATGTAGAGCTAAGAGCCTGGATGACTGGCATCTTGATGAGGCCAATGCATCCCAGCCCAAAAGACACATTTAAGATTTATGAGGGGGACAGAATCACAGAATGGTTTGGCTTGGAAGGGAGAGGTGAGGGATGGGTCTCTTGGCTGTATCTCTTTTTGGCATCTGGGTTTATTACAAAATTCTTTATTGCAAAACTCCATGGGAAGTGTGATGCCTGATGGCCCTTGGGCTAACTGCAGCACACAGGGAAAAAGTCTGGACCAGGGGGATTTACTCCAGCCATAGCTCTGCACTCCCATGGCAGGATAGGCCTGTGCTGTGCGACTGTTCAGGAATTCCAGTTTATATAGTTCTGGAATGGTTTGAACCTTAAAGTTCATATTGTTCCATACCCTGCTGTGGGCAGGGACACCTTCTACTATCCCAGGTTCCTCCAAACCCCATCCAATCCAGCCTTCCTGGAATGGGCCATCCACAGCTTCCCTGGGCAACCTGTGCCAGAGCCTCAGCACTCACACAGGGAAGAATTTCTTTCTAATATCCAATCTAAATACCTCATCTTTTCCTTCTTGTCCTATCACTGTTTGCCCAAGTAAGACATAGAATCTTAAACTTTCCAGGAGTTTGCAAACACAGCAAATGGGCTGGAAGAATGATGGACAGCCAGAGTCCTTCATGAGAACAGTGCAGAATTTATGGTCAGGTATTGGTGGAATAGATACAGGCCTGTTCGCAGTCCTGGACTTAACATAGGAAGTGGCACTCCCATAAATAACACATGGATGCTTAATGGAACCAGAGGGGAATTTTTCTTAGCTCTTCAAAGTAGTGCTGGTAATTTTGGTTCCTTCAATTTCCAGCCCCTTTTGGCAACATTTTTAAAAACCCCTCATACATGCAATTAAGGGAACATCCACAAAAAGTGTCTGACACACTTGTCCCCAGACACTCCTTCATATTTATAAAACCTCATTAAAGAAGAGAGGTGCCTACTACTGCAGCCAAACCAGCCCTTGTGACAGCGCTGGCAGGTGTCTGTGTGAATATTCCAATGCTGCTCTATCAGGATTCATCTCTTCCTTATGAGTGAAATAATTGTAATGTCACATGTAGAAAGAAGAAAAAGGATTGTTTTGTTTCCTGGAGATACAGGATACAACTATAAATCACCTGTATTTAATTCTGTACAGCAGTGAGTATTTCTGTGTTGTTTCTGTGCTATTTCATCTGAATGAGCCCCCCATTTTATTAGCAAGTGATGTCTCTCTTATTTCTGCTGACTTAAGTATTCCTTATGTGGTTTAAGCCCTGACTTTGCTCCCTCTCAAGCTTCTGCGAGACCATGAGACCACGGAGGAGCCTGGCCAGATAAAATATTTCGTCAATCTATTTATCTCTGCATCTCTTACAAATGAGAACATGGTATAATATTCCCACCATCTTAAAATCAATCCCAAAATCTCCCAAAAAGGAGGCATTTTGACTGAATTTTGCTTACCCTCCCTACAGGGCTGGTATGTAAATCTTTACTGCAAATACTGAGCTACATTCCATGGAGCAATGCAGGGTAAATGGGAAGATCCTTTAATGCCACGTTTGGACTTTGAATTGAGGAAAGGAGATGGGAGGAAAGTCCAGATGGATCCTAGAAGAGCTAATGGTATTATGGAAGTCTGTAGTGTAAAATTTATAGAAAACTGGGGGGTCTTTAATGGGATGCCAAATTGTATCTATTTTTTATGATAGAATAGTTTGGGTTGGAAAGCACCTTAAAGTTCAGCTGATTCCAACCCCCTGCCATGGGCAGGGACACCTTCCACTAGACGAGGCTGCTCCAAGCCCCATCCAAAAGCTGAAAAAAAAACCCAAAATGCATCTGTCTGCTGATTAAGAGGGATTTAATTCTTCTCTGATGACAACATTACGCCCTTAAAAGGTTTGCTTCAGTTACTAATCTAGACCCTTTTTGGTGATATTATTAATACTAAATAATTTGTGTTGAAAGGAACTTTAGGGATCTATACCACACTCCCATTGCTCGGAGAACCCTGAAAGCCCCGTTGTATTGCCTGGGGCTAAGTCCCAGCTGGACACCACAGAAAAGGTAACTTCAACTTTCAGCTCTTCAGTCTGAGGTGGCAACTTGAAAAAACTAACTTTTTTTGATTTATCACTATGAAGTTTAATACATACATTTTTGCCTTCTGCATTAGGACTATGTGGGTAAAATTTAGATTTTGAGTGCAGCAATGCTTGGAAATGGTTTTGAACTTCAAAACCGACCAAAAAACCCCCTCACAATCTTTAAAATGGAGATTAAATTTTTATTAAGTTACACCTTCTTTATTCCAGGGAAACCTCTGCCTCATTCCTAAATGAAAAGATAAGATGCAGAGTGCCAACCTCTCAGCAGTATCCGAATTTGTTTTCGTGGGCCTCTCCGATGCTCCAGAAATCCGTTTGCTTCTCTTTGTGCTGTTTCTGCTCATTTATTTGGCCACCATGGCAGGCAACATCACGCTCCTCATTGCCATCAGCACTGACTCCCACCTGCACAGCCCCATGTACTTTTTCCTCAGCAACTTATCCCTGCTGGATCTCTTATGTCCCACCATCACTGTGCCCAAGATGCTGGGGGCCTTGCTGCTGGAGCACAAAGAGATCTCCTTCTCAGCCTGCCTGTTCCAGCACTTTTCTCTCATTGCTGTGGTGGGCACAGAGATTTTCCTGCTGACTGTGATGGCTTACGATCGCTACGTGGCTGTGTGCCACCCCCTGAGGTACCCGAGCATCATTAGCATGAAGCTGTGTGCTCAGATGGCTGTGGGCACTTGGGCAACAGGGCTTTTGAACTCCCTGTTGCACACCTCTCTGGTTTTCACACTCTCTTTCTGTGGTCCTAACAAAATCCAGCAGTATTACTGTGACATTCCCCCTGTGCTGGCCCTCTCCTGCTCATCCACCCACAGCAGGGAGTTGGTGATTCTGGTGGTGGCCGGGGTGCTGGGGAGTGGTGCCTGCATGGTCACTGTGGTCTCTTACATCTATATCCTCCTGGAAATCCTGGCCAGGAACTCCCCTGGGATCTGGCACAAGGCTTTCTCCACCTGTGGTTCTCACCTGACCATAGTTTGCCTTTTCTATGGGACCACTATCTGCACCTACGTCCGCCCTTCCTCCACCTATTCCCCGCAGTGGGATAGGGTTGTGTCCATGCTCTATGGAATGCTCACCCCGCTGCTAAATCCCATCATCTACAGCCTCAGGAACAAAGAGGTAAAATGTGCCCTAAAGAGAGTGGTCAGCCAGGTGAGAAGGGCTTTAATGAAACAAGAAAACCTCGCTCAGTCTCCACCATCAGCTGGGTAGAAACTACAGTTTGTGACTGATCCTCTCTAACTTTCAGACATCTAAAAATTAGATGCTGGAATCCAAATTCATTTTCTGAGCTCACTCCTCCGCTGGGCTGAAAACTCCTTCTTTGGGTTCCCTCTGCAGTTAGAAGGGAGAACTGTGCACTTTCAGAATTGCACAGCACAGCTTTAGGTCATTTTCACAGGAGGAGAAGAGTCCAGCTGGGAACATTGTTCTCCACTGAGCACTGACAAAGCTGAGGTGAGAGCAGGCAGGTGTTGGATTGCATATTTTAGGGCAGGAATTCTGAGAATTGGTACTCAGGCACACTAAGATTCACTGTACAAAAGCAGCTTATATCCCTTTCAAAATTAAAGTCCAAACACATTAAATTATGTCTAATGAATCAGCCCTGAAATCTCTCTCCTCTCTCTCTCTCTCTCGCCCCTTGTTGGGTGTCTGTTGTTTGCTGGAATCTCCAGAGTTTCATCTCTGGAGCCATGTTTTCCTTTTCCCCATTTTTTCTCCTTGCTGCATCAAATTCTAATGGAAAGAGAGATGATGCTGCTTCCCACAACTCACCTTTCTCTTCACTGCCTCTCTTCTTCATAGAGAAATAAAAAGTCATCTCATAAAAATGCCAAGATTATTGTCACTTGACTGACCCCAAAAGTTTCTGATGAAACATGTTTAATAAAATCTCTTTTTTTACTCTCAATTTTTAAACGCTTTCATTTTGTGATGAGACCTTGTATTAATTATAGCCTTAAGGTGTGTGAAATGCAAGAAAAATCATCAGAGATTATAAATGTGAAAAGGATATTTATGAAGCATTTAATCTGCCAAAAAGACCAAATCCTTGTTCCAGCTCTTCCAGGTCTCTGGATGGCAGTTCAACCAGGGCACATCAGCTGGATTTCTCTTTATCCCAAGCTTTACTCCTGACTGCAACCCCTGGAACCCGGAATCCAGTCCACCACCTGCCCTCCCTATTGATGGCCCCCTTGGGGAGTCCCAGGCATTTTCACAAGGTTCTGAGACACTTCTGCCAACCACAAGTTGTTGGCCAGCGGCAGCTGCTGATGCAGCTAGTGAAGGGTAAAGATGAAGGATCAATTATCCTTCAAATTCTTGACACAACTTCTGCACCAACCAGGAGAGGTGTTGGCCAAACCATGAATTCTCCAAAGCAAATGTGTGGAGAAGTTGTGACAAACTGAACTGCTTCAGAATTTTTCATTTTCTTTAAAAAGGAGGAAAGTTTCCTTCTCCTCAGTGCCTGTGAAGTTGTCCAAGGGGACTTGTTAGAAGGATGAGGAAAGTCCACCAGGAGCATCCTAAGAAAGTTTTACCACCATCAGAGGCTTCTTCAGGATGTCCAAAAGGCTTTGTTAAGATGAAGGGCCTTGAGTGGCTTCTCCCTACAGGACTGAAGAACACTCCTCTTTCTAGAGGTGATGGTATCTAAATGTGGCTGTGTGGACAGATGCCTAAGGATGGACATCAGCCTGTGCGCAATTCCAAACCCTGGATGCCTTTTAAAAGATACATCTGAATTCCAAGGTACCAAACTAGAGCCTGATTTCCAAAGTGTGTCCAGATGGGAGATTTTGATGCCTCTCCTGGCTTGTGAAGGTGGAAAGGTTGGATTATCAAGTCAAATTCTGCTACAGTTCCCTCCCTTTCCCACCCACCAGAGCCATGCGTTCCCAAAAAGATCCACTATAAGGAGCTGTTTGCTGCCAATGGGCGAAACAAGGCTCATAGCAAAAGCTGAGATTGAGTTATTGGGTAATTTAGCAAGGAATATGTTCCTCACTTTCTCCTTCTTTCCCAAAGAAACTGTTGCTGCCTCATCCCTGGAAATTTTCCAGGCCAGGCTGGATGGTCCTTGGAGCAACCTGGTCTGGTGGGAAGTGTCCATTAGAGATTCAATCTTTATCATCAGCCGTATCATCCCTTCGCAAATTGAGGTGCTAATCCCTAAATATTCCTAAAAACCGAGACATCCTCTTCTAATTTCCTTATGCCCAGTAACCTCTGACACTGCAAGGAGACAGCTGTGATTTCCTTTGGCACCACTGGGAAAAATTAGCAGGGAAGGATTGTAATGCACTCACCCAGTTTCTGCTCCTCTTTCCCTGAATGTCTATTTTTGGCTCCTCTCAGTAATCAATATCCCTGGACTGACTCGTCACCACAGAGCACCTCTCATATTCCTAGAAGTAGAGCTGTCCTGTTGGAATGGGGGATGGGAGTACAGACGGCACCAAATAAATCAAGGAAAAATATTCTATCGATGATATTCCCATATGAGTGATCCTCTGTGCATCTACATTTTGCTTTTGCCACTGAAAATCAGATTTCACCTATTATTTGGCTAATCTCATGTAACTAGTGAAAAACCATTTTCATTTCTCTATTCCTAAACATAAAGGATTTCTGAAATTCTTGATGTGCCTTTTTTTCCCTTAAGCAAAGTCCAACTATATTATTTATATGAGGATTTTATTACTTGCAGTGAAACCAGGGCAGATTTTCCCTTCACTCTCTCTTTTTTTTTTTTTTAATGTTGCTGCCAGATATGAAAATAGACAACTTAAAAGAGGATGTGAATTATTTATTTCTCTTCTCTAAAAATAGCACACACTTGTGAAATTCACGTTGGGCTAAGGTTCTGGACTTAAAATTCCCAGTTGCATTTGGCATGTCAGTGCTATTTTCTCCTCCCTTTCCTCCCTATTATTTAATTCTTTAATTCTACAAAAAATGGACTCATAGAATCAAAGCTCATTGTGAAGAGACTTTGTCCTCTCTGTGGCCACCCTTTAAACATTCAGCTTGAAAAGGCTTTAGGGTGTAGGAGGGAAGGACTAGATTGGATATTGGGAAAAAATTTATCCCTTTGAGTGTGGTAAAAATCTGGTTGTTTATTAATCCCATTTTAGACAGCTTCATGTTATCTCACTCAAGGGTAACCACCAAAAATTGTGGAATTTATACTGCTCATCCAGGCCTCCTTTTTCTGCCCTGCCTAGAATTTATCCTGGCATCAGCAGAAATGTGTATTAACTTATGCAAAGTTAGGGTTAAATTATGTGCTTTTTCTTGGAAGGTTAAAATAATATTCAGAATTCCTTTCTTAGTAGACTGAGTCTATTTGAATTCAAGTTTCAGGTTAAAAAGAAGTGTGAGAGGAATTGCTTGGAAAATCCAAAGATATTTAGGTTTGAATATTTAAAAACAATGCTCATAGCTTGCTTTCCATCAATTACTTAACAAGCTTCGGGAAAGTAAACGCACAAAATATTTGTGAGAAATCCCAGAATCAGACGCAACATTTAATTTTAAACTTGGAAAAATAAAAGCTTTTGTACAGAGAAAATACTTCCTTTGTTTGCCAGCTGTCACACCCTCTATAGAGAAAGAAATATAATTTATATATATATATATGTTATCGTATTTTTATGGCCTGTCCTGCTGTCACCAAACATCTTTCAGGCCTGTTCTCATCCTGCTTTCTTGACGATTTTACCACTTTCATATAGTTATCCATTTTCTCTTTTTGCCTCTAGACCACAAGCTCTTGTTTCCCTTGCCACAACATAAACAGGTTTTAATTTCTGCTTAATTGTGTTACAAAATGCTTGTTGATGGTTATGGGAATGTCCAGCCTGAACAAGGGAAGGCTCCAGGGAAACATAAGAGCCCCTTCCAGTGACAAAAAGGGCTCAGGGAGAGCTAGAGAGAGACTTTGGACAAGGGCTTGGAGTGACAGGACAAGTGGGAATGGCTTCAAACTGACAGAAACTGGGTTTTGATGGAATATTGGAGGAAAAAAATCTTCCCTGTGAGGGTGGTGTGGCACTGGAATGGATTTCCATGGGAAGCGGTGGCTACCCCATCCCTGCAAGTGTCCAAGGCCACACTGGATGGGACTTGGAGCAACCTGGGATAGTACAAAGTGTCTCTGTCCATGGAATGTGATGTTTTTTCAGGTCCCTTCCAACCCAAACCGTCTGTGAATCTGTGATAATCACGACTTTTATAAACACTGGGAACACTGATTTCTCAGAACCAAGTGTTGTGGGGATGCCTGTTCCTTACAAAACTTAAGATGCAATTTGACTCTTCTGTTACAATATCTTGTGTTTGGCACAGGTTCCACTGGGATTATCTCATTGTGTGCCCCCCTTTATATGGCCCTGGGCACCACTGTCCCTCGTCTCCCCGCCTGACGACGTTTGTAAAGAAACGACTCCCCCACCGCCATGACAGCCGCCCGCGCTTCCCGTGACGTCATCCCCACGCGACACCGATGCCGGATGCCCGCGCCGCTGCACACCGGCAGGGCTGCGGAATGGCGGAAACCACCCTGCAGGTCCCCGAGTGTCCTTGAGGAGACAGCAGTGGTGGAGCGGCCCCCGCCGAACTGAGGAGAAGCCGCTGGTAGGCACCGCTCCGCCGTCGCGCCGTGCCGCGGGGACTACAATTCCCGGCGTGCCCCGGGACAGCGGCGCACGGAGCGCGCTCCTTGAGCCGCGGGGGGCAGCGCAGCGCGGGCGCCCCCGCGTGGCGGCTCGGCCGGGTCGGGACCTCCCCCCCTCCAGGACAAACCGGGATAAGCCGGGATAGCACGGGACAGCCCTCCTGCTCCACGCTCCCGTGCCACGGGCCTCGCCCAGGCCACCTGGAGGGAGCACGTGCTGGGTCTGGTGGCTGGGAACGGGGCCAGGTGCTGCGGTCCCTTCCCTTCCCTTCCCTTCCCTTCCCTTCCCTTCCCTTCCCTTCCCTT
>VRYO01001269.1:39588533-39644043 GCA_009812075.1 Sialia sialis
ATTTCATCTGTGTATCTAGGATCAAAGCTGCCTGGTGATCCATGAGGGCTTGAGCACTCACCAGTGTTTTCCAGGGGAATTCACGCTCAGAAGGAGGTGGTTTTTGTGGGGTATTGAGAAATTTCCCTGTACTTGTTTACTTTAGATGAGTGGTGTATTTGCAATTTTTGGTACAGTGTTTGACGAAGAAGTTCAATACAACAGAAACAGGGGACAGGAATGATCCCCACCCCCTTGTTTTTAACACTGTGAATTTGAGAGAGGGGAAAAAATGTGGATGGCACCACAGGGGGATGATGACAGTAGAGAAAATGCTGTAGATTATGGCCTGTGGTGGAATGTCAACATCAAACTTATTGCAGCTTAGCAAATCCATTTTGTGAAAGCTCCTGTACATGAACCTGGCACACAGGCTGCCTTCGGAATCAGGGATGGAGCTTTTCCCTCACAGATAGTGGAGTCAGTCTGGAAATTAGTTTAAAAGGGGATGATACCTCCAAGTAAATTTGCCAGGTCCTGCTTCTGGCTATGCTGACAGAATTACTGTACTATTAACATTGTTCTTCCTCACTCTCTTGGCTCTAAGTGTATTTTTACAAGGCTTGTAAAAGAAATAAAAATAAATTAAAGGGTATTCTGGGCAAATTAGAGAATTTCAATCTCCTACAGCATTTTGTTTAGATTGTGTGTAAAAATAATCCAGAGAGAAAAAAATCCTGTGACACAACTTAGAGGAAGTTTCTGTCTAAAGAGGGTTTTATACTCCTTGTCTACAAAATCTTGTAGTACAAAGCTACGGATTATTCTGTTTGGGACTTCTTTCCCTGTATAAAAACAGCTTCATGTTCGGTCTCCAAAGCAAATTTCCCAGCAGAACTTCAAACATCCTTTGTCTGTCTCCCTTTGGAGAGTGTTTCCAGGAACCAGCAGCTCTGTGTACTCCAGTCATTTGCATTCTATGCTGTAAGTACCCAGTGAAAACTTGTTGTCTAAATCCCAGGTTTCCTACTTGGAAAAATTCAGGCACCTCAAAGAAATAAAATGAAAAGTTTGCTCTGAGTGTTTTGCCCAAGGAGCTACAAGAAGCAGTTTTCAGTTAAACTCCCAGAGCAAGTGGAACCCAGATGTTTTTAGTAAACAGCTTTCAAAACTCACAGTTGAGACCAGCGTCAGATTTCCAGACACATGATCAACCTTGGAGCCAAGTTTAGAGTTGCTTTTGTGTTTACATAAGGGCTAGAAGCTGAATGACACTAAAGTTCGTGGATGGAGTGGAGGTTCTCCATAACAAATATTTGACTGGATGCAATTTCTCTTATTTACAGGACTTTGAGATTTGGGAGGAAAAAAAGAAAAGGTTACTGTACTTTTGTTGATTCTACATTTGAGGCATATTCAGCACTTTCTTGCTCACTGGAATTGGAACAGCTGTTGATTTTTAACTGGGATCTGTTATTATTCTGGCCATTACAGCATGGCAAAATTAAGTGTTTTAAAGCTAGAGGTGAAGCATTTCTATAGATGAGAAATGAAATTTGTGCATTCCTGGGCATTCTGGCTCTCTGCTCACACCAAGGGAGCCCTCTCTCCGAAGGCCTAACTGGATGCCTAAGCCACGTGCCAAGGTTTTTGCTCAGGGACTGTATCAACAAAAATCTGTCTCAGAATTTACTTTGGGCAAATACTGTTCATTATTTTTTTAGAAGTCCTGTTTTCTGCCCCTTTGGAAAGGTCGTGTATGAGAAGTGCATGGGTAGAGTCAGGATAAATGATATTAAAGTGGGGGTAAGAGTCATGGAAACTTTCCCTATGGGTATATCTTGATCTCTGACCTAATAACCTTCTGTATCATACGCAGACACTCACCAAAGAAGCTCTGATTATTTTTGCATGCTTAAAACTCAGCTTTACTGTCCCTAAAGTGGCAGATTTTGGGGTCCGTGCCCTGTGTACAGTAGCTAAGCTGTAAACAACAAGAGAGCTTGCTCCATTGTTCCTGATGGGATATCATCCAAGGGAAAACAGGGATTGTCTTCAACAATTTGAAGCTTGTGAGGGCAGACAATGCACTGTTTTTGCCTGTGGGCAGCATGAACATGCCTCTACTTCAGCCCAAGAAAGCAGCTGAGAGGGGACATGAATTCAAAATCCACACACTGCCAAGAGGATGGGACAGGCCCTGGGCAGTTGGGAATGTTGAGGGGTAAAAAAGTACTAAAATAAGGGAAGAATTTCTCCCTAAGCAGTAAGGAATTTTTTTCTTAAGAGCTTTACAGGCATTCTTGGGATGAAGTCTGCTAAAAGCATCACCTTACTTAGGCTGGGCTTTCCATCAAGGGACTTTCATACTTAGGAGGCAATTCTTCCCTGTGAGGGTGGTGAGGCCTTGGCACAGCTTTCCCAGAGAAGCTGTGGCTGCCCCTGGATGCCTGGAAATGTCCAAGGCCAAGCTGAACAGGGCTTGGAAACCTGGGATAGTGGAAGATGTCCCTGCCCATGGCAAGGGTGGTACAAGATGATGTTTAAGGTCCCTTCCAACCCAAATCATTCAGGTATTTTATTTTAAATAAAGATAAAAGGAGGCCTGAACCAAGCCATGAGGAAATAACTGAAGAAATAATTTGAGACAGGAAGGATCTGGGAATGGCTGAACCTAATCCATATGAGAGCAGAGTGGTGAATTCTTCACCTTGGTTACCAAGACATGACCCCCACGGCTGTGCAACCCCATGTTTCCTCTCCTGCCCACATAAATCTGCTGTCATCAAACACAAAGTGCATTGTGCAACTCCAGAAAGCAGAATTTGGGACTTCCCTAATCCTACTGACGTGCAATCACGGGTGGCACAGACTGTCCGAGCTGCAGAGGAAACATTCCCGTTACAAACGCTGAGTTATGGAGGTTTGTTTGATGTTCCTGTTGTGAAGACACTCCACTGTGAGCACAGTAATAAAGAAAAAAAATTAAAGAGAGTCTGCCCAGCAGCTACTTTTTTTTTCTTTTTTTTTACATAAGCATTTATGTGGGAGGAGAACAGGAGATTTGAATGGTACCTGGCAGCCTGCTGAAGCATAGGTATGACCCACGTTATCTTATAGATCTTAATTACTTTTGATGGTTAACCGACAGCAGCAGCAGAAAACTCTGAAACAAAGGGAGGCCGAGGCTCCCTGTTGCCTCCAGGGCATTTGGAGTGTCTGGAAAAGTGCTCTGGTGTGCACTGTAAAAAGTGCCCTTTACCCACACACAGGCACTTGTGCAGTCACACGTGGGACATCCCACATTGCTGGGAAGGGTCAAAGATGGAATAAAAATGTGTAGAAAGAACTGGTGAGAGGAAAACAATTATTTAATCTGAGTTTATATTCTGAATACATATAGGAAAAGACCTTTAATCTGAGTTTGCAGGCTCAGTAAATCATATTTCTGATGGATTTCAGCAGGAACATTGGCTTGGGAAAAAGCAGGGTTGAACATCGGCTTGTGAAAAGCCAAGATTGGGGCATTCAGTGCTATGAGATGTTCTCAGTTTAAGCAGTTTATATTCCCTTGTAATCTGGTTAAAATTTAAGAAAGCAGAAACGAAAAGACTCCAGTGCTTTTTGTAAATTAATGACTGAACTGAATGACTGAAGAACCCGATGTTCATTAAAAATAAATGGTGGCTCAGAGCGAGTGACTGGGATAGCGCTAAAAGCAGCTGAAATATCATCTCATTACCAACACGTTCAGTTTGCGATATTTGGCCTTCAACTTCTGGATTTAACTTGGATTTTAGGAACTTTTCTTCTCACGAAGGAGGCATTGGTACCAACCGGCCAGGGCAGCGGCGGAGTCCCCGTCCCCGGAGGGATGGGGGATGTGGGACACGGCCTGGAGGCAGACTGGGCAGCGTGGCCGAGGGGCAATGGCCGCATTTGGTGATTTTGGGGGATTTCCCAACACCGGCCATTCCCTGATGGACGGCCCGCGCGCGGCGGGAAACGGCGGCGAGCGACGGCCCCGCCCCCGCAGTGGGCGTGGCCTGGGCGGGTGCTGAGTCACGCCGGGCCAGCAGAAGGGCGCCGGGAGGCCACGCCCCGCGAAGGGGCGTGGCCAGGCGCCCGGCCGTATAAGATGCGCGTCGGCGCGCGCCCTGCCCTTACAGCGCGTCGGCGGCGGAGCGAAGCGGGTTCCTGCGTCAACAGTGCTTGGACGGAACCGGCTGCGCTCGGCTCGCCGCCACCCCCCCTCGTCACCACAGCCTATACAGTCACCGCAAAACCCACGGGAGCACCTCAACCATGGCAGCGCCCCCCTCTCAGGTGCGCCAGAACTACCACCAGGACTGCGAGGCCGCCGTCAATCGCCAGATCAACCTGGAGCTCTACGCGTCCTACGTGTACCTCAGCATGGTGAGGGCAGCGGGCGCGGCGTGGTGACGGAAGGGTCCTACGAGAGATAAAAGGCGGGGGGAGAGGTATTCCTGGGTGGCGGGCGGTGTCTGCGGGCCCGGCTCCTCCTCCTCCTTTATCTCCACCTCCTCCTCCCCCCTCTGCCTTGAGGCCGTGTGTCTGTGCCGTCCCCTGGGTGTAGGTGAGGCCCTTTTATCTCGCTGGCCCCGCGGCCGTTGTCCTTGGCGGCCCCGTTATCAGCGGCGCTCAGCGCCTTGCCGGCGCCACTGCCCTTGGGGCCGGGCGAGCGGGAGGTGCCCGACGAGGCGCTTGGCACCTTTCCCGCAGGCGTGCTCTCCTCCCAGGCACGGGTTTTCCTCCAGGAATCGGCAGGAATCCTGGTTTCCTTGGGCCCTGTGTTTACACGTCTCCTTCGGCCCGAGGCGCCCGTTTTAGCCATTCCCTGACCTCTGTGCTGCAATCCTGGTGCTTTGGGCGAGCTGGGACATTCAGACTTGCTAGTGACACACTGCTGTCTTGTGGCACGTATTTTTTTCTGTCTGTGGCTTTTTTTTTCTGCGTTAATTTATTTCTGAGCCCTGTTCTGAGCTTCTGTTGGTGAGTGATTGTGGTACCCAAGCACCGGAGCTTTGCCTTGAACCTCCAGGCCGCTGGTTTAGGAGCAGAGAATAATTGATACAGAACTTTCCATTGAATCCTGGTAATGGCTCTGACCAAGGAATAAACAAGCTATGTGATGGCTTCGAACTGCTGTTACAGGTTTTTTCGACTTTCAGAAAAGTAGTTGCTGTTGAATTTATATTGTATTTCAGTTTATGTCTTGTATTTTAAATGTCGCTTTTCCCTCCCCACCTTAAACAGTAGAAAGTGTATTCCTTAGTCTAATCCCTGGAAAGCTTAGGGGAAGAGAGCTTCATTGCAGACATACCTGAAAGTTCTTGGCTCACCCTTACCTGGTGTTGCAAGTCACGACCCTGACTGGCAAAGTGATCATTGTAAACAAGCTCAGGCAAACAAAGGGAAGATTTTTCCTTGAAAAAGGCTTCTCAAGGCTGCAGTTTAATAGTGCTCAGAACAGGTACCTGTGGGGTGTCAGGGTTTGGTTTTGTATTTTCAGAACTGAGCCAAGGACACAAACACCATTTATTTGTGTCCTTGGTAGAGATACAGGTTAAAATTTAATCCCAGCTGGAAAAAAGGAATGATACTAAGGGGAGAGTTGTTCTACACTGCCTTGCTGGCCTGGGCTTGGACTGCAGCCATCCTGAAGCAGAGGTTTAGAGCCTGTGAACTCTTTATTTTTCAGTCCTACTATTTTGACCGGGATGATGTGGCTCTGAAAAACTTTGCCAAGTACTTCCTGCATCAGTCCCACGAGGAGCGGGAGCACGCTGAGAAGCTGATGAAGCTGCAGAACCAGAGAGGCGGGCGCATCTTCCTGCAGGACATCAAGGTGAGCTGGGGGCTGTCCCTAGCTGGAAGGGGATGAATTTTCCTCTCGATGCTCCCCAGAAGGAGCAGCAGCTGACACTGGAGAGGCACAGTAATTTGAGATGCACAGCAATTGGATTGACTAATATATAGGCACTTCTTGTGTAAGAAGAGGGTGCTGAGCCCCAGGTTGTTTGCTGTGGGGTGAGGGCAGAACCGGAAGGCAACTGGTTCATCTCCATCATTAAATTTGACACAGAGCAGATGTGCTCTGTGCACTGTTTTGAGAAGTGGGATTTTGCGGGTTTGCTCAGTTCTGTTCTGAGGGTGAACTTCAAATTTTTGACTTTGCTGGGCTAAACAGCTTGAACAGAATGATCTAAAAGACTCCATCCTGGTGGTCTGTGGGTTCTTACAGAAAACATGTCCTGTTCTTTCCCATTGCAGAAGCCAGATCGTGATGACTGGGAGAATGGCCTAACTGCCATGGAGTGTGCCCTGCACCTGGAGAAAAATGTGAACCAGTCACTGCTAGAGCTGCACAAATTGGCAACCGAAAAGAACGACCCACACGTGAGTGCATGCTGAGGACCAATGTGGCTGTCCAAGGATGTGTCTCTTAATTGTGTGGCTTTAGGGCTGAGTTCTGTGTCCCTGGTGTTAAAGGTGAAGAAAAGTGTGAACCAGGGGTGTAGCCCTTCCAGAATCCTTTGTGTTGGGGTTATCACTGTCTTTCCAGGAGCATTTTTAAAGTGGCAGAGACCAGCTTTTTTCCCTCTGAAGTGTGTCTGTTAACAGTCTCTATGGAGACCATTTCTGAGGGAGTTGAGTTCCATCTTTTTAAGGCTTTTTGTCACAAGGCTTTTTTACCACAAAATTCCAGAGTTGCTTTGGAATATTAAAAGCCTTGATGTTTCACAACAGTGTATAAAAACAGAATTCTTCTGAAATGGAAGTTTCTGGCAAGGCTGGATTGAGGTTGCTCAATATCAGGAAAAAATTAATAGTGTGAGAATCCAAGCACTCTTGGGAGTGTCCTG
This sequence comes from Sialia sialis, assembly GCA_009812075.1. NCBI lineage: Eukaryota > Metazoa > Chordata > Aves > Passeriformes > Turdidae > Sialia > Sialia sialis. The sequence continues at coordinate 39,595,400 of VRYO01001269.1, forward strand.
CCTAAGATAGAGGGACTCTTCAAAACAAAACCAGAGGTGTAAATCGTTACTGCTGTGAGTTTGCTGTGCAGTGGGGCTGTCTCAAATCTCTTCAGGAGCTTGGCTAATGCTTCCTGCTGTGAGGAAGAGGAGAGGCTTCCTGAGCTGCCTGGCTCTGCAGGGTTCTGAAGCAAGTGAGCCTATGTAAGCCTGGCTCACTTTGATCTTGTTCTGCAACAAAACTAGAGGCTGCTTCCTCTCAGCTTGAAAATTCTGCATCCTTAGAGAGCCTGGGTAGGATTTCAGGCCTGAATTTAAACCTCTGGTCTCCTTTTCAGCTGTGTGACTTCATTGAGACCCATTACCTGGATGAGCAGGTGAAAGCCATCAAGGAGCTGGGTGACCACGTGACCAACCTGCGGAAGATGGGGGCCCCCAAGTACGGCATGGCAGAGTATCTGTTCGACAAGCACACCCTCGGGGACTCTGACAGCTGAAGCCTTGCCAAGAGCCACACTGTGGGTTTCACTGGGACTCCTACTTACTGTCCAGCCATGCATGCAGCTTCAGCTACCTAGATAAACAGTTCCATTCTCTGTACCAAATATCCCCCCCTCTCTTTGTGTTTTATGTACTGCCCTCCAGCCAATAAAGTGACTTGGTTCCAGCTGGCTTTTCTTGGTTAGTTTGGAGGGAGAAGAGGCAGCTGTAGTGAAGGCAGTGGGAGGTTAATTTGTTGTGTCACATGGGGGATTTGCAGCTGCTGCTGAAGGCAGAAGTAGGAAGACTTCAGTGGTTTCTTTAAATTCCTTGCAGGGAACTAAAATGAGGAAGTGAAACCAGGGTTCTGGGCTTGCGCCTCACTTTTTTATTTTTTGAGGGTGGGCAGCAAAAATCAGCTGAGTGATGTCTGCTGCCATCCAGCTTTCTGTGAGCACTGTCAATCTGTGGTGGGGGATGTGGAACTTAAGCAGGAGGCAATGTGCTGGGCAGATGGCAGCTGCCTGTGCTGGCAGGCCCTTACCCTGCCTTACCCCAGTACTTTGCCGGTACTGGAAAACACCAGCCAGAACAGAACTGGAAGAGGCACTGTGGGTCTGCATCACAAATGGTGGGACTTGGTTCAGTCCCTTACTTTTCCCTGGAGTATCGTAGTGTAGTGCAGGTTCTGCCTGAGGAGGGACTCAAGCTCTCATTCTTACTGTGAGGAGGGAAGTATCCACATTAACTGTGCTCCTGTTCTGGGCTACACCTGGCAAGTCAGGCTGATACCTGCCATATTTAACACTCCAAGTCTTGTTCTTTTGCTATAGATTGGGTTTTTTGGTGCTTTTGTCCTTGTTGCGACAAATTGTGCCTGCTGCTGTAGCTGAGGCCAGGAGCAGCATGTCCTTAATGCTGGTTTCAGCCCAGGCTGGGCTCCAGCTGCATGTCCAGCACCTCTGGGTGACTGCCAAAATAAGGCAGGTATCCCATGGATTCCCCTTTAGCTGTACTGATCCATCTGCTCCTCCCCCCCTGGGCTTTCACTGGTCTCTAGGATCACCTCCATCAGCCCCACGTAGTCACCCTCAGCTAGGGAGATTCCAGAGTCGTTGGGGGATGGACTCTCTGCTCTCCTGGGCTCTTTGGGAGCTGGGGGGTTAGGGTTTCCATTCCCAGTGTCTCTCATGTTCCTGGAAACCTCTGGATGCTGGTCTGGAGCGCTGGCTGCGTCTTCCAAACTCAGGCTTCGAGCCTCAGGGCCCAGGTTGCCCTTATGGGACCTTTCCAGCACTGGAGAGGTGACGGGAGTGAAGGAGAAGCAGAGGGAGGCACTGCCTCCAGGGGTTTTGTTACTGGGGGTGTGAAAGGCAGTGGACTGCTCTGAACTGGGAGTGGCTGAGGCTGTGCTCTCCAGGTTTAGCCAGGGTGGGCGTGAGGCTTTGGAGCTCTTAAGGCTCCTGAAGTTGCCTTGCTTCTCGTGCTCAGGGGGCTCTGGCAGGAAGGGAAATTTGGGGCTGTTGGATGCAGTGGACTGTGCGCCTGGGCTTCCTGTGGTGGCAGCTTCCCTGGAGCTGCTCTTTCCTTCTTCTACTGTCACAGCCATGGACTCAGGACTTCTGTTCCGTTCTGTTGGCCAAACAAAGGTTTCCTTTGCAGCAGAGCCTAGGGAGCTCTGGCTCTTGTCCACATCACTGGCCCTGGAAGGAGAGGCGTTGACAATGACATCCCGAAGGGAAGTGGAGCATGCAGCGATGCTGGAGAGCGCCGGTGGCTTCTTGCGCCCTTGGCGTCGGGAAGGGAAGATCATGGGGATGGAGCTGATGGGCGTCTGTGGAGCGCTGTAGAACCCAGGTCTCTCGTAAAAGGGGGTGGACATGAAAGCATCAAACTCCCTTAGTTTTCCCTCTTCACTGTCCCACTGCTCCTGGGAGTCTCCCCTTGGCTGACTGATGCCACAAGGGCTTCCAGCCTTCCCCATGTCCTGGTAGGTATAATGGGAGAAGGGCGACGCAGGATCTCCTCGCCGGCGCAGCAGGTTCATCCGGGAAGAGGACCTGGAGAAGTTTGGGGACTGGACACCCAGCAGGCGGCCCAGGTGTCCCAGCAGGGGAGTGGAGTGGTTGGCCTCCTCATTCTCTTTAATCTGCTCCAGGGGCTGGAACTCCATCTCTTCCTTCTGCATGCTGGGAAAGGCAAAGTGGATTGTTACACAACCGCAGAGGGAGGGGAGGGATCTCCTGTAGAGGCTGGCAGCACTGAGAATGCTGCTGCCAGTGGCAAGCCTCTCCCTGTATTGCTATTAGCCCCCCAAAACAGAGATGCTAATCATACAGGTGAGTAAAAGAGGTTAGATTTATCCTTTTCCAAGGAGAATGTTGGCTGTTGTGGATGAGCCTAAAAGCTCCTCAGCTTTAATGTCCTGGATCAGGTGTTGTGCTGCTCTGTCCCTGTACTCACCTGATGTCAAAAGTGGAGCCCAAGAAGGACGGGCGCTTGTACTCAGCAGTGGCTGCAGTGTAGGGTGGCTGGGGATCAGGCTCGTTCCAGTACAGGTCCTTCTCCAGAATGGGTAAATCCTGGTGCATCTCATCCACTGCCATGAGGGACACCTGTGGGGGACAGCAGGAATGTCACACGGAGTGAGCAGCCTTTTGTGTGCCTGTTATTGAATGACAAAGGAACACAGAGTTGGAGGAAGCGGTGCAGCACGGAAGCCAGGCAAGTGGCTGGGGTTGTTGTGGTTTCCTGTCATTTGGGTTGTTTCTCACACAGAGATGCGATTAATTGGAAGGAAAATGATGCTGAAGGAGACAGGAAGGCAACAGGCTCACTAGGACAAAAGGGTGGGAGATGTGGAGTTATTGCATGGGAGAAAGCAGAGGATGCAGTTTTAGATGGACACAGAGTAAGAAAGCCAGGAGAGGCAGGAATGATGTGTCATTCAAAGGCAGCTGAAGCCTGAAAGGAGCAGCCTGGATCCATCCCATGTGCCAGAGCATGGACTGAAGCTGCAGGTAGCCTCTGTGTACAAAGATATGCCAGAAGCCCCATATTTCCTGGTGTGGACTGGGGGGAATCTCTCCCATCGCAGGCATGGAGGTGGGGGCAGAAGTGTGGCAGGAGAATTTGGTCACTGTCCTGCCTTGGTGTTACTCTTCAGGTGAAGCTCACCTAGCACATCTTCCTCCCCTTTACCTGCAGGTTCCTGTCAATGAGCCAGTTGGCTTCAAAGTCATCATCGTCCTCCCCAAAAGGGTTGATGAGCTGCTCGGCCACCTGTGTGTGGAGAGCACACAGCAAAGGTCACCACTGTCATCCCTGCCCCTTTCCCTGCAGAGAGAAGTCAGCTGTGATGTCCCTTGAATTCCGAGCCCTCTTTTTCCTCCCAAAAGGGGGTGGGTTAAAAGTGGAGGCATCCCAGGGGCTGGGAGACACTGGAATTTGTAATAACTTCCCCCTGCTCACACCGCCCTCCTGCAACTTCAGGAGCTCCTTTTTTCCCCTCCAGTAAGGACCAAAGCCTAGGAAAAGTACAGCTGGTGTCCAGAATGAGACAGTTGGAAAATTAGAAAGTCCTGGCAGTTCCCTCAGCCCCTATTGGCTGGATTCTTGGTGAGCTCACACTGGGAAAAACCCTTGGCTGGGTCAGATTCCAGCTCCAGCCATGTTTTCTTGAACTTACCTTTAACCAGCCAGCATAGAAGAAGAATTGCAAAAACGTAAAGACAGGTACGAAAAGATCCAGCTCGTGGCCAGGATATGCTTTCTCTGGATCCAGGAATTGCCTCCCAATCAGGCAGGCCAGGAAGAAACTGTAAACAGCCACGGTCACCACCTAGGAAAGGCGCCAAGGGACCAGAGCAGCGTGAGTTCCCAGCACCTCCCTTCAGTTCTACCCCACACAGCTCCAAAGACAGGCTCTGTAGTCTCTGGAAAGCTCTGGATTCAGTTCTGACAGGCTTTTTGCAGGAGGATGCATTTCCCTGCAGAAAGCTACAGACATTCCCTTTTCCCTTCAGCTTTTGCCTACACTGTGTGCTGTCCCTGGAATGATACCCATGCAGGTGTCACAGGCCAGTGACAGCAGCAAGCACATGACATCCTGGATGGACTGGAAGCTGTCTCATGGCACAGTCTGTGCTGGCAGGCTGCTTCCAAGTCCAGGAAGGGAACCCTGGCACTATTTGCTCCTTCCTTCCTGCTTTTCATGCTGAGCTTTTATTAATATTTGCCAGCTTAGATTTCAGGCTATGCTGAGCTTTGTGCTTTTCCCTGTCACCACAGGACTGGAAACTTCCCCTTTTCAAGTTTAAAAGTGACCAAGACTCTCACGTGGTCCCTTGACACAAACAAGGGGTTTAAAACCAGGATACACTTTCCCAACATGTTCCTCATTAACCTCCAGCGCTGCCAGAGCAGAGCAGCAGCTCCTGTTTCATGGTGAAGGGCATCCCTGTTATCTGAGCAGCTGGATTGTAGGAGACAAAGAAGCAAGGTGGTGCCAAGGTGTCTGCCTGGGCTGAGAAACAGCTGAGTACACGCCTGGCACAACCTTCCTGGGATGTGATCCCTGCAAGGTGGTGCAGCGAAAGTGTCTGTGTGTTCCTGTGTTTTCCATGGATCTGTGTGGATTTGTTAGCCCTGGATGGAGGTTATTTCTAGAGAGGTGGATGTGTCTGAGTTAGGGAAAAGAGGCTGGGCTGGGTGTGTGCTGAGGTATGAGTGGAAGAGAGATGATGTGTGCAAGTGGGGATGAGGGATTCAAGAGTATCCTGCATTTTTCATTGGAGGGTCAGGTATGAAGCACTTCTACAAAGACAAGGTGAGAGAGCTGGGGTTGTTCAGTCTGGAGATGAGAAGGTTTTAGGGAGGCTCTGGCCTTCCAGCACCTTAAAGGAGCTTATGCAAAGGAGGGAGAGGGACTTTTTACACAGGCAGATAGTGACAACACAAGGAGTGATGGTTTTAAACTGATAGAGGGCAGGTTTAGATTAGATATGAGGAAGGAATTCTTTACTAAGAGGATGTGAGTCCCTGGCATAGGTTTCCCAGCTAAGTTTCCCAGATGGCTACCGTATCCCTGGAAATGCCCAAGGCCAGGCTGGACAGGGCTTGGAGCAGCCTGGTCTACTGGAAGGTGTCACTGGATGAGCTTTATGGTCCCTTCCAACCCAAACCATTCCACGGTTCCAGCTGTGGTGTAATTGGGGATGTGCATGGGCAGTGGTGGAACAGTGGGTGTGGGGATTCCCTTCTTACCTGGGTGTAGACCAGGGGGATGCTAATCCAGTCATATCCATAAAGTTTCCCACACTGGCTGCGCAAGGTGTTGAGCTCCTGCAGTGGGGAGAAGGGAATGACATGTCAGGATAACTTCTCATCTCCTTGCAAAGCCTCTCCAGCACCACTGCCCTCCATTGCTCCAGCCCTTTCTCTTCTGCTTATACCTTGTCTGGAAGGGGGTCTCAGTATCAACCTTAGAGGAATTCCCTGCTGCCTGGCTGTTCCCCCTGAGCCCAAGATTCCTTCCTATCTCACTTCACAGCAGAGTTTCTCCTCACAAAACGAGCAGCCAACAGGTGAGGCAAAGAATGCCCACAGGATCATCCATTTCTCTCTCCTGTCTATAAATATCCCAGAGGGAGATTTCTCTCTCTGTGGGCAGATGAATCGTGCTCCAGGCAACAGAAACCACACATGACTTTCTCTGCACATGAATACCAGGAAGGATGAGCTGCTCCAGAGCCTTTTTCTGTGCAGCTGGGCAGGGATTGTTGCCAGGTCTTGCCTGTGCAGCATGGCCTGTTGCCCAAAACTATCTAAGAGTTTTTAATAGCAAAGTTTTCTACAGGACCTCAGTTGCTGAGGATGTTTTTGACCTCCCCTAGACTTCCAGATACATTCTTCCTTGTGGCTTTGCATCTGGATCCTAGAAACCTCCACTGGCATTGGCTGTTCTGGAATGTGTCAAGACCTGCTTCACAGGTGCCTCCCATTTCCCAGGATCTCCAAGACCTGCCTGTCCTTCTGTCACTCACATTCAGGATGCCTTGGAGCAGCACGCTGTCCCGGATCCTTCCGTCATTCCTCGCCTTCACGGCCAGGTTGGAGAACCACACACATGGGATCCAAAACTTGTTGTGGGGGGAATTCAAGCTCTCAAACTTCTTGTGCTCTTCTGGTGTCATGAGGCCTGGATGGGAAAGAGCAGATGGAAGAGGGATGGACATAGAGGGCAGAAGGAACTGATCTGGTCTGAAATGAAAACATCTGAATCCCAGGTGGATGCCTTGGCTCTTCCTAGAAATCCCGTAAAGACTCAGAACTTGAGGAGACATGCCGAAGGACAAGTCTCCTTGTTGAAATATTGAGTCATGGAGGTTGGATAATGGGATTTCACTCTGGATGTCTGCAGCACATCAGATCAGAGCCATCAGGGAGATAGAGCACTGCTGAGGGTGCAGCTGCCTGGTGTACATAGATACTTATTGAGAATGCGATCATTTGTGTCCCTGAAGTGCCTTTTCTATTTAGGAGGCCAACAGTATCACATCTCTGTGGATTGCCAAGGGAACCCAGGCAATGTGGGCAAACTGGGAACTGCTGCACCTTGAGGAGCATCTCCCAAGAAGATTCAGGGTGCCCAGCAGTTAAACTCAGAGACCTGGTGCTCAAATTCCCACCAGCCCTGAGGGAACAGTACCACCCCGTTTTCAAAGAACCTTTCCCAAGGCCCCTGCCCCTAGAGGAGCAGCAGGAGCACTGCTGACCTGCCCTCACGACGTGCTCCATGCTGGGGAAGCGCTTGTAGACGGCGGTGCTGACAGAGCGCAGGATCAGCACGCTAACCAGGTTGCTGTAGCGCATCAGGGTGCGGCGCAGGAGCCTCCCGTACTCATCCTCCCCATCCACGTTGCAGGATACCAGGTTCATGATCCGGTCTGGCCATGGGATGCTCTCGTACTGGGCCCACCAGCGGGACACCACCAGGGCCACATAGAAACCTGGAGGGCAGCTGAGAGTCAGGTATCTGAAAAGAGCTTCCTCCCACTCCATCTGCTCTCCTCCTCTTCTCCTGCTAACACAGGGATGGTGCAGGAATGTCTGGAGGGGAATTCAGTCCTCTATGCTAAAAGGAGTCTGGATTTCCTGCTTTGCTTCATAGAATCAAAATAGTTTAGGTTGGAAGGGACCTTAAAGATGATCTCATTCCAACCCCCTGCTGTGGACAGGGACTTCTTCCACTAGACCAGGTTGCTCAGAGCTCCACCCAATGTGGCCTTCAAAACTTCCAGGAATGAGGCAGCCACAGATTCCCTCAGCATATCTGGTGCCACTTGGAGCTTGCCCTCCTGTGCTGGGGGACACTCACAGATGTGACAATAAAGGATATATCTCACTTGAGGAGTTTTACAAAGGCAAAGGGAGGGAGCTGCTCTGCCAGCAGAGCTGTTCAGACCCAAGAAGCAGAAATGCTGTCCCATTCCCCTCCCTGCTGGATTCCAGACAGCTACTTACCCAGCACGAAAGACACAGGGATTAGCTCGGCATAGCTGTTGCAGTACAGCGCCAGCTTCTCAAACATCAGCCTTTGGCTCTCACTCAGGATCAGCCTAAAAGGGACAAACAGAAGCAGTTCTCCCTCTCCCTTCTGTCCTTTCTTCCCTTCCCTCCTGTGAGCAGAGTGCCTGTCCAGCAGGATCCCTACCCCAATCCTGGGCTTCTCCTGTGTCCTGCCCCAGGGCACTTCACCTGTGGGGGTGAAGTTGCTCACCTGTAGACAAGGCTGATGGTGAAGTAGAGTGAGATGAAGATCAGGAACTCAGAGTAGAGCAGTTTGTAGATGCTGCCCTTCCACTGGAGCAGGAGCTGGGAGAAGGTGCCCAGGCGGGCATCAGCCACGCGGTTGGTGTAGGTCACTGTCATCACAGCTCCTGTGCAGGCACACGACAAGCAGGGCTTGGAGTGTGGGCAGGAGGAGGACACAGGGACATCCCAAGTGTCCCACCAAACAAGGTGGAAAGGAAGGAGAAAACAGAATGAGCTGAGATCAAAAGCCAGGTAAGATGGAGGCAGCAGCACACAGGAAGGAGGCAATTGACAGCAGGCAACTGATTTGATGAGTTTGTCATCTTTTCTCTGTTCTTGAGCTGGTTACTGTGACCAAGGATGTATTTTCTGGTGGATTCTTTTGGTTTTAGTGTTTGATTTATGTCAGCATTCAAGTAAGGCTGGTTGGCTGGAGAGGACAAAGCCCACGTGCCACCCCCTTCCACAGAACACTTGAGGTAAGACTGATCTCAGGGTCACAAACTCCAAAGTTAATGCTTATCCCAGTAATTTTCTTAATATAGTTTTTGTTGAAAATATGTTTCTGTAAACCTACTTGCTGGGAAACATCTTTCTGGAATATTGCTGGGAAAAAATTACCCAATCCAAAGGAAAGGAAAAACCCCAGAAAGATTTCTTGGGCCTGATCCAGATGAAGGCATCCCAGCAAGGATAGCTGTCTGCACTCTGCTGGTCCTAGTCCTGCAAGCAGAGCAGCCTTCCCTGTTGTAGATCTGTGGGATGGAGTTGGGCCAGGCTCACAGGGCCCAAATTCCAGGAGCTCTACCTCCCCTCTCCTTCAACCATATGTTGCACAATAAATCACAGTGGATGAAAAATAGGCTCTCAGGATCCTGAAATGCTCCCCAGACATGCAGCATCCCCATTTCCCTTCTAGTCTAACTTGCATAAATAATTCTTTATAATCAATTAATAATCAGACTAATAGTTGCACAAACCTGAATTTATTCTAAAAATACCCCAACAAATAACAAGACACCAGTGTTATCCATGCCAAGCAGATTGATGAATGACTTCTTGGGTTAGAAGTAATTATCCAGTGTGAAACTATTGTTATTTCTGAATCCTAATACGTCACCAGGCATTGCTATTTAACAGAGGTAATGTTAATGATTAGGAGGCCTTGGGTTCTTCCCTGAATGATGGGGGTGAAGCACTTCAAAGGACAGTTCACACCCTGAAGCGGCAGAAGGCAGGTAAATTTGGGCCTTTGTTCCTCATTTGTTTCTCATTTAAGCATCCCAGTGAAAGATTTACACTTAGGTGGGGACAACTCAGGTCCCAGTGAGCTGCTGCTGTGACAAAAACCAGCAAAGTCTGGATTTTTGGCTATTTCAACCAAACAGCATCTTTGCCCTGGGTGCTGCTCCTCCTTTGGGTTTCCCTGCCATAACTCAGATCCCTGAGTCCCCTCTTCAGGGTGATAGAGAGGAGAGGAGCTGTCCCTGTCCCCAGCTGCACAAATGCCCATTTCAGTAAATCCTCGTGTCCATTCCATATGGATTTCTGGGCACAGAACTTGGAAGAGTGGGTTTTAACTGCCCCAGAGGTTGCACACACGGGCTGTCCAGAAAAGAAAAGCATGCCCAAAACCCCATGCATTTTTGGGGCCCCTAACTAAAAGTTTTATCTTTTGTCTGGGCTTTGGGGCCCGAAAGCACTCAGGGAGATTCTTTGTTGCGTAATTCAAATACAGATTCCCTTTTTTTACCAAAGAAGGAAAACTCCAGCTCTTGTCCATGCAAATAATGGATGTCACCAACCTCTACTCCGTTCTGCGCCCATGTGGGATATGGGGCTTTTCCCAGTGCTTTTCCCTCCAGCCCTAAATGGTTAAAGCACCTCCCTGCCCACCTGTTGTGCTGGGCTGCCCTGGGATATCACTGGGCAGCTGGCACCTTCCATTTGTGACTGAGCTCCGTGGCTGGAGGTGGCTCACTGGCTCACTCCAGAGTCTGGATGGGCAGGAAGAGCCCACCCAGAGAGTTTCTGCCTGCCCCTGCCTGCATGCCCTGCTCATCCCTCTGGACTAACCAACACACCTGGAAGTCAACTGACCTGGACTTCAGTTCTGTGAGTCCCCAGCAAGCAAGATCCTGGAACATCAGGTGCATCCACCACAAACAGACCCGAGCAGGACAACGAGCAGACAGAGCAGAGGGACAGAGCCAAAGGAGGTCACAGATAGGCAGGAAGATGGATCTCTGCAGGAGAGAGTGATCCTCCTGCTGCTGTTTCGAGGATCAGATACTCACAGTCATGAGCCGTGCTGGAGGCTGGGGAGGTTTGGTCCTGCACGTGTCCCCGCTGGGTCCTTTGTGGCCCGGGCCACCGCCCGCCTCCTCGTGTCCCCTTGGCTCATAGGGGGATTGGACCTGCCCCACACAATGTGCTAAGGAGCCTGAGACCCACTTGGGAGCTGCAGCCGGTCACTTGATGCTGTAATCCCTCCTCACTACAAAAGAGACTCTGTTGTCTTTTGCCCTGTTCCCTCCTAATCTTCTGAGTAAGCCCTGCGTGTTTATAGAGGCAGCCGGAGGAGGGGGAGGCAGGGCTGGCTGCTCTGCTGCTGCTAACTCCTGGCACAGCCATGGTGGCTGCCAGAAGAGAGGCATTTTTCCTCTAATTCTTTCCTGTTTGGTCCCTCTCTCCGTGTCACAATCTTGCAGGAACCCCAGGAGATTATGCAGGGCTGGAATTTTCCACCAAGGCTGTAAAACACGGCACGCTTGGGGGCTGCCCTCTCTTCCCTAGGTCAGTGAAACAACTGGTCCATGCTCTGCCTGGCTCTCATAGGATGTTTCCCCATCATCCCTCGCTGTCCCTGGATAAGTTTGCTGCCTCTTCCAGCTGTGGCTTCGATGCTGGGGATTTCCACTCTGCCACTGACTCTCCAAGACTCTTTCCCTGTGTTCACTTTCTTTTGCTCTTGTTTTTCCAGCAGTGTTTGTGAGCTGTCACTGTGCTTGTTTGCATGACATCCTGGGAAACATGGGTCCTTGCCTTGCCCTCGAACTTCCACCAAGCCAGGGTGCCGCTTCTGTCATCCCAGGGTCCTTAGTCCCTTTTATGCTCCTTCCCAGTTGTGACCATCCTTCCCTTCCACCACCTCCTCAATGCCTCTAGTCAGTCTTTAGGACATTCCTCTTCTATGAGGCTCTGAATCAAAATCTTAATGAACTGGTCTTCCATCCTTCAGGTATCTGTGGGGCACTGGTCTGATCCTTGCAGGTAAGAGCAGCTGGAGACCCAGCTCCTGTAATAACCAACTTTCTCTTGTGCTTTGACACTTACTTAACATCAGTAGTTGGCATCAATTTGTCCCAGCTGTGGTTTTCTCCTTCCTATGGCTGATCCTTGACAAGGGAAGTGGGTTGTTTTACTGCTCCTCTGGAGCAGGTGCTGCCTGGCATCTGCCTGATGTGGGATTTCTAGTGCAGTCTTGGGAACTGCTGCCAGGGAGATTATAATTTAAAACCTGAGATTCAGTGCTCTGTGAAAGGAGATGAGAGCAGGGGGACCCTCTCTGAGGGGTCCACTTCCAGGGATGGAATTGGTGAGCAGGCAGACTGAGATAGATCTTGAGGGTCTTAATGCCTGAACCCTCATCCCCACACACCAAAATGCTTCAGGTGAGACATCTGCTGCAGCTGTTGGGAGCAGTTTGGCTGCTCCTGGGGACATGGAACAACAAGTGAGTGTCCTTCTGTTTGTGGAGGGATGAGCTGAGCTGGCATCTGGGGGCCTCTGCTGCCCTCCTCTGAGAGCAGCTCCACTGGCAGCTTGTGTGCTCCACAGCTGCCTTTGGGACAGCAGGAAATATGTGTGGAATTTAATATTAAAGTAAATAACTGAGGGGCTACCAGCGTGGCAGAGATGCTTGGATCTCTTTCCTGAGGCCCTGTGGCCTCAGACCCTGAGGAAGAGGATGTTCTGAAAGCCTGCCTTGCTCAGCAGAGCAGGAAGCAAAGAGGTGCTGACATCCAGCCTCAGAGCCCTGGAATCATCCTCATTTTCTCCATGCTAAAGATGTAGAGATTGAATTGCTGTGCTGGGAGTCGAACCCCTCTTTTGGGAATGCCAAAGGGCCACTCTCAATGCTGAGTTAGCAGCAGCTGGCTGAGAAAGGCACAGTTCCCTCCTTGCTCTCTCCCAGAGAATAGTAACTGTTTTTAGGGACAGCAGGTCCCAAAGTTTGGTAAGTTTGGTGAAATCCTTTTCCCTTCTCCAGTTTCAGAGCTAGGATAGAACACAGAGACAGCTGGCATCAGAGCTGTCTCTCCAAATTACATTCTTCCTTGGAATCTGATGTAATTTTTTTTAAAAATTGAGTGGGAAGTATCTGGGGAGATGCTGTTTTTTATGGACGGGGTTTACTCAGAGGTTTGACCTGGATAGAAATGTCTGAAGAGGATACAGTGACCCTGTAGTCTTTCTGTGAGCACCCCCAGCCTTGCTCCCCCTTATGCTGCAGAATTCCTCACTAATTCTGTGCCACCCTGGGCTGCCCTGGGAGCTGGGAATGCCTCTCCCTGTGCCAAGCTCCATCTCACCCTTCACATTTTGCTTTTAGGTGCTTGGATGGTGACAAATCTCTCGCTTTCTCTCTGAAGCTGCACAGTTCACTGCATACAGCACGAAAATGAGTGAAGGGTCCTTAATGAGGTCCCTTTTGTCTTACCTTAGGAATTGCGGTGAGGATTAGGTGCAAAAGGGAGGATCAAAAGTGCTGGTCCTGGAAATCAGAGACCCCAGAGGAGCCTTGCAGCAGCCCTTGCAGCCAGCTGAGCAAACATGTGGTACAGACAAGGAGCCAGCCAGGAGGGGGTGGATGGAGCCTGGAGTGTTAGGCCATTTGTTCTCCTTTCCATGGCAATAACATCCGGTTGGAGTTTGCTGGGTGAGCGGGTCAGATCCGGCTTTCCAAACTCAAAGATAATCCTTGTTCTTCCTTCCCTTCCCAGTCTCTGCCTGGCTGGCTTTTTCCTCTCCTCCCTTCTTCCCCCTTTCCCTTTTCCTTTCTCCTTTTCTTGTTCTTTTCTTTTCCTTTATTTTTTTTTTCCTTTCTTTTCTTCCTTTCCTTTCTTCCTTTCACCTTCTTTCTCTCCTGCTTCTGTTCTGGGAAGAAGAGGGGAGCACATGACACTCTCCCCCTTGTGACAAGTTACTTTTTCACGTGGCTGGGATTCAGCATCTCCAGCACATCCCTCTCAAAGCTTCCTGTCAGCACTATCAGTTCTCATCCTTCCTGCCTTTGTTGCCTCCTGGAAGCACTTCTACCTTTCTAATCCGAGGACCCTCTGTCTCTGCCGGCCACGCCTTGGGAGTTAATAATTACAAAGACTAATTACTTCTGGTGCTGTTTTGCAGAGCTGAAGATCTTTCCCCTCCTCCGAAAAGCTCCCTGAAGATAGCAAAGGTTGCAGGCAGAGGCACAAACATCCCAGACACTCTGTTCCAGACTTAAGAACATGGGCTTGGCCCGTGCTGCCCCCGTCGATCGCGGCCATGAGGCAGGGCAGGGCTGCAGGTGACACTGACACCCTGGAGATGGTGGGACAGAGAATTGTTCCCTGCGTGGTATCCATAGCAAAATCCTGCAGTGGGCACGAGGATCACCATGTCTGACTGTCCTGCCTCCGGCGCTGGGTCTGTCCCAGAGGCAGAGGATGGACGAGGTGAGAGCAGGGAGAGAGCTGCAGCTGTGTGTGAAGGCTCCAAAGGCGTACGGCTGCCTGGAGAGAAGCGCAGGGCAATGGCAAGGTAGGATGTGAAGGGGAATGTCCTCTGAGGGCAGGAGCAGTTTTTGGTTCAAAATCCCAGTGCTGTCAATCCGCAGCTGGCAATGGGATCTCTGTGCGACAGGGGTGACAGCAGGAGTGGTTTGCCTGCTAGGTTCTGAGCCAGTGCTCTCCTTGAAATGTAAAAACCCTGGACAATCAGCAGCCCTTTTGCCCCCAGTCAGATTTCCCCCATCCCTCCACTTCCCTGTGTTTACAGAGGGGAAACCTGGCATGTAATGGCTTTGTGTGGTACCGTTTTGGTACCAGGGGGCTACAGGGAAGCAGAGATCCACCTGCAGCCCGTGGGGGAGCCCACGCTGGAGCAGGGGCATGCCTGAAGGAGGCTATGACCCCACAGGGAGCGTGTGCTCCTGGCATGTGGGGAGGACAAGTTCCAGCCCACGCTGGGGCTGCCTGTTCCTGAAGGACTGATCCTGTGGAAAGCACCCTCGCTGGGGCAGTACATGAAGAATTCCTTGGAGAAGGAGGGCTTCTCCCGTGGGAGGAACCCCACGCTGGAGCAGGGGGCGGAGTGTGAGGCATCCTCCTCTTGAGGAAGAAGGAGCTGCAGAGAACAGCAGCCCCCATTCCCCATCCCGCTGTCGGGAAGGAGGCGGAGGAAGCCAGGAGCGATTCCGAGCCGGGGACGAACAGCGGAGCGCAGGGACGCTTGTTGGACATTTCCTTCTACGTCCTCACTGCCCCGCGCTGAGTCGGTGGGTGACAGTTCCTAGCTAATTCCCAGATCCAGGCTGTCCCGCCCGTCCCGGTGTCTCCGGAGCGAGCCCTCAGGCCCCGGCGCCGCTCAGGGCGCAGTCGCGCCGGCATCACGTGGGGCGGGGCCGGGGATCGGCTCGGGATCGGCTGCGGATCCTCCGGGAACGGCGCCGGGTCCGATCCCCCCCGGGCACGGAGCCGGCGGCGGCTCCCGTTCTGATCCCCCCGGGCACGGATCTGGCGGCGGCTCCGGTTCGGGTCCCTTTGGGCACCACTCCTGCTCCGGCTCCTCCGGGCACGTCTCCGTTTCTCGCTCCGGTTTCTCCCCCGGGCACGGCTCCCGCTCCCGCTTCGGCTGCCTCGGCCATGGGGGCGGCGGGCTCGCCTCCGCCGTGAGCAGCGGCAGCGGCCGGACCCAGCGATGTTGCGGGGGTAGGTGCGGGGCTGGACGGGGAGGGACTGGCGTCCGTGTGCCGGGGCTCTGTGTCTCCCTAAAATCCTGGGATGGTTTGTGTTGGGAAAAGTTCATCTTCTGCCACGGGCAGGGATACCTTCTGCCAGACCGGGTTGCTCTAAGCCTTGTCCAGCGTGGCATGGGCACTTCCAGGGATGGGGCAGCCACGGCTTCTCTGGGAAATGCATTCCATCGCCCTCACAGGGAAGAAGTTGCTTGGAAGCCAAGTAAGGAGATGGAATAAGGAGGCGGCAGGATCCCCAAACACAGGATTTGGCGTTTCATTGCTGAGGCAAAGACAAGAAACACCAACGTGTGTTCTGCTATAATATAATAACATGAAAACATAATAAACGACTGCTGGATGCTTTGCCAAACATTTGAGGGATGATGTTGAGCGCACATGGGATGATGAGCCCCTCTGGACTGATGCTGGTCTGTGGTGATGTAGGTCAGACATCCATCCCGGTGGGGATGGAAAAGTCAGGCCCTGCTCCCAAAGCTGCGGGTAAGAGTTTAACCTGCAGAGAGCCACAGGCTGCTCACACGGGAAACAGCCCCGTCGGATCAGCGCTGCGGGAAACATGTGGGGCCCGCTGGAAAAAGTGCAGATCCTGCACATTTTTTTGCTTTTTGTACATAAACCAACTTTAGAAGGTTGTAGGGTATTGGGGATTTTTTTTTTCCTTTCTGTGTAGGTTTGCATTTCTTGTGTCAGTGTGTGACTCTTAGGATATGATACATTTTTCTTGGAAAGGTGGCAAGCTGTCAGTCAGCAAGAGAGGCAGTGTCCTTTAGTCTCTGGGGCTGGATTTTAGAGCCCCACCTGGACACTGAGCAGAATCCAGCATAGCCAAGGCTTCCATTGGGATTCTGTTTGCACGGCATAGAGAAAGAATGAGCTATTCCATCACAGATGATTTTCCAGGATATGTTTTTGGCATTACAGAGTGTGGGTGGGACTGTTTAATTCCTCCATATCCTCCAGTTTTCTTCCACAGTGTGTGGAAATGCGCTGAAATATCTGTCTCTTGAGACAACTTTCAGCTGAGAATTATGGAGTTATAAAAAAA
Organism: Sialia sialis; assembly: GCA_009812075.1. Taxonomy (NCBI): domain Eukaryota; kingdom Metazoa; phylum Chordata; class Aves; order Passeriformes; family Turdidae; genus Sialia; species Sialia sialis. Next base: position 39,611,743 of record VRYO01001269.1, read on the forward strand.
ATCATTATTTTTTCTTCCTGTGTGTTAGATTAAGTGTATTTGTGTCAGTACACTGGTGAAATGTCCCTTTTCTTTGCTGTTTCTTTTTAAAATTACTTTTAGCCTCTGTGCTCTGGTTTCCTTGCTCCTTTCTGGTATGATTTCTTCCCAGTGTTCTGAGAGTTGTCCACATGTGCTTTTCCACATGCTTTCCTATGATACCTGAGCTGATTTAGCTGGGAGCTGCTGCTTTGTTCCCTCTTTGGAAGGTGGCTGTGGACAGCTGTTGTTCTTGGACAGCTTGGGAGGCACAGAAAGGGAGAAATTAGAGTGAAGAAGGTGATAGGACACTCTGGGACTGAGGAGATAAGCTCAGCCTGTGTGGAGTCAGAGCATGGGGAAGGAGCGTGGCCTGGCTGGAGTGCAGGAGAGGAAAACACAGAGATGGGGCAAAGGGGAGAGGAAAAAGTGAACCTGAGCAAAAAGAGATGATGGCTGCTCTGCAGGAGGAGGTGGTGGGTGAGGAGCAGTGTCTGGGAGCGTGGGAGGAGGTGCATGAAGAGAAGGGCACCAGAGCTCAGCCAGGGCTTGTGAGCCAGAGATAAGCAGCAGCAGGTTAATCTGCAGGGCACTGTCTGTGTCTGGGCAGGATAGAAAACTTCCACATGGGGAAGGCTTGGACACACTGCCCCTGCCTTCAAATGGAGAGAGATTCCATAGGGAAAGTTCAGTGAGGAAGAAGAAGAATGCAAACACCTCAGTGACAGCAGTGCCCTGCATGCAGGCACTCAAATTATGTTTCCATTCCTAAAACTTCTCCAGCATCTGTGTTAATTTGGGAGTTGACAGAGCCCTACTGAGCACTGGGGTGCAGTGTCCTGGGTCACTCTTTTTAGTACTTTCTAGGACATCTCTGCTTACTGGCCACTGAAACTAAGAAATAGGGCTTCAACCCAGCTTGGGGAAAGTACACTGGTTTAGACAGCTCTGTGGAGGATTTTGGTGGGAAATAGGTGGGAAAATAGGTTAAAAGTTGGTTAAAAATAGATCTTTTCCCTCTGAAGCAGGTGCAGAGGGGTAGAGGAAGGCTGGGTTGTTAGTGGAGGGGATTAAAGTCTTCATATTAGGAATGGGAAAGCTGTATTCCTTTTTTTTTTTTTTTTTTTTGCTAATTCAATGGGGAAGTCTGACATTAGGTCTACCAGGTGTATCCTGGAATCCTAAAAATCCACCTGCAGGGTGTTTCTCTTGGACAGCAGGTGAGTATGGGATCCCTGGAGGAGCTGTCCTTAGTTCTCCTGCCTTATCCTGAGTTAATACGGGCACCCTACCAAAACGGTAAAGCACTTCCATAGAGATGCAGGGCAAAGGAAATGGTGCAGTGTTGCTGCCCAAATTCTTCCCCATCACCCTCCCTGCCTCATTCCCACTGTCTGTGCCAGGGGCTGGATGTGTTGTGAGTGTTGGAGGAAGGCTCTGGGTCACTCCAATGCTCATTTCCCTATGCTGTAACCCCACAGCCAGGTGAGTTTTGAGGAAGAGAGCCAGAATCCACCTGCTGTGGGACACTGGAAGCCCCTGATGCCATCCAAAGGCAACAAGGAAGAGCCAGAGAGTGGATGCCAGGATGCTGGAGGTGTGCATGAACCCCAGTCCACGGAGCAGATCAATGTGTCCCGGCTGCGCAGCTCCTCAGTGGAGATCCGGGAAAAGGGCTCTGAGTTCCTGAGAGATGAGCTGCACAAAGCACAGAAGGTGAGCCCCAGGGTTTTGGGGAGCTCCTGGGGAGAATGACTCAGGTTGGAGCAGGGTGTGCTTTCCTAGAGGTGGTGACAGGAATCTTGGGTCAGGGATCAGGTGCTGGAGTGGGGAATTAGCGCTGTGATTGACAAGCTGGGCAGGGCATCAGCATTTCTGTCCCTCTCCATTTCCTCAACAGGAGCTGAAGCTTAAGGACAAAGAATGTGAGAGATTGTCAAAAGTCAGGGAACAGCTGGAGCAGGAACTGGAGGAGTTAACAGCCAGCCTGTTTGAGGTACCACCCTCTTCCTTTTCCCATCATTTCTTAAGCTAAGCTTACATCCAGCTCCTTTAAGACAGGCTTCCTCTTGGACTTCCAGCCATCCCCTCCCACAGTTGCCTCCTCTCTCCTGTTCTTTCCCACTTGGAGAGGCAGAGCTGGCCAGTGCTGCAGGTGGAGCCTTTACCTGGATTTCTTTCCCCTTCTAGCAGCTGTGGGGTATGGTTCCAAAATGTGGGAATGTCTGGAGCTGGAGCCAAGCACACTCCCTGTCCATCTCCGTGCCTGCTCTGAGTCTGGGCAGCTGCTGTGTAATAGAGATGATTCCCTGGCTCATCCCAGCCTTTGCTAGGGGTGGGAACATGCTGGATGTCTTCATACACTCTATTCCAATGAGTGTCCAGAAGGCCTGACTTATTGGTTTTGTTTTGTTTTGGTGGTTTTTTTTATATTTTGTTGTAATGTGATTCATGCCAAGCTGTATCCTGGCAAAATCCCATTTACCAGCCGCTCTAAAGCCTGGATCTGTCTGGATAATGAGGAAAGCTAGAGCCCATCTGTGCCTTTGAAACACAGAGCTGTGAGAGCCAAGGGAGCACCCGCACCCAAAATTTTGGCTGCCTGAGCACAGGGTGGTCTTGGAGATCATGCAGCCAAGCAAGGGCTGTCCTCTTCCTTTCTTTGGTTCCTTGGCTCAACACTGCAGGGAGGCCCCAGCTGGGCTTCGTATAACTTCCCTCTTCCTGTGGGGGAAGCTTCTCAGGCAGTTTCCACCATTTGGCCCCAGGTGAGCCCCAGCTCCTGCTGTGTCACAGCCATGCCTGGGGCAGTGGGGACCAGCTGCTCCCAAAGGCAGGCAGGAGCAGTGCCCTCACCAATATGTGGAGCAGTGAGTCTGGATCAGGATCAGAGCCACAGGCAGGGTCAGGAACCAGTGCAGGAATCACCCAGCAAAGCTGCAGTGACTGCAGGAACCAGGCTGAGGTGAGGTTGGAGTTGCAGAGCTATGGGAATAGGGGCAGGCACAGCTCTGGTGTGGAACTTGTGGGTTTGTTCTAATGTTAAAGCAATTCCCAAGGGCAAGGAAAGGCATGTCCTTGCTTCTGGCATTCTTCTCAGCAGCCCCTATCAGTGAGAGATGACCTTGGCCAGCTAAACTCCTTAACTTAGCCAGCTGCACTCCTGGAAAGGGGATTCACTCCAGGCTCTGGCACTGGGAGCCTTCTCTAGGAAATTCTGAGGGAAGGCACAGCTGATGGAACAAACCCCCTGGATGTGGCAGGGATGTCTGTCCCCTTGTCTGGAACGTGTGATGTGGCAGATGTGTGACCTGCCTTGTTGGCTGTGTGAGCTGGGGTGCAGCAGGTGGATTAAAACTCTCTCTGGTGCAGGAAGCCCACAAGATGGTGAGAGAAGCCAACACCAAACAGGCTGCAGCAGAGAAGCAGCTCAGGGAGGCCCAGGGCAAGGTGAGTGAGTGACTCTCTGTGACTTCATTTTTGGGGTTGGTGTGGTGGCATCTCTGCCCAGCCTGGCCACAGGGCTGGTTTCTGACTGAGTGAAGTGCAGCTTCTCTCTGAAATGCTGTGGTCCCTTTCCAGCAGACACTCGAGTGAAAGGAAAAAGGCCTCACAGACATCTTTACTGTCTCCTGCTGATCCAGCTCTTACGTGGGAAATGGATCCAGAGAGAAATAATGAGTTTGTCACAGCTCTGGGATGGAAGGATAGAGCAGGGACCCGGGGAGTTGGAATTTCCTGACACAGCGGCACCACAGGATTGCTCAAACGGCTCCATCTTGAGGAGAGAGAAATTTCTTTGGAGTTAATGTTTCTGAAAATAAGCGTAGGACAAAAGGGGTAGATTCCCAAACAGCTGCTGTTTAAAATTCTGGGTGATGGGGAGAGACTTCACGGCTGGGCTTGTAGCTGCTTCCCTGTGGTTTCACTGTTTGATGGGGTGCACAGACTGGAGCCCAACAGGTGCTGAGGGTGACTCTTGCCTGTGTGCCCAGATTGACATGCTGCAGGCAGAGGTGACAGCCCTGAAGACGCTGGTGATCACATCCACCCCGTCCTCCCCGAACCGGGAGCTGCACCCGCAGCTGCAGAGCACTTCCAAAGCTGGCTTCAGGAAGGGCCATGGGCGGAACAAGAGCACCAGCAGTGCCATGGTGTCAGCTGCCAGCCAGAATGTGGCTCCAGAGCCTGCCAGCCGGGAATGCAAAGAGGTGGGTGAGGGACATGCGCTGCATCAGCCTTGGAGCCATGGCTCCAGGAGCTCTGAGCAGCTGTTCGTGCCTTGTTCCCTAAATTTGTGCTGAGGCAAGCGCTGGAGGGTTTCCTTTTGTGGGATTTCCTCTTTGTCGGGGCAGGAAGCAGTTGGGGGATCACTGAGGGGCAGATCCAGAGGGTGCCAGTTCTGTGAGCTACTGAGCAGAAGCCAGTTCCACTAGCCAGATGTGGACACAGCTGTCCTGGGAAGCAAATAGGAGGCACTTGGTCAGGAAAAATGAAACTGAAGAATGTGGTGGGGGAATATGTCTCACTAGTGGTTTTTTTGGGAACTGCAGCCTGTGTCGTGAAGAATTGCTGAGGAAACACAAAGGCTTGTTAAAGGTTTGGAGCTGTCATTTTTTCATGGAGGCAGCTTCCACAGAATGCAGATATCCTAGGGTTTCAAATCGCAGGACTCAGCCTCCAGAGTGCCTAATGTTATGTATCAAGGATGGGATGTATTTTTGTCCCTCAGAATCCTAATGGGAGAGGTGATAAAAGGGAACCTGGCATTCAGAGAGTTGGTGCTTTATGGGAAAGATCTTAGATTGAGCCTAAAAATGGTAATTTCTGTGCTCTTTTTGCACCGCAAGCTGAAGTCTAAAGATGTGGCTCGTGGTGCCTTGAGGACCATGCTCAGTTCCTGCAGGGGAGGACTTGAGCCTTTCTCTGATCTCATGTGTTTTACCTCCCTCTTTGCCTGTCTCTCTAAATCTCTTCCTTCACTATCTGTCTCTCCCTCTGCCCTCCAAGTCTGGTTTCCCTGCTCTCCTCTCCCTGCTCCTTTGCATCCTCCCTGGGAAGGCTATCCACATCACCTATGAGCCAGGCTGGCAGGCCTTGGGAGCAGATGCTTCCTCCTCCTCATGGCAGGTAACCAACCTCTGGGGACGGGTGGGACCCACCTGCCTCTCATGCTTACAGCCTTTCAGTTCCAGCTTCCTTTTATGCTAATCTCGATTTTTTTTTTCTTTCATTTTGCTTTTCTCCATTTGTCCATCTTGTGTCTCTGAAGCTGTTGCTGGTCCCAGGTGAGCTGTCTCCATGGCACAGAGGGAATGTGCTGGAATCTGGACTTCTCCAGCTGCATTCACTCATGTTCTTTGTGTTGCTCAGCTTAGTTTTATTTTTTCCTCTCAGAAGCTTTTGTTGGGCTTGTAGGAGCTCCTCTATCAGTCAGGTTGGTGCTTTGCCCAGTGATCCATCTGGGAATCAAATGCCAGATCCCACAGTGTCTCCTATTGCCCCTCAGCTGTTCCCATCATTCCTGCCACAGGTTGAGCATGCACTTTGTCTGTTCAGTGGTTGTATGGTGGCTTTTCTGCAGCCATAGGAAGGAGGAGGAACCACCTGGAGGAAAATGGGGCAGAGAGGTGCCTGCAGGCTTCTGGCACGCACAGGCCAGGGTGGCTGTGTCACTCTGGCACACAGCTGCTGCTGGGTGGGAAACGAGAGATCCTTGGAGCCAGGCAGCTTCCCTCAGATACTGCAGTGATGTCTGAGCCTCTCCAGATGCCAGAGCAGATGTTTCATGGGTTTCCTGCATAGTAACAGATACCTTCTGATATGGCATTCCTCCTTCTTCCCCCTCCTCTTGGACACTTGCTGCAGGTCGACTCCATTTTATTTGCTGAGTTCCAGGCCTGGAAAGAATCTCCAACTTTGGACAAATCCTGCTCCTTCCTGGACAGAATTTACCGAGAAGATGTAGGACCTTGTCTGGACTTCACTAAGAAGGAGGTGAGTGCTGGGAAAGCAGGAGCAGCTGGCAGCTCTGGAGCATTACCTTGCTGGAATTCACTCCTGCCCTCCCCTGTCTTGCTGCAGCTGTCGGAGCTGGTGCGAGTGGCTGTGGAGCAGAACACCCTCACCATCGAGCCAGTGGCTTCCCAGACTGTCCCTGTGGGCAAGGTGCCAGCAGAGGAGTGTGGTGGCCCCAAGTAAGGACCCTGTGTCTCCCTGCCTTGTCCCTTCCCTGCTGCTGGTTTGTCCCCTGTCATGGAGTGGTGCGGCAGGCAGCTCGGGGCCACCTCACACTAGCAGAAGTGATGTGATATTCCAAACAAAGAGGAGGGATTTTATTCAATTTATGTCCTTTCTTACCTTCCAAGATGTCCCTCTGACAGACGGGACGTGCAGGTTTCCTACCACTCTCCTGCAAATTATTCCCCAAATTACCCATCCTGTGTTTATCCTTATCAGTTTCCTTTTGATTTTTTCAAAATTTTTTTTTGTCTTCCCAGTGGCTTCCGGTCACGAATCATAACGTAAGTGAAATATTTATTATTCAGCCAGTGATCAAAGGTCTCTGGAGCATTAACAAGTCACTAACTCAGCACCATGTGGCAGCTTGGAGGCTTTTGCTGAGCTGACCTAACTCTTTAACCCTGTTTAAATTCCACCCAGGCAGGATGGGAAGGAACCCATTTGCAATAAAAGACCCAAAAGGAATTTCCCTTGTTTCCCAGATGCAAAACACTGCTTTTATGGCAATTGTGGTTAGTTTGGTTGTGATAGCTGTGGTTTTACACCAAGTGGTACCAATCAAGTAAGAGTCACTCTTTTCCAGGATGTTGCAATGCTCAAATATGTGGCTCCTTACAGGTATCTTGTTTACAAAAGTTTTGGTCATCCTGCACCTCCTGGGAATTTATTCTCCTTAAGTTGTGTTAATATTTGGTCAATGATTACTTCTCCTTGCATCTGGACTCTTGGAACTTGTGCTTCCACTCTTGGCTAATGTTTGCCTTGAGAGCAGTGGAAAACAAGCTCAGGGACAAGCTCAAGAGCTCTCTGAAACGTCTGCTCCCCTCTGCTGTCACCTCCTGTGGCTCCCCAGAGAGGCTTTTCTGCATTTTGGGAGTGATGTTCCTCTTCTTACTGTGTCCCTGAGCAATGTGGTGATAACTGCACTAGAAAATTCTGCTCTGTTGCTTGAAGTGGTGATGGGAATCATCTGCCTTGCAAACAGCAGAAGAAAAGGGAAGAAAATAAAGGAGTGCTCTACCCCTTGCTGACAATTGTTTAGAAAAGGCTGTTTTCACCCTCTGAAATCTCAAAATTGGGAAGCCCAGCTCCTTTCCTGTCTGCCTGAGGAGGGGTTGGCTTGTTTTGAGTTCTTGGTATGTGGAAATCCTGCTCTAATGCTGGATTTACCTGTTTTGAGGCCAGCTTTGGTGCCCAGCCAGCATGTTTACATCTCACCAGGAAAGCTGATACACCTGAGCCTGCCCTGGACTGTGGGGGAATGTGCAGAGACCAGGGGACATTGGTTGTGCTCTGCTCCAGCCTCATCTCTTTTATATTTCCTGTGATTTCCTCTGGGGCTGTGTGTCAGGGAAAAGGTGCTTTCACCTAAAGTCTCCTAAACTTGCCATTTATGGAATATTTCCAAGAGCAAAAGAATATCAGACAAGGGTTTGTTTTTTTTTCCTTCACACTGCCTGACCCAGGGATGGCTTCTGATCTCTCACTTCCATCTCTCCAGGTGGCTGAATTGCTGGATCTGTGCTGTGCCACTGGACTGCTGAAGTGCTTGTCCTTTTCCCTGCAGGAAATGTGCTCTGAGCGGGCTCCCCAGGACCTGCAAGCACCGGATCATGCTGGGGGATTCTGGGAATTACTACTATATTTCCCCTTCCTGCAGGGCCAGGGTGAGTCCTTCACTTTCCCAGGGTGCCTTGACCTTCCAAAATCAACTGTAATGTACGAGTTCCTGAGGGTCAGCCCTGGAATTGGGGAAAAACTGAAATTTGAGGTTGTTCCCAAGGTTGAGGTGGCTCTTAGTTGATGATTAGGGGGCAGATCCAGCTCTTCCTTCTGCTTTCAGATAACCTTCAGTGTGTTCACTTGCCATGATTTCATTCAGTACAGAGCTTTGATTGTTTGGCTTTATTGTTATTGTTTAATTCCCCTTTGTAAAACACAACAATTTTCTGCTCTTTAGAGGCTGTTGCTGTTCCAGCCAGATCTGTGCCTGGCTGTGGGAACAAACTGTTCTTTCTGTGGAGGGGAGGGAGAAGGTAGATAATTTGTTAATGTGGCTGTTGGGACTCTTGTTCAGTGGAGGATTTTGGAAGTTAAACTCTTTCCTGAGCTGCACTTTTGAAAAGCTGATCTCACAAAAAGTTGCTTTTTCTGCATGGATTTGACTCATTTTTGTCACTTGCACCAAAGTAATGTCTCAAATCTTTGTACCTTTGTTGCCCCCTCTTTCCCTCTGTCTCTCAGATCACAGCAGTGTGCAACTTCTTCACCTACATCCGCTACATCCAGCAAGGCCTAGTGAGGCAGGATGGTAAGAGCTGGCTCCAGTGGGATGCTTTCTGTGGAGACAGTTGGGAGAAACTGGGAGGAGCTCTTTGGAGTGACATGAGTGGGGCCAGCTGGGGCTGTCTTTGAGAAGCAGATAAATGACAAAAGAAAGGCATGAGGGGAGGAGTGGAGCATCTCTTCCTTATCAGCTTCCTTGGAGCTTTTCTCTGGGGTTGAGCTGGTAAGGAGTGACCTGATGGGCCTGTCCTGCTTCCCTCCCCTTTGGGAATGCTGGGAGCACTGCAGAGCAAGGGCTTGTGGCCAGCTGTGCCCTCCTTGCTGATTTTTTGGTGGTTTTTTCCCCTTCTGTGTCCCCGTTGTGCTTTGCAGTGGAGCTGATGTTCTGGGAGGTCATGCGGCTCCGGAGGGAGATGTCTCTGGCCAAACTTGGATTTTATTCCAGCGAGATGTGAGCAGAGCTCTGAGCGTGGAAGGAAACTGCTCCTGGAGGAAGGGCTTGGAGTGCAGTGCCTGTCCTGCTCCCTCCCACCTTCCCTCTGCCTGGAGCAAGGAGCAAGATGCAGAAGTTCCACCTTCAGCTGTCCTACTCGTCCGAGTGTGACTGGAATGCAGCTGCCACGCTGCCCCTGGAGCTGGGCTGGCCCTGGCTGCTCCAGGATGGCCATCCATGGACTCGGTGCCTCCTATATGCAGTGTATATCCATTTTTTTTAAAACCTTTTTTTATATATATATGCAGCCTGCTTTGGCATAACCCAAGGCCAGGCCTGTGGAGAGTGGGAATTCTTGACCTTCCTTGTGAGCCAGTCTACCATGACAGATGCTGGCTGTCTGTTCCACTCGTTTTTTTAGGATGGAGGGTGCTGTCTCTGAGGTCCTGCTGACCACAGCAGCCCTGAAAATGCCAGCAGACCACAATAATCTTGAACAGTTTGTTTCCAAGTACTTCCGTGTTCCTTTTCAAGGAGCCTGCAAGAGAGGTTTGTTGCCAGCACAGTCACAAAGAGGGATTTGTTCCTGGTTTTAGCTGGATGTTTGGCTCTGGGTTATGCAGGCTAGGGAGTGGCTGGAGCTGTGCACCTGGGGCCTCCAGCAGAAGAAAGGGAGCAGGGAAATTCCTTAACTCCCAGCTGGCTGCAGGATTTTTCCCCTGGACTAGGGAATCTGCTGCAGGTGTCAGAGGCAGATGCAGGACCCTGTGGCAGTCCCTGGTGTGACGTCCCCCATGATGCTCCTAAACACAAACCTCACCCACAAACAAGCCTTGGAGCTGTTCCTGCTCTTGAGGGAGCTTTGGCAGTCCTGTTCCACTCTTCAGGCAGAACCCATGTTCCCAGGCTGGGTTCTTTGTGTCTCCTAGGCAGTCCTAAAGCCCAGAGATTCCTTCCTAGTGTTACATCAGACCTGGAGATGCCTGTCCACTGGGAATCACAACTTTTCCCGGGCTGCTACTTGCTGGTGAGGGAATGAGACCTTTGTGTGCACATGGGGGAATGTGGCTGAGGTTCCTGCGTGCCCCAAAATGTGCTGGGAGGGAGGGATGTCACTGGAGCTGTAGCAATGCACAGGCCAGATACATCCTGAGCTCAGACCCAGATTTATTAAAGCCATTACAGTATTTTGTAGCTATTTTAGCCTTTTTTTCAGTGATTGTGGGATCAGCTCAGCCATCACTCACTCTGGGGTTTTCACTGCTGACAGGGTTGTCACCCTGTCCTCTGCCACCCTCAGCAAGCTGGTGCCCATCCTCAACTCCATAATTCCATCCTCTCCTGAAGGATATTACAGCAGGAATTCAATTTTCTTCCACTGAGCTGCTGGATTTTGTCTAGGGGAGAGAGCAATAACACAGCTTTGGTTTCCCCAGCTGTGGATTTCAGCTCAGGTGAATTCCACCCCTGGAACTCCTCCCTGCATCTCTTTCCCCTGTCCTTTTGATATCTCCATGTCTTCCTGTGCTGTGATCTGCTCCACTGCACAAACCTTGCAGCACTGGGAATGAAATGATCTCTCTGGGTTGGTTTGTGGGGTATTTTTTCCCCCTCAGTGTCACATTGAAAAGCACTTTGAGACAGAAGGAACTGAAGCAATGCCTTGTCTGAGGTTGTCTTGCATTTCAAATGAAGCAGAGAGCACAATTAGTGAAATTTGGAAAGGAAAATGAAGTCACTCCATTAACAGCAGGATGGTTGCACCCTGCTCTTTCATAAAGGAAAATAAACATTTTCTATTAACCTCTACAGGCCTGGTTGGAGTTGGAGGGTCAGGGTGCTTGGGGTGCAAGAGAAAATCCTACAGCATGGGGTTTGGGATGCTTTTATTCATCAGGTACCCGTTCTTGCTGAGGGAAGCTGAGGCTTCTCCTGCCTGCTTGTGTCTCCTTTAATTTGCTGGCTTGAAGCACTGCATGGGTGCTGGGATTAGAGGATCTTCCTTCCTTTTCTTCATTTTCGCTTAAAAAGCCACGCAGGAGTCTGGTTGTGCAGCACAGTCAGGCTGCCACGAGAGGGCACAGGCAGCCCAGGCAGGGACTGTCCTACCTACCTCATTCCCTCTCTGTCTTCCCTGGGAGAATGGAGCATCTCCAGGATCTACCTGCTCCTCATCCTCCCTGCAGCCTCTTGACAGGAAAACATTCCTACAGCTTCCCTGCGCTGCTGGGAAAGGGAATTGGGCAGCGGGAGAGTGGAAAGGAAAGGGAAGATTTGGATTTCTCTTAAGGGATGGTCAGGTAAGAGACTGGGAATGTTTTGCTGTGTCTGGGTCTTTCAGTGTAATGTCAGCAGGGATTGCTGTCAGAAACTTCCCTGTGACATTGGCTCCTAAACTTCTAAGGTATGAGATGTCACGTCCCCTATTCCCAACCTTTTCCACCAGAACTTTCCTGCTCTTTTTCCCCTCATAAATAAACAAGAGCTTGAGCAGAGTCCCTGAGTCCTCTGGTATCTCCTGCAATCTTCCTTGCATCTATTTGCTCGCACAAAGGGTCTTCCAGCCTGTCCTGGACCAAAATAAAGAGCTTCAAAGGGATGGGAGTCAAAAAATCTGCTTCTATAGATGTGTTTGACTTGCTTGATTTTGTTTTCATCCCTGTTTCCCTCAAGTTTGGGAGAGAAAAGGGATATTTCAATACTTGGATGGTGCTGGGGGTTAGTGTTGCGCACAATTAGGTGTTTTTAAGCATTTGGATATTACTATTTGAGAAACTGGGATTTAGAGCAGAGAGATTTGGTTGCTCCTGGCAGTTCTCCCTGTCTGCTGGCTGTGTTCTTTCCCTGCCTGTGGGATTACTCCAGGTTTGCTCAGGGCTGTAAATCAGGCTGTCTTTGCACAGCCGGTCAGGCTGTCCCCACACACCCACAAAGATGGATGGTTCCTGTTCCCAGGAACCAACAAATAAAAGCGTTGGGATTTTTTAAAATTATTATTATTTTCTCCAGGTGCCATCAAAGAAAAGAGAGAAGATAAACAGCTGGCCTCAGAAACGTCAGGACTTCCCAAGCTCTCCCAGCCTTCCCGTGGGATGAATCCATCAAAGCAATGAGGATCCCTGCAGAACTGGGCCAGCCGTGGGGAAATTCCAGTTGTTTTGGACATTCAGGGAGTGTGACCCTGCCAGGAAAAAGTCAGATGTCCTGGCACAACTCTCATTGTGCACGTGGCACCCAGGGCTGGGGCTGGCCAGCTCTGCCAAGGCAACCCGTTCCTAATAGGAGCAAATCCCTGTGGTGCCACCAGTGCTGAGAGCCAAGAGAGTGGGATTTGCTGTTTATCATGTCAATATTCCCATGTTTGTGCAAGGCTCACTTGGATGAACTGGAAGGTTGGCTTTAGCCAGGCTGAGAAGGCAGCTGGACTTTATGCTGGTTTATATAATTTCCAGAGAATGTTTTATCTCCTTTGGGAGTGAATTAGGAAGGAAACAGAATGTAGAAAAAAATGAGATCCAGCCTAATTGTGGGGCTGGATGTGAGGGGAAGAAGGGAAAACTGGCTTTGGAATGACCTTAAGATGAAGGAGAGTAGATTTGGATGAGATATTGGGGAAAAAAATCCTTCCCTGCAAGGGTGGGGAGGCCCTGGCACAGGTTGCCCAGAAAAGCTGTGGCTGCCCCTGGATCCCTGCAAGTGTCCAAGGCTATGTTGGATTGGGCTTGGAGCAGCCTGGGATAGTGGAAGATGTCCTGGTTTGGAATGAGATAAGCTTTGTGATCCCTTTCAACCCAAACCATTCTGGGAAACTCTGATAGATTGGAGCTGCCAGTGGTGTCCTGGCTCAAATGAAATAGCACTGGCTGGAATGATGGAGCAGAAGGACAGCAGGTAAAGTTTAGGAAGGAAAAGGCACTCCTTAGCTTTTGTTTGGCTTAGTCTTGAAATAATTCCCCTTGTAGGAGAAAACATCAGCTGCACAGGAAAAGCTGAATCACTGGTACAAATCTGATTACTTACAAGTGACTCTAGTGCTGAAAAAGCCATTTGTGCAGGAGTAAAAATCCCAAAACAGCTCCCCATGGGACTGTGCCAGAGAGGGGAGCTAGGAGAAGGGAGCTGAAGGTGCAGGTGTTCCCCAGGAAGCTTTGCAGTGCAAACCCCAGCATTCAGTCCTGTGCTGCTCACAGAGATTCCAGGGATGTCCATGTGGGCACACAGAACATCCCGAGCTTTTAACTCTGCTAATGCTTCCAGTGTCTGCTCCCTCTCTGGTTCTGGGGCTGCAGGCTTCCCTCTGGCAGATGTAGCCATGAGACTGGCTCAAGGGCAGCTCCCTGCCCTTAATTCCCCTGGCTCACTGTGCTAATTCTGCTCTCTTAATCACTTTAGAGTCAATTTAAGGTGCTTCACGCCAATGGACACTGAAGTGGGTCACAGCTCAGTGACACCTTTGCTCTTTCTGCATCAGCACCTCAACAGAGGTGACTTGTCTTTGGTGACCTTCCCCTTTGTCAGGCCACCAGTGCCATCTGGAAAAGTCGGGAGGAAGGTGGGAAGCACCAATCCAACTTTCCATCAAACTGAGGGCAGTGATAAATCATGTCTCAGGAGAGCTGGAATAGTGTCTGATGGTCCCACGGTGCTTTTGGGCAAGGGAAGTTTTGCAACCACCCCAAAATCTTGGCAGCTCTGGCACAAACTAGTCCTTAATAGAAGAGGGAAACTGGGTTCCAAATCTATTCATTTCACAATGGAATGATGTGTATGTGGAGAAGACCTCCTGGGCTGTGTTTGAATAGTGCCTGAACCGACTGAGCTGGGAAAACCCAAAAAAATATTTTTCTCTTGTCAGCAGTTGGGCATCGCTACTTTCTCCTAACCATGCTGGTTTGAAAAACCTGGCTTTACACATTCAAAATGCACAAATGACTTAAACCCTCTCTCTTACTGCACACATGGGACTCATCCCTGTCCCAACACCACCACATCCAGGAGAGCTTCTCTGAAACCATTGACTAAATATTTCAATAGAGACCTTAAAAACTGTTCCTCTCCTTTTAGAGATATTGCAGAAAGGAAAATTGCTTCTTAATCTCCGTCCTCTGCCTTGTCTTTGATTTATTTGTGCATCACAGGGCAGAGCAGGCTAAACATCTCTTTGTTTTTAATTCTTTATTTTATTTTATGCAGACAGAAACGTTCCCAGGAAATGGTTTGGGCTGGAAGGGATCTCTAAAGATCATCCAGCTCCTGACTTGCCCAGAAGCTCCTGCTGCACCATTCAAGCCCAGACATTGTTACTGAGGAGCTGTTGATTTTCTGCAGGGATGTGGAAGGAGTCATGGTGCTGAAATGCTGCTGGAACACCGTGGCTTCACCATTCCTTGCCCTCTAGTGCTGTTGGATGCCATTTCACTCACATAACTTCACCAAATCAGGTGTTCAGTTTTAGCACTCAGTGAGCTCCAGCATGATGGGGAGATAAGAATGAGCAAGGCATGGAATTGGTATTGGCAGCAGCACTTTGATTTCTGTTCACACTTAATTTCCCCCTCTCCAGGGTGATGGTGAGGCACAGGCTGTGCTGCTTTGCTCTATTTGGGGTTGTGAGCGTGGCCCAAAATTTTGTGGACTTGCAAAGGCTGATAATTTCAACTCTGAATTATTTACGTGGAAATGCCAGACCAGGAACTGATTGCAACAGAGAAACCAACAGCATCTTCAGCTCAGAACCCAAACTTCCAGATTTCTCAGGCATGTGAGCAATAAGGGAAAAAACACAGAGAGGAAGTGCAATATGGCTCCTATATTTTATTTTAAAAACTGCTGCTTAAAGAAGGCCAGGCTAATTGAGGCCAATTAAATTAATCAGGCAAGTGAACCAGCCACACCCATTCCAAGGAGGATGGGTGCAATCACAGGCAATTAGTGTGATTAATCCTCTCATTGTCATCCCCACAGCCAGCACCTGGCCAAGAAGTTGGGGAGTTACCTAACTGTGCTCAGGAGGATGCTGCAGGCGAAGGTGGTGCTTCCAGGTGAGGAGCCTTCTCCTCGGCCTTTTCTCACCTTTTCTCAAACTTCTGCTGAGCCTCCCTTGACCTGAGCAGCCTGGGCTTGACCTTCAAACCTCAGTGGTTGGCAGAAGGTAGAAAACCTCTGACACAGGATATTTTAGAACACATCATCATTCACTCCAGTGAAACTTACATTTGTACCCTCCAACCTCTGTGGGGGGGTAGATAACACCTTTATTTTATATTATTATTTGTTTATATAATTTATACTCATTATGTTTTATGTTCTGCTATGGAGAAATGATTCCTGGAATTCTGGATTATTCCCTTCATACTCTTTACAACATGGTTTCCAAATGGATAAGAAGTGCGTGGCTGGAAATGTGAATGGAATATTCACATTACAGCAGCTCCTACAATGCTCTGTTCTGTAGAATCCCCAGGACAGAGGGATGGTCTAGGGAGTACTCAGTATGGAAGTGTTTCTATGTGATGTTTGAGGAATTTAGGCTAACTTTTCAATAAAATATATAAGATAACATGATATAACCCCTCATGAACACTGGGAAAAAAATGAGAGTTTTTCAGAGGCTGAGCTTGCTGTTGGTTTTTTGGTTTGGTTTGTTGGGGTTTTTTTGGGCTTTTTTAAGCAGAGTTTTAAAAAACTGTTGCAAGAAGAAAGCTCACATTTGTGGCTGCCCCATCTCTGGAACTGTTCAAGGCCAGCTTGGAGGGGATAAAAACTACATCTGAACACCATGAAACCGTTTCTCCCCATGCTGATGCCACACACATATTTTGTGAAGAAGTTTCCTGAAGCCTCTAGAACTGGGCTCTTGCAGAGTAAGCAAAAGGTTAGTTTTTTAAAAGGCAGTACTGTTCATGCATGAAGCTATTGATTTGGAGCAGTTAATTTTTGTGTGAGAGCCCCCTGGATGTTTGCATCAGGGGCACCTGTTTATTCTGGGATTAAATGAAAGCCCTAAAAACGAGGTCATTTTCTGCTTTGAGTTCTGTGACACCTCGTGGCACCTGCTTTTGGGCAGGATGAGTTTGTCTATGGAGCAATTCCTGTGGACTTTGGCAAGCTCCAGTGTTGGTTTTAGAGGACAGATAAGGATAATCCAGCCAACTTTGTCTCCTGACCCTTCCTGTGAGTTTCCTCTGTCTGCCCCTCCACCTGATGGGACTGATTTCAGTGGGTTTGGCAGAAGCAGCTGTTAAACCCTCTGGGCTGACCTGAATACAGTTTTGACCTAAAATCCATTGCTGTGTCAGCCCAAAACCCACCAAAGCATCGGATGGAGCTGTGGGTTGGAAAAGCTGCTGCAAGGTGCCCACCACGCCCCAGGAAGAGCCATGAATGAGCACAAAATGGACTTCAAGAAAATTGTAAAATGCTTTTATGAAGTTTTCACAACAATTTGGTTCTCAGCTGCCTCCTCAGACAGTCTGGAGGCTGAGTTTGAGTGGCTAGGCAAATTTTTGACAGGAAGATCTCCTTTCCTTTGGTGTTTGTTCCCAGGATGAGGGGAAGCAGCAGAATTGATCCTGAGATTGTGAAGGCTAATAAAGAAATTAATCTGTGCTACTAAGGTCAATGGTATCAAAGTAATTCCACTCATTTCACCGTGCAAAGTAGAAAAAGGACTTTCCACACTCACTGGCTAACAGCTCCTCCATAAAAAGTCCCAGGAACACCAGGGAAGCCATAATAAGCAAGTCTAATCCCAGGTCCTTTTTTAGTTTGCTTCCACAGTGTTCTTGGCTTGAGAGCTGATTTTTGAACTGCTAAAAAAACAGTTACAAGGCTAAATCCGAAACTGGAGGTTGAATCGCCCTTTATGTCAAATCCTACCCTGACTCTTTACAATTCTGAATCTGAACATGTTTTTGATCTCAGAGCAAAACCTTGATGGTGACACTTCCACCCCAGAAATGTCCTGACTTGCTTAGTTGGCATCTCCGTGCTACCTTCCTGTGAGTTTGTACGGCAAAATGCACTCCAAAAGGAAGAAATTCCTGAGCCCCAGTGTCTCTGGAAAAAAAATCACATAAAGCATTTGTATGGTCAACAAATAGTTATGATTTTATTGAGTGGTAGAATACACAAGGAAAAAAAAAAGTTGTTCTTTTTGAGTTACTGGATTTTTTTTTAAGAATTAAAAAAAACAGGAGCTGTCCTATAAGGAATATGGGTTGGCTATTTTAACATTGGAAATGTTAGGGCGTTGTTAGGAAGGCTTTCTTGGGAAAGCATCTACTAAGGAAAAGGATGTCTTTGCCCTAATGAAGACCTCAAATCCAGCCAGAGAGCTCAGCCTCTGCAGTAGGGAATGATGGTGCCTGGACATGAGTCCTGATGAGCCTCCCAAGCCCTATTTCAGTGAGCAGCTGGCATCTAGACTCCTCAAATCCATGCTTGGAGGGAAAACTCCAAGGAAAGTCCCCTAATTCCACTGTACTGTCCCTGGGAACTGTGGGCAGTGAGTCCCTGCTCCCAGAGCTGTGGGAGGGGGGGCTCAGTGTGAGATCCAGCTCACTCCGTGGTGCCTGTGGATGTCACCAGTCCCTGCCACCCCCTCTGAGCCCCAGCTCTGCCCTGTCTTGTCCTGTGTCTCCAGCACAGCCCTCCAGGCAATTCCAGCTATGCTGGGAGATCATGGAACACCTGATTCCAAATTTCTCCTCCTTCACCTCTCAGTATTTTCTCTCCCAATCTCATGCATCCCTCCCCAAGCCATGACCTTCCCAAGCTTCTCCCATCTCTCATTCTCCTCTCAAAACACACCCAGAGGCTTGTCTTTACTGCAGTTTGTGCTTTTCCTGGCATCCTCCATCATCCTGGTCCTCCAGCTCCTAGTCCAGTCCCCCACAGTGAGTGGGGAGAACAAATCCAGTCCTTCCCTGACTGTTGTTTGATTCTCTGCCCTGAAACCAACTCCCCATTGCCATGTGGTGTAGCTGGGTTCAGTAAACCGTGGCAAGCTCCCAGCCCGGCTTAGGGTTTTTTTCATGTTTGTGTCTCATTACAGTGTAAATGAATGACCTTTGTCAAGACAGAAAGTGGGCAAGATTTCACCTCATTATTTTCAGAGAAACTCACTGGTTAAGAGTCCTCACAAAGCTGGGCAAAGTTGTGCTGAAAATTCTGTGTTAGGTCATTTTGATGGCAGATTTTAACCTCTCGTGTCTCACTCATTGCAGCTTGTTGGAGACAAAGCTCATGGGAAGTTTATATCCATATACATTTCCAGTCTTACTGAAACTTCTGGAATGTCTCCAGGTAAATGTAATTTTATTTGGAGAACAACAATAACAAAGCAGATTGATCCAGACTTCCAGGGCTCTTTGTCAGGGATCTCTTTGACCTGCTCCAGTTAAAGAGTGGAGAGCTTGTAAAATCCTGGAATGGTTTGGGTTGGAAGGCACAATAAAAATCATCCAATTCCACCCTCCTGCCATGGACAGGGACACCTCTAGACCAGGTTGCTTCAAACCTCATCCAGCCTGGCCTGTAACACTGGTAGGGATGAGATGTCAACAAGGAATCAAGGCACGTAGAAAACAGCTCAAATTACAAGACAGAAAAAGCTGTGATTTTTTGGAAGCAGAGTAAAAAGCTTTATGAGCCAGAGAGGCTTTGCCTGAAAAAATACCAAGTTTTTTTGGGGAAAAAATGCCCATTTGCCTAAGAGCTGATCTTTCCCCAAGATCAACCCAGTTTCCCAAGAAGAAAGGTGAGAAGAGAAGGCGACAGGGCTAAGAAGCTCTGGAAATAAAACCAAAAAAAACCCAAGGGCTGTCAGAAGAATAAGCCGGATATTTAAAAGCTGTTGATACCTCTGTGCTCGTGTCATCCTTGCTGGAACACAGAGATACATTCAAGGAAGGGATGCACAAACTAAGGCAGTCCTGGTGAGGTTAGCCCAATTCCAGGCTAGCTCCTTACTACCTGCCTGAGCAATCACAGCATCCAGAAGGATGTTATTTATGTAGCTTTTCACCCTGAACATTCCTGGTGGTACTTGGGTGAGCAAGACCCCCAGAACAAGCCCTTTACAAACCATAAGAACTGCTTGCTGAAGTTGCAAGATGCTGAATTCCCCATCTGTAAGCAAAGATAAAATCTCATTCTCCAAAGAAGGTGGGGAGGGAATACATTTATTATTTTTTTTTAATGCTGGCCATGGTCCCAGAGTCGCTTCTGTTCATGATGAAGCACCTTTGCTGATTCTGTGAGATGCTGCTAGGATTCAGGGATTTGATAGAGAAGGTCCAGTTTCAGAGCTGAGGGAAGTAATGAGGCATGCAAAGTAACCAGAGTCTCCCTCCTGATGTTTCCAAGGAGCACCAAGGCAGATGCTGGAGCTGGAGGCTGCTTTTGGAACCATGGCCCTTTGTCCTAAACCAAATACCTCTTCTGCTGTCTTGCAGCTGAACCTGAACCCCTGGATTTATTTGGGGTCAGGTTACCTGTTCCAGAAGCACCTGGAAGCTGTTTAGCCATATCTCCGCATAAGCCAATAGTGAATTTTGATAATTAGGTGCTGGGCAGAAAAATTGAATTTTACACAACTTGCAAGAGTCTCCAAAGGTCTCACATCAGCAACACAGCCTGGGCAGGGCTGATTCCAACAGGGATCGACTGTTTGAACAGCTCCTCCTCATGCAGGGAGAACTTCTTTTCTCCTGTGATTGTTCCCAAGGGAAGGGGCAGGCAGGAGGAGGCTTGGTTCCTGCCAGGCAGGTGCAGACAGACAGAACTCTGGGTTTCTGCAGGGCAGGATGGTGGTTCCCCTGGAGCACCGAGGAGCAATTAGCACGTTTTGCTTGTGTGGTTGTTTTGGTCTTTTGTGCGATTTTCTGGCAATTCACTGTGCCAGACCTGCTGCTCATTAAAGAGAAAACAAACCCTCTCCTAAAGGAGACATCTTGCTGTTTAAACCCAGAAATCTACAGCCCCCTGGGAAGAGAGGCTGATCCTAAAACGCGACTATGTTAACCCTGCTGTGTTAGGGGTTAGCTGTGCACGGCCAGGGTCACAGCTGGCACTGAAGGGATGCTGTGATTAGAGAAGGGGAGGAGGCAAAGGAGGGAGCTGGGAGCTGGACAGGGCTGGGAGCACAGTCCAGCAGCTGTCGGTCCCCTGGGATGTGATTCCTCTTCCACACAAACATGGGAAAGAGGCATGAGCTGACTGGGGTGTCCTTGGATTAGGAACACTCATTGAGACGTAAAAACCCTCAGTGTGAATCAGGGTTTTTGTGGTTTAGGCAGAATGAGAACGAATCTTGTGAAAAGAAGGTCAAGATCAGATATTAATGGCCCTTTTTTAAACATTCCTCATCATCCTCTCCCAACCTTCCGTTCCTTGAACTGCTGGCCTTGCTTTCCATCCTCTGGAGCACATTTTAAATCTGCCTGGATTAAACAGGTTGCCTGGGCCTGCACCAGAAGCAGCTGACAAGACAGGAAACTCCCCTCCAACATGGATTTAGACAGATCTGAGAGTAAAACACACAAGTGTGATTCCCCCCCCCACGCCCCCCCATCCCTCCCGGTCACTCACACCTCCCCAGAAAGATTCATGATCACTTATGGAGATAAGCATCCAGCCAGAGATCTCCAGATTTCTTTAGGGACCTGTGGGAAGAAAATGAGAAGTTTGGGAATCTTGCTTCTGTCGTGTTTTTCCTGCAATGAAGGCTGTTACTGAACTTTAATATCAACCATAGAATCACACTCATATCCTCTGTCAGTATGAAGCCATTCCCCCTTGGCCTCTCACTCCAGATCTGTGTCCAAAGTCCCTCTCCAGCTCCTTTGGAGCCCTTTCAGGCACTGGAAGGGGCTGTAAGTTCTCCGGGGAGCCTCCAGGCTTCACTCTGCTGTGCCTGGGTGCTGTATGGCCCTATCCTAACTGGATTTGAGCACAAAAGCAGGTTTGGAACCTGCTCTCCTGCCCATTGTGGCCACTCCACTTCAACCTGCAGGAGGTGCCTGGACTGCAGAGCTTTCTCATGTTCCCTGCCATGAATTATTCCCGTTGGAGTAACTGAGACAGCAGCATTAACACCGAGGCTGCTGACAAGGGCTGTTAGACTCGACTCCAGCTCTGCCTGTGGGGAATTGCCTGTTGCTGCTGGCAGAGCTCTCAGGGGACACTGCAGGGGCTGAAACCTGACCTGTTTCCCTTTGATTCATCTCACTTTGCAGCAGGAGATCCACTGGCAGCTCCCAACAGCAGGAGCCACCAGCTGTCAGAACAGGGTGGTATAAAAATCACAAATCATTATTGGAAAAGCCCTCTGATATCAACCCCAGCACTGCTGAGCCACTGTGTCCCCAAATGCCACGATCTTGTTTGTACCCATCTAAAGGTTAAGTGTTTGGGACTTTGACAGCAGCAACACAAATTTCTGAAGGTTGTTGCTCTGTGCTAGAAAATACTAGGTGTCCCTGGAAAAATGAGCTGCAGGTGGGATCAGGGGAGCCTTACCCAACAATGTCTATGAACGCTTTCCCAAGGGGCTTCTCCTCATACTGGACTCCATACTTGGCACATAATGACTTCACCAGAGGCTTCACCTTCCAGAAGTTGTGCCGTGGCATTGTTGGAAACAGGCTGGAGAGGAGAGAGCAAAAACAAAGCTGAGAAAACTCTCGAGACAAGCGACAAGGGATGGGCATTAGGGTTTGCATCCTCAGGGGCTCATCCTTGGTGCCTCCCCCTCAAGCTGCACAAACAAAGGAAGGGAGGCACAGAGACACCCCTGCTTTACACTCCTCTGTCTCAAGGAGGTGGTGGAAATTGATTTTCCTGTCATGCCTCAAAGCAAAGCCATGCTCAGTACACACTGAAAGCCAGTTTGTCCAAGAAGGGACACAAGTGCAATGAGAGGGCTGCAGAGTGAGGGACCAGCCTCAAAGATGGCCACCCATTCCTCTGGGAATAATTAATTGTTTCTTGCTGAACTGAATTCACAGTGACCTGGTTTTTCACTTTTGGGAGCAGGCAAAGAAGGATTCTGAGGGCACCTTACCCTATGCTCTTCCATGGAGATAGCCTAAGCTGGCTCGCTAACCAGCCAGCTTCACCCTAAAAGCCATTTCTTCTACATTTGCTGTTGCCATTGGCAACAGACTGTCCATATGGCCCTGTTTTCCATATTTTTTCTGGAATCTGGTACCCAGCATCCTACACTCTATAAAACACTGGAATGCTTTAGGGGAGGGGAGTTTTCTGAGGTGAGTGCTTGGGATTTGAGCCCACAGCCTTCATAACATGACTACTCCTAATTAAACTCCAAATTAAGGCTGTGAGAGTGGAAGCTTTGAAGAAAGAGAGGCAAATGTCATGGCTGTAAGAGAAGCAGACTATCATGAAATGGTTTGGGTGGGGAGAGATGTCAAATCTCATTCAGTTCCTGCCCCATCAGGGGCAGGGACACTTTCCACTAATGCAGGTTGCTCCAAGCCCCATCCAGCCTGGGCTTGAGCACTTCCAGGGATGGGGCAGCCACAGCTTCCATGCCTGTGTAGTCTGAGACTCTGTTTCCTTGGCATACCATCCTGCCCCACCTCGTAATTCCCTCCCCTGGGCTGTGACAAGCTGGCAGTGCCCTCGTGATCTCGGCTCTGCACTCACTGGTGCTCGATCTGGAAGTTCAGGTGCCCGGTGAACCAGTCGTTGAAAAAGGACTGCTCAATGTTGCAGGTTGCTGCCATCTGCCAGGGAGAGAGAAAGCTGTGAGGATTAGAGATGGCTCATCCCAAAATCAGGGTGAAATTCTTCATCCCTGAGCTCTGAGAGGGCAGAGACTGCAGTGCAGTGAGGGGAGGTTTAATCCTCCCTCAGGGCCTCAGGTAATCAAACTCTCACTGGTGGTGAAGTGATGTAGCAGCCTGAGCCCAGATTCCTAAATCTCAGTCTCTCCCATTGGAGATCAGAGGGCTGACAGCAGTACCAGGGTGGAAAACAGGAGGAAAATGCATGGACACAAAGCTTCCCCATCCCTGTGTAGTTATTGCCCAGTTTGAGAAAATATTCTGATAATATTTCTCAGGTATTCTTGCCACTGATAATCACAAAATTAGATATTTTTTCTTAAAATTCAACCAGATTTTTGATTGGGTTCCTCCCTCACACATTTTACTTGGATTTGCAGAGAGACAGAACTGCCAAAATATCAAGAATATGGTTCTAGAATAAAGAAGAGGAAAGGGAGCATTCAATCCGTCATCTTCCAGAACAAAAGAATAAAGGCAGGCTTCAAAATGAAGAGTCAGCTTTTTTCCTTAGCTGTTCTGTTGCTGGGATCTACAGGCCTGGCCAAAACACACAGGAATATTTTTTGGATTTGCAGTCATATCCAGCTTCACTCACCACAGTCACCCCCTCTCTCAACTTGCCTCCAGGAGCAAGTAACCTTTTGATTGTAAAAATAACTGCAGAACTTTGTAATTCCATGTCTTTCCCCAGCATTGCTGGCTCTGGGAAGAACATCTTTGTGGAGCAAGTCATGGACAAGACACTCTAATCTAGTAAGGGGTTGGTGGTAACTCTCACACTCTTTGAGTAAATCCCATTTAGGGGTGAATCAGGGGCGTTTTCCCTCGCTCCTCCCCTCCCTCTTACCTGGGAGCTCAGCCAGTCTCTGTGCTTCTCAGAATCAATTTCCATTGGAATGTGATTCATCTGGGTGACCCACACAAACCAGTGACTCTCCAGAAACCTGCAAAATCAGGAAAAATCATGACAATTTCTACCAGACATGGGGACATCAGGTAGTTAGAGTGGAGTTTGCAGGGAGCAGCAGAGACTTGGATGGATGTTGACAAGGAATTGCCTGGAATCATCCTTATTCCAGGCTTGTTTTCTGCAAGAGCAGATGATCCAATTTTGCAATTTTGCTTTTTTTTTGACTTGCCCTTTAAGTTTCATCAAAAACTTTGGGAATAATGGCTGATTGTGATAAGTTTTCCAGCTTGGCTTGAAGCATGCACAGAATTACCTCCACAGTCAGCTGGGAAGAGGGTGGGATGAGGCACTCTGGGAGCCATGATCAAAGTGAAATCAGCAGTATGTGAGAAGAGGGAATGAGGAAAGGGGAGAATCCTGGACCATCATGGGGCAGGGGAAGATGCAGAAGAGTGCCAGAGGAGCTGGAACTCGGAGATGTGGACACAGCAGAGCTGAGGCCAGGCTCAAACAGCACTGGAGGGATGGGAGAGCAGCAGGGATGCAACTGATCCCCTACCTGACAAATGTGAGGAGACACAGGGAGCCCAGGACGCCGTAGAATGGGATGTAGGTGATGAAGTAGCGCAGGTAGTAGCTGATGGCCCAGGCCAGGTCCTGGGGGAACAGAGAAAACACCAGGCATCACTTTGCCCATCCTGGATAACATGTCCTTGCTAGTGATGTTGGGAACACTGGGTGATTCCTGCCTGCCCCCTGGCCTCCCTCTCTGCTCCAGTTTCCAGCCGAACCCCACAAGGATGGAGGGAATGTTTCACTCACCGCCCAGAACCTGCGCCTGATCATGGTCGAGATGATTTGGATTTGGAAATACACAGGGATGAGCAGAGGCGGGAAGACTGCAAGGCAAAGGGAAATGGTTTGGCCATCAGGGGGGTGGGAAGGTGTGTGACATGAAGGACTGCTTCCATGGAACTGGGAATGTGCAGTTTTTCCATGGAGCCTCTCACATGGGGGTTATTCCCAGCCTCAGCTGTTTTACATTCCCTTGCTCTACAGGGCAATGTTCCACGTGCTTGGATATCCCTGAGCTGATTTTGGGACCTCCACAGGATCCTGAGGAAGGGTGGGATGAGCTGGGACTTGAGGAGTTGCTCTGCTCACACAGTGAGGGTTGGAAATGACAAGTGGCATTCCAGCAAAAAGGAAGAGAGGAGGGTGGATACTCACTGAGGAAGAAGTATTCATGCTGGTGGTTGTAAGGCAGGTACTTCAGCTTCTTCTTGCCATACTGCAGGACAAAAAGAGACAGCTCAGCCTGGGATTGGGACATTCCCAGGTAAAAGCAGATTCTCTGCAATAATTCTTAATTTATTGACCAGGGAGTTTTGACTGAATCCCCACCAGTGGGTAAGAAGAGATTTGGTGTGATTAAATGTCCTGACTTTGTAATTGTGTATTTTTTTAAAGATAATTTCTATTTTCTTGATGGAATCTTGATGCACTTCACCTTCTGCCATCCCTGTACCTGTGAGAAGAGCTGCCAGCACTTCCACCTTTACTAATATGAATGTAATAGGTATAAAGTCTGTTTTCTTGGAAGGGAAGGCTTGTAACACCAATTAATCAGGCACATTGTTCCCTCTGGGCTGAGCTCTGCAAGGCTGTGTACTTGACATAATTTGGAAAAGGACTTTATACCAATGCGAGAATATTTGAATAGACTGATTCTGGCCTAATATCAGATATCTTGAGGCAGAAATCCAGTTTTCCTTGTTATCACAAAGGTTTTCCTTTAAGTTGTAGAACCATGGTCTGCTTTCTCAATAATATAAAATCTGGCTGAGAAGCCATTTTTAATGTTGTATTTCCCTGTGCTGTCTTTGCTGCTTGTCCATTTTCTTGGGGTTTTGTTTTTAGAAATCCTTGTTCCATTGTGAAAAACACCATGATGTAAGTGCTTTGGATAGGTTTTTATAAGCAGGCAGTAAATGCTTTGGCTCTGGAGGGGTGGATTGAATTGAAGTTAAAATCACTTGATATTTGCTATAGAAATGGAAGGTTAGTTTCAAAATGCTCTTGCTGGAATAATGACGAACACTGTATTTCCCCCTCATGTTGGTACTTCAAGCCAGCAGGATGAAGTGGCCTTCAGTGGCTTTTTGCTTTTTTTTTCCAATCTCATATGCATTATTTTTCCTGACTTAACCCAGGACACTTTCTCCTGTGGTCAGCACAGGAAATGGATTGGGAATTAGTAGTCAATGCTGCTCCTCACCCCAAGGGTTGGCTCCAAACTCCTGTCAGACAGACGAAATCCCTGGATTAAGCATTTCCTTTCTAGCATTCCTGGAAGTCCTGCCTGTGTAAGTCATGTCTAACAATGGGAGCCAACTCCTGGATTTGTGTAATCACTCTCCCAGGCCCTCTTGTACAGTAGTTTTCTATGTTTTCCTCACTTTTCCTTACCTCAACGGGCTGTGTGTCTCCCAGGACAAAAATGTGCAGCATGTTCACATCTGGGTCCTTCTTGAAGATGTTTGGCTTGGCGTGGTGCTGGAAGTGACGATGGTTCCACCAGTTTGCAGAGGCACCCTGGGCAAAGAGATCAAGGAGTTTTCATCCATGGAGAGCTGCTCCCAAGGTGGGATTACCAATCATTTATAGGAACTAAAGGAACAAAAGTTCATTTTGGCCCGGATTGTGGCCAAAGTGGGATGTGCTTTGGAAAGAGAAGCAAGCAGGGAGTGGTGGAGTTATTGGTTGCTATGAGACTGCTGCTCCCAGAGGGATCCCGAAGGATCATCCGTGTTGAAAGAACACAGAATAAATATACTCTGAGCAAGTTACAGGTTACTGTGCCTTCCCAGAAAATCCTGAAATGGTTTGGGTTGGAGGGGACTTTAAAGCTCCTCCAGTCCCAACCTCCTGCTATGGACAGGGTCACTTTCCACTAGCCCAGGCTGCTCCATGGGCAGTGGTCACTGACATTTTTGTGCCTCTGCTCACTCTGGGAAGGTTGAGAGCCTCCCTTTCCTATTTTGCCAGAGCCAAAGTGATGCATTCCCAGAAATTCCTGGCTCCATAACTCCCTTTACCTTCAGATGTCCAATGACAAACTTGTGGACAATGTGGTTCCAGGAAGACTTCTTGAAGACAGAGAGGTGTCCAAAATCGTGTTGCAGCCACCCTGCCTGGGCCTGGGAAAATCAAATAGTTAGGAAGCCATTGGGAATCAGAGCTAAGCAGGGAAGAGATGGAGATGGAGGGCACGTTGGGAGTGTGAGGAAGATCTCTCTGTCACCTGGGAAGTTGTAAGGATGCAGGCAAGGATGAGGGTTGTGATCCAGCCAGTCCCGAAGTAGGAAACCATGAACCAAGCCAAAACTTCCATGGCAATGATGTGGCCCAGGTAAAGGGAGAAGAACAAGGGGCTGGCTCGGAACAGGTTCATGTCCTCTGCTGTCTTCCGCAGGGTCCGGAAATCCTCCACCAGCTGGGACTGCAACAGGACAGGATAGAGCAGGGTGAGGCTTGGAAGTGAGCCTGAGTTGTGGGATGGATGGAAGAAGGATGAGCTCCATGCTAAGGACCCTGGCTCCATATTCCGGCTTTTTGCCCTGCACTGCTATGAATAAACATCCTGGCTGATCTGAGCCCACATCCTGACCTTTTGGACCTGGAGCCAGGAGAGTAATCCAAGCTCTGTTGAGTGTCACATCACCTGATGGCTCTTGTCTGAATGAGCTTTCTAAGCACTAAGAAGAGGCTGGAGCAAGAGGGAATTCAGTGCTATTGTGCCTAATTCCAGAGCTCTGATAACGAGCACCCACTATCACCCATCATCCATTCAATCCATGGGCTAGCTCCTGTGCAGCCATCCATGAGGAGCATCCCTGGGTCACTGGGGGCCAGCGTTGTCCCCTTCATTGTGAATGACACAGATCTATCACAATCATGGCCAGCCACAAACAACAGGGCAGGATTGAGTTTCCTGGCCAGAGCCAGTTGTGCCACACTCTGGGCCTGAATAATGGATGAGCAGGGATACAGAGCTGTCCTAAGGATGGGCAGTGGCTGCTGCTCCTTAGTGAGGCCACCAAGATGAGACATCTCATTTGAGACTTGTGTTCTGGAGCTTGGTCACCAGCAGAGGAGCAGCAGAAGGGACCACAGTCACTGGAGCAGCAGAAGGGACCACAGTCACCAGAGGCTGGTGCACATTTCCCATTCCACACGTTCCCATTCTCTGCTCCCATTTCCCTTCAGGATGGGCTCAGTCCAGCCTAGGTGCCTGGAACAGGCTGCCAGAAATGGGCTTTTGGTGGCTCTGTGGGAAAGAAAAGGTTTGTACATCCAAAAGTGTCACTTCCTTTCCACACATATTTGAATCCATGTCAGGATGAAAATAGGGCTACATGGAGATGTTCAGTCACTGAGAACTTCTCTCCCTCTCTGGAGAGCATCCCAAGAGGGAAAAAATGGTGGGAATAGCCACCCTGACCCCCAGTTGAGAAATAAATACTCACATTTTTGTCTCGGTCCTGGCTGGGCTCCCCTGGAGCAAGTTCTCCAATAAACAGCGGCTTGAGAAACTTCTGCACCAAGGTAGGATTGATATGGAAGGCCTGGAATGCATCCTGGAGTGGAAACAGGAGGACTTTGTAAGATCCAGGAGTAAGATGTACCTCCTATGCACTGTGTCATTCCCACCCACCTCCAGCAGTTGTGGAACCTGTGGAAGACGGGGGCCAGGTGGCCTCCAGCTCTGTGATCACTTTTTGGGACGTTAATTCCACTAAAGCTTGATGAATTTGCTGTCCTGAGACCTGGGATGGCATCCAGCCATATGGTGAAAGACACCTCATGAAATTCTTTCTAAGCAACTAAATACTTAAATCCTGTTAATTGCCTTAGAAGGTAGGCAGAGGGGAATTTGTGCAAATCCCTCGTAGGATATAAATACCCTTGGAAAGTCTGCTCCTGGAGGCATGTCAAGAGAGGGGGTGACTGTGGTGACTGATGCTGGGTGTGACTGCAAACACAAAAAATATTCCTGGGTGTTTTGGCCAGGCCTGGAGATCCCAGCAATAGAACAGCTGAGGAGAAAGTGATGACTTTTCAGAAGAATATTGCCTTGTTTGTGATCCCAGCCTTCATGAGTTTATCTGGCTCTTCTTTTTCTCTATTCCTTCCCCTTTCCACATATTTCTGTCTACCTGTATCCCACAGGTGCCTGATGCTCATAGTAAGATCTTGGCCAGATCCTTTCACATGGCACAGCTGGAATTTTAACTCCAAGGACAGCTGCAGGGACAGAAGGCTGACCCAGATCAGAAACCCTCACTCTGTCCTTGCCCTTTCCTCACTGCACAGAAATGGAGTCAGCTGGAATTCACCTGGGAGAACAGGAAAGATTGGTTCCATGAAGTGCTAAGAGAGTATGGGAAAAAAAATCATTAAATCATTAAAAACAAGAGTCAGGAGAACCATGCTCCACCTTTTTCCCATTGCCTAACAATTGTAGGGACCAACTAATATCTCCCTCCTGGCTCTAAAGAGAAAGAGCAGACTGGAAAGTGTTCCCTGTGTCCAGTTGACACTTCTGGGAGCTGCCCTGCATCAAAAGTCTGGAGTTCAAAAATGCCAGGCAATGACCTCAGGCCCAAAGTCCACCAAAATCAACAGAAACTTGGACTCAGAAATGTATCACTGAAATGTTGACTCTGGTTCCTTATTTTCTTCCGTGGAACAATTTTCAGATGTGAAAGAGGAAGGAAAAGCAAAATGAGGGGGGAAGTAAAGTGTGCCTACTGCAAGGGCTCTGGAGTTTCGGGGGTGGGGGGAAAAAAGGAAGGGTGGGAAGAAAGGGAAGACAGAAAGGGTGACACATATGAAGCATTAAAAATGTTGATTCTGTATTATTTTAACTGCTGGGAATAAAAAAGTCTTTGGAAGTCTGGGTGCTCACTGCCTGGAGATCCTGCAAATGATGGAAAGATTGGATTTTTGTTATGTATATCTCATCAAGCTTCTGTACTAATAGGTCTTAAATTTAAGATACCACCTGAATTTTGGAGTTGTTCTCAGTTCTGTATTGCAGAAGATAAAAAGCTTAAGGGAGAAGATAATCCCTGGGAAATGCGGTGTGATAGTGGCACTTGACCTCCCAACTTTGTGATCTACTGACCAAATAAGCTGAAGTGTTTTATGGGATGTGGGAATTATTCCAGCTGCTTTTGGTGAGAAAAAAAAAAAAAAAAGCTTTGTATAATTGAGATATGAGCTGTACTTGAGCAGTGAGAGTGCTTAGAGCAGTCAGCTCAAGGATTTTCTTTTACATCCCTCAACACCTCTGGGACAGAGACACTGCAAAATGTCCCTGCCTTTGTGTTATCTGCATGAGGTGACACCAGAGCAGGTTGGCCCAGACTCAGATGTTGTCTTTGAAAAAATCAGAATGGTTTGGGTTGGAAGAGACTTCAAAAATCATCTTGTTCCACTCCCTTTCTATGGACAAGGATGCCTTCCGTAGACCAGGTTACTCCAAACCCCATCCAGCCTGGCCTAGGACACTTCCAGGGATGGGGCAGCCATTGCTTCTCTGGGCAACCCCAGGGCTTCCCCACCCTCACAGGGAAAAATTTCCTCCTAAAATCCAACCCACAGCCAACAGGGTCAAGGCCAAGCCTTTCTCCCCCTGAATGAGAGGGTTTTCTGGCTGTAAATGGTTGTTCACTGCAGGGGAGCTGCAGAACTGATGCCAATCTTGGTTTAGTGCTCACAGTGGTGATTTAACAATTTCAGAGCATTTTTAAGGCCATGCCTTCATGGAGTGTGGGGAGGTGGGAGGAGAACGAGCAATCCTGGAACCACCAGGATTCAGCCTCCCTTTCAAGGATTCCAGACAACTACAGTAGCAGATGCTTTTTGGTTGCTAATGGAGATACTGGAGTTAAATTCTTGGGGATGGGAGTCAAACTCCTCCTGTGTTTAAGCAGTTGAAAGCAAAAGCAGGCCCACATTTTTGAGGGAGAAAGCAATTCATTAAGGGGATTTACTGAAAAGGGACAGAAGGGCCAAAATGCAGCACAGTGCTTCAAGGAAAAGAATGGAAAATAACCACAGGACACCGGGAAGTGGGGCTGATAGAAAGGGAAGGTTCTGCCAAATAATTTTGTCACACATGGAGCCTCCTCCTTGCTAAGGTGTCAGGAGCCGTGGGAGACCAGCAGTTCCTGCTGCTGCTCGGTCTCGGCACGGTTTGGGAAGAGCTATGAGGCAGCCTGGATTTCATTTACATGCCCTGAGGGGAGAACATGCTCTCTGGATGCACTTCTGAGGAAGCTGGTTTTGAGGGGAACTCTAGACAACAAACAATTTATTTCAAATTTGTTCCTGTTTCAAGACTGGGGGTTTTTCTGTTGTTGTTTGGTTTCTTATCTTTTACCGTGCTGAAACCTGAGAGGTGGCTGAATCCAGCGAAGGAGCAGCTGGAGCAGCAGCAAATTGTTTGCTGCCCTTTTTTTTTTTTTTTTTTTTTTTTTTTTTTTTTTTTTTTTCTGTAGCAACCTGTAACCAAATTCTCCAGAGAATTTTCTCCTGGGGAAAAAAAAAAAAAAAAAAAGCTAAAAAGCTCCTTGTTTTAAAGCCTCCTCACAGAAGCAACTTTGAGACACAGCCTGGCCTCTGTTTAACCCTCCCTGTGCCTGGCTGCGTGACTCTGCATGTCACAAGCTCCACGCTGGAAAAGGGAAGATTTGGGACACTTTGCTCCTGAATTCAGGGCTCGAGGCACGGCACAAGCAGGAGACAAAGGCAAACCAGCAGGATTTAAGCCGAGCAATCCCTACCAACCCATCTTCCAGACACCACCGCTCCGGGGGGGACCCCTGCATCCGCTTGGACAGAGCTGGGAGCAGCCAAGGGGCAGAGCCGGGTGACCAGCAGTGCTGGGGAGATGGGGACAAGGGACAGCAGGCAGCTGGCTCCCTTCAGGGAGGCAAGGAGCTGTCAGAGGATGCTGCTGGAGCCGGGAGAGCCGCGGGGGTCGGTCCTTACCGTGGCATCTTCTCCGGCGCAGTGGCTGATGACTCGCTGGCCCCCCGGGTGCCTGTTTGCCCACTTGGTGACATTATAAACCTTTCGCTCTATCACCAGCCACTTGTCCGTCCTCAGGTTGTGCTTCTGGATCTCCTCCCAGGTGTAGAAGCGGATCTGCGCCGCCGGCTCCCCCGAATTCCCCCCTTGCTCACCCCCTTTCCCCATGGGGCCACTCGGTTTGCTTTGTCTTCTTGACCAGATGGGGAGAGGAGGGGGGAAATCCTGTCCCTGCCCTTCTCAGGGATGTGCCGGAGGGGAAGAGCTCTCCTGGCGGGATTGAACTCAGCTGATCCCCTGCTCCCTCCCTTCGCCTTCGCTCATGTCCTCCCTTCTCTTTGTTCCTGGCTTCTCTCCGCCTGCTCGGAAGTGCCCCCTAGGCTGGCTGTCCCCGCACTGATGCACTTTATCCTCGCACATAGCCCTGTGTTTGGAGGGAAGCTCGGCCCCTTCCACCCACACCCCCCCTCTCGGGCATCCCCCCCGGGCATTCTCCT